>JBBGZY010000409.1:3170000-3605315 GCA_037952925.1 Lithobates clamitans
CCGATCAATGTCCGACCGTGTGTACGGGGCATTAGAGGTGCCTCTCTTCTCTTTTATAACCTGTAAAAAAAAATGCTTTGATATATAAGTGCTTTGGATTACAAGCATGTTTCTGGAACGAATTATGCTCGCAAGCCAAGCTTTTACTGTATATACCATATAATCAGCTCATATTTTTTGCTCGCTGCCCCAGGAACACCAGAAAAGGCTGTTCACTTTACAAGAGAATTATCCCCAGAGCTTAAGGAATGTGGTGAAATTTCACTTTGCAAAGAATACCTGATCGGGGACAAGGAAAATATTAAAAACTGCATTTTTGCTTGTATATGATCGTGTAATAGAAGTCAGCAGAGCTTCACCTCATCCATTAAGTGCTGGGAAAATTCTCTAGCAAAGCAATCTATTTGCCTTTAGGAAATCAACCCCTGTGCATGGGCGTCCGCAGGTAGGGGCAAGGGGGGTCTAGTGCGCAAATCGGCAAGGTGTCTGCACACAGAGACGGGTGTCTGTCCATGAGCAGTCCTTGCAGGCATGGCGGATATAGATCCCAACTGTCTCTGATTACAAGGGATTGTCCCTGATTTAGAGCAATGTCCCTCTGTCCCTCTGTCCTCCTCATTTGTCCCTCATTTTAGTCTGATCTTTATAGTTGTATATAATATGCATTTTTTATCTTTCAAAAAGTGTTTCCCAGAGCTAAACCTTTCATCCAAATTTTAAATTGCTGCATTTGTAAATTTTAAAAGCCAATATAATGGAATAGTAGCGGTTAACCGCTTCCCGACCGCCTCATGCAGATATACTGCGGCAGAAGGGCACGTACAGGCAGATTAACGTACCTGTATGTTGCCCTTTAAGAGGCGGCTTGCAGGGGTGCGCCCGCCGGGAGCTCCGGGACCGCAATCATCTCACGGAGAGGAAGAACAGGGAGATGCTAGTGTAAACAAGCATCTCCCCGTTCTGCCTAGTGACAGTGTCACTGATCTCTGCTCCCTGTGATCGGGAGCGGAGATCAGTGTAGTATAACACACAGCCCCTCCCCCACAGTTAGAAACACTCCCTAGGACACACTTAACCCCTACAGCACCACCTAGTGGTTAACCCTTACACTGCCAGTGACATTTTTACAGTAATCAATGCATTTTTTTTAGCTGTATTAATGCCAATGGTCCTAAAAATGTGTCAAAATTGTCTGATGCGTCCGCCATAATGTCGCAGTCACAATAAAAATCGCTGATCGCCGCCATTACTAGTAGAAAAAAAAATTATCAATAAAAATGCCAACGCTAAAACTTTTGCACAAACCAATCAATAAACGCTTATTGCGATTTTTTTTTTTTTTTTTTACCAAAAATATGTAGATGAATACGTATCGGCCTAAACTGAGGAAAAAAAATGTTTTTTAAAATATTTTTTTTGGGGAATATTTATTATAGCAAAAAGTAAAAAATAATGCGTTTTTTTCAAAATTGTCACTATTTTTTTGTTTATATCGCAAAAAATAAAAACCGCAGAGGGGATCAAATACCACCAAAAGAAAACTCTATTTGTGGGGAAAAAAAGGACGTTGCACGACCGCGCAATTGTCAGTTAAAGAGACGCAGTGCCGAATCGCAAAAAGTGCTCTGATCAGGATGGAGTAAATTCTTCCGGGGCTGAAGTGGTTAAAAAAAAAAGCCCTTGTGGATTTATTTAACCTTTTTTTTTTGGTTAATTCTCCTTTAAGGGGGCGTGTCCTATGCCTAAATACATTTGCTAGTAGGTGTCCCTCATTCCCATTTCAAAATGCTATATTTTGACAGCGGGTAGAATATGGGGCACCAGATTGCGATCTGCACTATGCTCATACCACTCAGGAGAAGATCTTCAGCAACTTGTCCAGCTGTCACACTACCCCATGCACTGACCTCAGGCTGTACTTGCCTCCTCTGTAGCTGCAGCCTTAGTAGACAGAAAAAGGACAATCCTCCCAGGTTTGGCTGCTGTCCATGTCAGAGCAATAGTGAGGGTGGGTGGAAGAGGAAGATAAAGTTCACTCAGCAGCCACTGTCCAGCCCAACAGTCACGAGAACTCACCCAGGCCAGCTAAGAAGTTCCTGAATCCAGCCATGGAAGCTCTCATTAAGGTGAAGTGCTAAATTTATATTTGTAGAACAAGCTGGGTTAGTGTCAGCTTGTTCTGTGTCATGATCTGTCTGTAATCAGTGCTTGCCAATTATTGTTTAATTATCAGTATCCAGCAACTGATAAGACCTCAGACCAGGACAATTATACTACTTTACCAGGCTCATTACAAATCTGTAATGGACATTTTTAAGGCTATATGTTTTGATTGCAAAGGAGGTGAGTGGCGGTAAGAATTCATTTCTGACCAAGCATGTGATCAGTTACATATTCTTTAAGGTCAGTTACAAATGTCTAAAAATCTGTCCATATCTCCCAACTGTCCCTGATTTTGAGGGACTGTCCCTGATTTAGAGCAATGTCCCTCTTTCCTCCTCATTTGTCCGTCATTTTGGTCTGATCTATATAGATGTATATAAAATGCACTTTTTATCTATCAAAAAGTGTTTTCCAGTGCTAAACCTTTCATCTGATTTCTAAATTGCTGTATTTGTAAATTCCAAAAGCCAATATAAAGGAATATTAGTGGTAAAAAAAGCACTTGTGGGTTTAACCAATCTTGTTTTTTTTTTGTACAATTCTCCTTTAAGGGGGTGTGGCAAGGGGTGTGTCCTATGCCTGCATACTTTTGCTGATAGGTGTCCCTCATTCCCATCTCAAAAAGTTGAGAGGTATGATCTCTCTGTCTCGGTATAAATCATTTTGGGCATTCTGTATGTAGCTGTTAATATTTTACAAGAAACCTGTATTTTAGGCTAACTAAAGACACCTAAAATTTAGCGCAGTTTGGCATCTTCGCCCTGGTCACCAGATAACCTTGTCCCTGCACTGGCAGCGCTGCAAGGTCAGTGTCACTGGGCACAAGAGTAGACAGTAGCATTTGTATGGCCACAATAGGAGTTATACAGTAAGGACAGAATATTATCTTTATGCTTTTGTGCCCATATAACTGCTATTGTGCCTATATAGATGCTGTTGCACCCATATAGAGGCACACCAGCATCTATATGGGCACAAAAGCAGCTATATGGGCACAACAGCAAGATGATATTGTGTCCATATAGATTTTAAAATCTCCACTGGCTTAAGCCAATGCTGCACCATGCAGGTGTAGTTTTATTTTTTATTTTTTTTTGTAATTGATTGATTACCTAATTGTATTTTTTTTTTATACCTTCACTTGCTGTGCTCGCTCGCAGCATGTTTTGCATGTGACTCAGATTGCCACGGCAAAACCAGTCCCCTCTCTCCCCCAAAAAGTGCCAAATGTGGCACTGGAAGGGTGCAAACAATTGGAGCTTCCCCTTTTGGGCGGAGCTCCGCTTTAACACTGCCACAAGCCACCAATAGGGAAGGTAGATTGAAAGTAGAATTCCAGCTTGCGCTAGCCCTAAAAACTGCCCCTCGCCCACTTACCCCTAATACCTATGCGGACTAACCTATTTTCAGACTGTTCCAATCTGGTCATGTTATCTCACCTGCTTTATCCAGCAGCATATGCAGGGGAGAGGAGGGAACACCAATAACAACTGTGACATGGGAACCTATGGGTGACATCACCTCATCAGCCGTCACCAAGCGTTTTCTCCCCTGCAGCCGCTGTTGACTGACACAGGTAAGATCACACGACCAGACCTTAAAATGATGCCCCCCCCACTGAAAAAAGTTCTGTGGACGCCCATGTCCCTGTGTGTCATGCTTGTGCCATTCATTGTTACACAGCCCATTGAAATGAATGCATGCAACAAATCTAAAAAAACAAATGCACATACTATATGCCTGATGTTGTGTGTTAGTCCTCGATCACATGGGCGATGAGGCCTGTATACCGTGAATAGGACATTTTTTGCAGCGTCTCAACTTTCAGATGCTGCATGCATTCAGCCCTTTGAAGTCTGTTAGGACGCAGCCGCAGGTCCTACTGTGACAGGTGCGGGTGAGCAGCCCCCTAAATGCAGACAGTGTAAATACACCTGCACTCCTGTCCTATCAGGACCAGCGGCTGTATCCGCGCAGCTCCTGCATTCTAACAGACTTCAAAGAACTGAATAGTCGCAGCATCTGAAAGTTGATATGCTGCAAAAAATGACCCATTCGCAGTCTACAGGCCTCATATAGCCTAAGCTCACACTGATGCGATGTGGGAACCAGCGCGATTACGTCACTGGTTCCCGCATCGCTGGTTCCCGCATCGCATCTCTCCCACAGGCAGTTCACACAGCCTTCTGCGAACCACTGCGGGTGTCAATACAATGTTAATGATACCCCCAGATCGGTTCACAGATCTCAGTGCGACCTGTGAACTCGCCCAGGAATTGGATCGCATAGGTGAGAACACTCATGCGATCTGATTTCAGGGCAGGGGGAAAAAAAAAGTCCCTCCACTGCCTGTTTCCCTTAATTAGAATGGCGGCGCCTGCACCCAATCTGATAGACGGATCGGCCTCGGGGGGGGCGGGCGACATCGCGGGCTCCCTGGACAGGTAAGTGTCCTTATTAAAAGTCAGCAGCTACAGTGTTTGTAGCTGCTGACTTTAAAAAAAAAGATAAATTGCGAGTGGAACGCCGCTTTTAAGTCCAGTTTATTTTCCAGTGGGCGAACATTAGAGAGCATAATGCCCCGGATTTTCCGACGGAAAATGTGTGATAGGACCTTGTTGTCGGAAATTCCGACCGTGTGTAGGTTCAATCACATATTTTCCATCTGCTTTTCCGACACACAAAGTTTGAGAGCTTGCTATAAAATTTTCCGACAACAAAATCCGTTGTCGGAATTTCCGATCGTGTGTACACAAATCCGACGCACACGTATGCTACGTATGCTCAGATTAAATAAAGAGGTGAAAGCTATTGGCTACTGCCCCGTTTATAGTCCCGATGTACGTGTTGTACGTCACCGCGTTCAGAACGATCGGATTTTCCGACAACTTTGTGTGACCGTGTGTATGCAAGACAAGTTTGAGCCAACATCCGTCGGAAAAAATCCTAGGATTTTGTTGTCGGAATTTCCGATCAATGTCCGATCGTGTGTACGGGGCATAACTGTTGGAAGAGCCGGCCTTGTGCGGTTAGCCCTTAGCCTAGCACGTATACCTCCACGCTTACCACATTTCCGTCTCCTCTCACACCGCTTGCGTCGCTGCCTTGGGTAGCTTCAGTAAGCGAAACCGCGGTCTCGGGGTCAGATTTCAGCAAACAGAGGTCTCGTAGCTTCTCGATAGCTTCCGGTGAAAGTCGATGTTTGTGTATACTGCCTATATCCAAAAGACTTTGGCAATCGTAGTTATGTTTTAAAGTAGTTTCCAGATTTTCTTGTTAAAAAAAAAAAAAAAAAAAAAAAAGTAGTTTCCAGATGACTTTGTGGTAAGGTAAGACTATTTGAAGACAAAGAGACAAAATTAAAAGACATAAAAGCTCCGTCTTTCGGACCCGGGGTAGCCGCTCCGTCTAACAGCGCCACCATCTGTAGCTGGAGGTAATACACACACACACTGCAGAGACACGGACTGGACTAGATACGAAATATCCGGAGTTTCATTTCCTTTTAAAACAGCTTGGTCACTTCCTATGATACACGAGGCAGGCTACTCCTCCATACTGCGCGTTCGGATTCCACGTGGCCAGTGAAAAACAAAAAAAATGACTTGGATATATTCTCAACCGTATCCGATTCGAAGGTAAGCTCTGAATAAGTCACTGGAAGTCACTGCTATTAGGAAATAAATGAATTGCTTAGTTTACTAAGACTTGAGCAACTCGTTATTACAAAACCGCGGGAAGCTGGGAACGATTTCAACTGTATGTTCCATTAAAGAGCCCTATCCACTTTGCTCTATTTAAAAACTTTTGCTGTGCAGTTCCCATTTTTACAGTTATCTTAAAAGAATGAATCCTCCTTAATATGATAATTTAGTGTTTTATAGGTGATGGAGACATACTCGGTGGAAAAAAAAAATATATATTCTAGCATATACAATTACTACACAAGCCATGTTATAATGTAATCTTATTAATCTGCAGCTGCTGTAATTTTCTGTAAAATTTGGTCAAAATTCAATACAATATGGCAACCTGGAGGTGTTCTGGAATCCTTTGGTATACGGAATACCCCCAGAAATTGAAATTCCTGCTTGTGTGATTGGCTCACTGATTTCCCCAGAAGACATAAGCTGGCCATACACTAATAGAATGAACAGTCATATGGAAAATCTTTTTTTACATTCGATGACTGCATGAATGTCATTAGAAAGGACTTCAAATTTTCATTTGCTTTCAACATTTGATTTTGAAACAAAAATGACATTCACTGTTAGAAATTCAAAGTCCTTCAGAGTCCGGTGCTATAAACGGCGACTGCTGCGCACATTCGCAGGAGTGATGTAATCGCGGCTCTGGACACTCACAAAGCCAGAGTCCGTGAACCTGGAAGGAAGGGCGTGTAAAGATGGGAGAGCCTTCAGCGGTGAAAGCACGCTGCTGGAAGGGTTTGTTTTCAGGTAAGTTTCACATAATGTGCTAGTATGCAATGCATACTAACACAATATTGCATTGCCTTTCCTCAACCCAGCAGTTTACTATCGTTTTAAGATCCCAATCAAATTTTAGGCACCCTGTGTGGGGATCTTCACAAATTAAGTTTACGATCTTCAAGATTGTTCAAATTAAAGTGGTTTTAGGGGGTGAAGCTTTTTTTAATCCTAATGCATCCTCTGTATTAACGTAAAAAAAAAAAAAAAGCCTTCTGAGTTCAGCTACCCCCGCCAGCCCCCACACTTACCTGAGCTCGATCTCAATCCAGTGCTGTGCACAAGAGCGGTGGCTCTCTTGGCTATCCCCCCTCCTCCAAGGCTCAGAGCCATTGGCTCCTGCTGCTGTCAGTCAAGTCAGCGAGGCTTGAAAAAATTGAAATTCAATGTGTAAATAAATTATTTTAAAAAAGCCCTATTTGTGGGGAAAAAATGATAAAAATGTCATATGGGTACAGTGTTGCATGATCGCGCAATTGTCATTCAAAATGTTACAGTGCTGAAAACGTTTTTATTTTTAATGTTTTTGAGCATTTTTGTATGCATATATGCGCATTTTAAAAGCGTATTCCAAACATTTTACATGTACAGTCAAGCTTCTGGCATTTTCGTTTTAGCCAATAGAAAGCAATAGGGGGAGGCGGCCAGTTCTTACAGGCTAAAAAATGCCATTGAAGGGTAAAGATCCAAAAACGACCAAATAGAACTCAACAGTAGCTTTTGAAGCATTAGGCATCAAGCTACAAGTATAGAGCTGCATTTGGCCTTCATTTTGGTTGTAACACAGCTGAATCTCCATGGGACAAGCTGGGTACAAACAACTGCAGACTTCTGATGAACCAGGTGGGATCCCCCCTTGTTCTGGGACGATGTCATATGATGTTGCTCCAGACACAGAGCAGCCCCGATCTTGGTAAAGAGCCAATGACATGGCTCTTTACCCATGTGATCGGCTGTGTCCAATCACAGCCAATCACATGTAAACACGGAAGTGCTGGTAATCGGCTCTCCTCACCTCACACTGACGGAGTGTGAGGAGAAGAGGGCTGATCAGCGGCATCTCCTCGCAGGGGAGACCTGTACAGGTAATCAGGGTACTGATCATCAGTGCAGCCCCAGCAGTGCCCAGCAGTGATGCCAGTCAGTAACCATCTGTGATGTCAATCTGTGCCCATCAGTGATACCAATTTGTGCTCATCAGTGATGCCTGTCAGTGCCTGCTCATCAGTGCCACCTATCTGTGCCCTTCAGTGCAGGATATTAGTGTCTTCTCATCGGTGCCCATAGGTGCTACCTTATTAATGCCCATCAGTGCAGCCTATCAGTACCCATCAGTGAAGGAGAAAAATTACTTATTTACAAAATTTTCTGACAGACACTAAGAAAAACTTTTTTTTTTCGTTGTTTTTAGCAAAAAAAAATTAAAAACCCAGCAGTGATTAAATACCACCAAAAGAAAGCTGTATTTGTGTGAAAAAAATATAAAAATTTGGGTACAGTGTTGCATGACCGCGCAATTGTCATTCAAAACGTGACAGCGCTGAAAGCTAAAAACTGGCCTGGGCAGGAAGGGGATGAAAGTACCCTGTATTGAAAGAGTTAAAGAACACTACAAGGCAAGGCAAATATAGGGGAAATAGTCTATCTACGTGAGCCTTTTATCCCTTTATATGTACTCCACTCTGCTTTTTTTAAATATCATTTTACTATCAATTTTGGTATGACCTTGCATCAAATATTAAGGGAAACTCTTTATTCTATCAACACACGAGTGGTGCTAATATATTCACCAAGACTCATACAATGGAAGAGTGAAAAACTGGATTAGGAGTTCCATACTTGGACACACAAGCAGTATACAGTTCCTTTAAATATTCACATTACTCAGCACCAGGGTTGGCGTTCGAAATCATGGGGCCCTGTACAGCCTACCTGATATGGCCTCTTCACCACCCCCCCCCCCCCCCCTAAATCACAAAAATGGCAATTTACAATTTCTGTATTTTTTTTTTCAATTTCATCAGGGGTCTAAACTGGCCTCTGACATCTCTCCCTTGAGTCCGATAAAGGAATCAAGGACACAGATTTTCATTTCCATTCTCAGTAGCCTCAGTTGCACTGAAGATGAATGAACAGTAGACAGAGGCTCCTGGTAATTCATAAACTGAAGCATAGTAAACATAGTTTGCTATGCTTAGTTATCAATGGACACAGGAGCAATCGGTAGCAATCGCTCACTGTGTCCAATTCAGAAAAAGAAGGGGCCGGTAAATGACATCTTTACCGGCCCCTTCCCCCACTCTCCAATTTGTTCTGGGAAGGAAATAAGTTATTTTTTTTCTTCTAGTTTCTGCTAATTTTCTTACTGCAGTTACATTTTTTCCCAGAAAGGAAGCTAACATATTTCAAGAGATAAAAATTGCAGGAAATGACTCACAGAGATGGAAATGAAGTGTAATGCCAAAAAAGGACACTTTTATTTTTGGTATTAGGGGAAGTGTCGCCCTGATTTCTGTCCTGTTGAAAGATGTTGCAACCTTTATTCAGCCATCAAATGTAGGTTTATCTTTTCAGAAAAAATGAAAAGGTGAACACCTTATACCCTCCTCACTCCCGATCATGTGTCAGCACTGACCAATCAGAACCACTCTAATCAGTCCCGGTGTCCCTAGGGAGAGAACAGGAAGAACAGCATGATTTTAAACCCCAGGACTGCTGCACCAAGCTGCATGGATGGTGAAACTGTATCATCCACAGAGGTAAGTGCAGCAGGGACTAGTGGGATTAAGGCGTTAGTTCACCCTTTCATTTTTTCTGCAGGAATAAGATAGTCTTCCTTCATTTGTTAAACCGCTCTAGCGCTGCTGCCTCTCTAAGATGCTCTCAGCCGTTGTCCCATGCTCACCTCCTGTATGTACAGTGCCAGCTTAATAGCCCTGCACTGTACACGATGAGAAGAGAACAGTGCTGGAGCCTGCTGGGCTGAGGGATAGGGTAAGTAATACACCTTATCCTTGCACCCCTAAATCAAATTAGTTTAACCTTGATGAGGGCCCTACTGCATTTATTATTTTTTTTCCTGCAGGAGCCTGGAAAACATTGCACCTGTGATCAGTAGATCATTAGTACAATGTGGGCTCCTGCAGACATGTCCTCTGGCTTTCAGCTTATGCCGCTATACATACTATTCTGTTTGAAAGCTGGAGGACATGTCAGTGGACTATGAGAGCGCTCATCAGCAGTCCAGTGTCAGAAACCATGAAATCAGACCGAGACAGAAGTACAGTTAAATCACACTTGTTTAATAATAAAAGTAAAACGAACAAATGTCAAAGTTTAGTAACTGGAATGGATAGTCAGTCAAGCCAGAAGTCAGGGATCAATGTAGAGGAACAGCAAGCAGGATCTGGAGCCAGAAAGGATGTCAGCAAAGCCAGTCTTTAAACAGGAATACAGGAGATGGTTTCTTGTGAAGTTGACCAAGGAGAAGGCAGAGCTCCTCTGGATTTTACAGCTTAAGTAGGTAGGACAGACGAGCAGGATATCATCAACAGCTGAGTAACTGGGGAGAGAGATGGGAGCTGGCAATAGCCGACAGCTGAGCGGCCAGCTCATAGAAGGAAGGGCTGAGCCCAGCCCTGACATCCAGCAGCCCATTGCAGAGAGCAGAGCTGTGGGAGGGACCCAGAAGGCCCCACCCACTACAAGCTGCCTGCAGAATATTACAGGAGGGGGCGGATACAAGACCATTCACCCTGCACAAGGCGAGAGAGCAGCAGTGACTGGTCTTTATTACAAGAAGCTCCTACACAGGCAAAACGTCACACTGGATTACTGCACAGATCTGGAAGAAATATACAAAGCACACCAAGATCCAGGTAAGAATACACATGCCTCGTATATAGATAATATTTTCCTGTCTCCGAGTTCGGCTTTATTTAATACATTGCAAATAGTTCACTTTGAGGATTTACTTGCCAGGTTTGGTCTTTAATTCCTACACTGTCCTCTCTGCTGCAACTATTATTACAATGTACTTTTTTTTACCCTAAACTTGGTAGTCAATATCTGTCCCCAAATTTACAGATGTTTCCAATGTATAGACAACGTGAAAGACCCAAGGCTCCTAGGTGAGAAAATAATTTTTTTGGTCCACATTAGAATATTGCTCAATTACAAAAATGTTTATATTCATTTTTTATGGATAGATACAAATATACATTCTCGCAGGGCCGGGACAAGGGGTGGGCAGGAAGGGAGGATACCCTGGGCACTGTGGTATCATGTGAGGTGGGGGATGCCACAGGGAGATTGGGGGGAGGGAATTCGCGTTGGAAGGGGGAATTTGCGGGGTGGCAGGGGGTAAGTATTGTTCTAGTTGGGGAAATTTTGAGTGCTAAGAGTAGTGGTTTAGGGGGATTTATATTAGAAGGGGGAGAGGGGAAGAAGATTTGTGCTAGGAGGGGGGATTTGGGGAGAAATTTATTTGAAGTGGGGGGGGAGATGTTTACTAGGAGGGGACATTTTATGAATAGAGGATTTTTGCTAGGAAGAGTGTTTTTTTTTTGGGGGGGGGGGCAAGATTTGTGCTGAGAGGAGGGACTTTAGCAGGGGGGCGGATTTGTACTGGGAGGAGGGGTAATTTATTCTTGGGGGTAAGATTGCAGATTAGATTTTTGGGGGGGCAAGATTTGTGCTGAGAGGAGGGACTTTAGCAGGGGGGCGGATTTGTACTGGGAGGAGGGGTAATTTATTCTTGGTGGTAAGATTGCAGATTAGTGCTCAGTGTTTTTGTGAGGGGATTTTTGTTGAGGGGGGGGCGAAGTTTGGCATGTTCGGATATTCGGCCTGGGGTCTAGATGACCTTGTCCCGTCACTGCAGTTACCCTACACTGCAATACACATCTTGAATTTTGGCCAATTCATCCTGAATCAGCTGAAATTCGAGCTGTGAGTGGCCATGTTGGCACCACTCGGACTGGCAAAAGTTGATTTTTCATTCAACTTTTGTTCAAGCCGGGTTGGGTGAACAGTAACCAATCAGATGCAGTAACTGTTCCAGTATTCTGACAGCCGCAGCTGCCTGAACACAATAACCGGCAGGGGAGATTTCTTCATCCATGCTGTTTAGTGTGAATCTATATGTGTATGGCTAGCCTTTGTAATACTCTAAGCCAGTGACGGCACACCTTAGCACCCCAGATGTTTTGGAACTACATTTCCCATGATGCTCATTCACTCTGCAGTGTAGTTGAGCATCATGGGAAATGTAGTTCCAAAACATCTGGGGAGCCAAGGTTCGCCATCACTGCTCTAAGCTATCTCATAGTTTATAATATGTAATTGAGCTTAGATAGGGTACAGGCCTTCAGTTCTGGTCACCCAAACCACATCTACTCTAAATGGGCCTCTGATGTTCTAGAGCAGTGGCTCTCAACCTGGGGGTCGGGACCCCCTCAGGGGTCGAATAATGATTTGCCAGGGGTCACTGAATCCTGGGCTGTTCCTGAAGCCCGCACTACTCACCCAGCCTTTTTGCGGCCGCCCAGCAGGGCTGTTCCTGGAGCCCGCGGCCGCCCAGCTGGGCCATTCCTGGAGCCCGCGGTCGTCCACTCAGCCTCTTCACAGCCCCCCCACCAAGGAGTAAGAGAAGGAATAAAAAAAGAGAATGCATGGAAGGGAGAGGAAAAGGGGGAGGGATAAAGAATAAGGGAGAGAAAGAACAAGAAAGTTAGCTAGGGAGAGGGATGGGGAAAAAAAACAAGAAATTAGGATAGAGAGAGATAAAAGGGAAAGAAAGAAGAACAAAGAGAAAGAGTGGTACATCCTAAAATGTACCATAAGGGGTTTTAATACTGTACGAGTGGAAGGGACTCGGGGAGCACTAAATGTCCGTGGGTTAGGGGCACAAATTACTTGTCTTGCCTTGGGTGCTGACAACCCACGCTATGAAAATAATTTTAATGTTAAGGGTCCCTGCAACTTGGGAAATTTTTATCAAGGGGTCATGGCACTAGGGCGGTTGAGAACCACTGTTCTAGAGGGACTTTGTTAAGGTAAGAAATCTGTACAAATAATATGTTCACTGTGTTAAATGCTCATTATATCTAGGGATTGCTGAAGAAGCTGCATTACTTACCCTACCCCTGCCCCAGGTGTTCCTTCGGCACCATCACACACATTGCTGGGCTGTTAGCTCTGCATTAACCTCTTGCCGTCCGCGCTATAGCCGCACGACGGCTAACAGCGCGGACCTGAATTTCCGGCTTTCTGGGAGGCCATCATATGACTGCCTCCCCTAAGCACGTGCCCCCTGCAGGGCGCTCGCGGCGCGCGCTGTGATCACGAAGTCACTGAGACTCGGGTGATCACAGATCTGAGTAAGGGGCCGGTCCCGGCCCCTTAACACGTGATCAGCTGTCAGCCAATGACGGCTGATCACATGATGTAAACAAAAGCCTCGGTAATCTTTCTTTTTTTTTTTTTTCTCCTCGCGCTGTTAGCGCGAGGAGAAAAAAAAGCCGATCCCTGGCTTATCTGTAAGGGACATTGGTCCCAAAGAGGAAGAGGCAATTATGCCTCATCTGTGCCCACCAGTGCCACCTGCCATTGCCACCTGCCAGTGCCCACAAGTGCCACCTATCAATGCCCATGAGTGCCACCTATCAATGCCCACCAGTGGTGCCAATCAGTGCTGCCTATCAGTGTAACCGATCAGTGCCCATTATTGCCACCCATCAGTGCCGCCTCATCAGCGTACATCAATGAAGGAGAAAAATTACCTGTTTGCAAAATTTTATAACAAAATATAAAAAGAAAATAATAAAAATTTTATTTAAAAATTCGGTCTTTTTACATTTTTTTTAACAAAAAATAAAAACCGCAGAGGTGATCAAATACCACCAAAAGAAAGCTCTGTTTGTGGGGAAAAAAATTGATAAAAATTTAATTTGGGTACAGTGTAGCATGACCGCGCAATTGTCATTCAAAGTGCGACAGCGCTGAATGCTAAAAATTGGTCTGAACAAACCATAGCTGGAAGTACATTGTATAGGAGCCCTCTGATCCCTCCTGTATTGATTTGTATTGTAAGTGTACTGTCTGCCCTCATGTTGTAAAGCGCTGTGCAAACTGTTGGCGCTATATAAATCCTGAATAATAATAATAATAATAGGAGGGCTCATTGGACCAGTTGCACCGCTGGAATGACTCCTTATCGTGCACCCCTAAACTGAACAAGCAGAAAAAAATCTAATAAAAAAAGGAATTTTTAACTTGAGGACAGGGAAGTTATTTGTTAAATGTCACATGCAGTACATGGTGATGCTACGTGAACAATGTTACTGGTCATTGAGATTGCTCAGGGTGACATTTTCATGTAAACTAGCTGTGATTAGTACGTAAGAGAATCACAAGACGAAGGTTAAGTTCAGCGTCACCACAACATAACTACTCGCCCAATACCGGTCACGTTACTTTCAAGTATTTATCTGATCACACAGCTTGTGTTTTCCGTACTGGACAAGTATTGTTCGCTTTGTCCAGATTACCGTTGGTGCAGTTGGGTTTGGTTTGCTTTCTCTTTCCAAAACCGGTCAGAAATAAATACACCTGCCGGCATTTTTGTGTAAACGAGATCTGACCGCCAAACGTTTATACAACAAAAATCCATTTACATAATTGCATGTTCGTACACGCCATATGTATATTTTTGTGTCTAAAGCAATGGGCTCGGAATCCCCGGGTCAGCCTGGGAGAGATTGACCTGATATGAACAGATAAACGCTCTCTTGCTCACATATGTGCTAACCCTTCCCTATGTCGCTCATAAATGTGCTTTTCAGTGCTTGTATAATCAGGAAAGGGTTAAAGTGGTTGTAAACCCACTTTTTGGACTTCTACCTATAGGTAAGCCTAGATATATTAAATATTTTTTTCAAATATGATTTTTTGAATTCTTATGCCGTGTACACACAAGCGGACTTTTGACGGACTTTCGACGGAGTTCAGACGCAACGGACTTGCCTACACATGATCACACCAAAGTCCGACAGATTTGAACATCATGACTTATGACCGGACTAGAATAAGGACTAGAATAAGGAAGTTCATAGCCAGTAGCCAATAGCTGCCCTAGCGTCCCTTTTTGTCCGTCGGACTAGCATACAGACAAATGGATTTTTCGACCGGACTCGAGTCCGTCGGAAAGATTTGAAACATGTTCTATTTCTAAAGTCCGTCTGATTTTTCGAAAGGCAAAGGTCCAATGAAGCCCACACACGATTGAATTGTCCTTCGGACCTTTGCTGTCAAAGTCCGCTCGTGTGTACACAGCATTAAAACTTTACCTCTGTACACATTCAAACCTGTACTTCCTGATTTGTGTCCCAGCACTCAAGCTGCGGACGAGTGTTCTGTATCTCGCACACGGTGAGCTTAGCTCAACAGAACCAGTGCGCATGCCTGAAATTAGATGAAGGCTGTGCCAAGAAAAGTTACGCTATGCAAATACAGGAATTGGGCATCTTTCACTGCAACCGCAGTGTGTACAGCCCTGTAAGGTTAAAATGTTATGCCCCGTACACACGGTCAGAAATTACGCCAGCAAAAGTCTGATGAGAGCTTTTGGTCAGGAATTCCGACCGTGTGTATGCTCCATCGGACTTTTGCTGGCAGAATTCCAGCCAGCAAAAGATTGAGAACAGGTTCTCTATTTTTCGGTTGAAAAAAGTCCCTATCCAAAAATGCGTTCGTCTGTATGCAATTCGGATGCGCAAAAAATCACACATGCTCGGAAACAATTTGACGCATGCTTGGAAGCATTAAACTTCATTTTCTCGGCTCGTCGTAGTGTTGTACGTCACCGCGTTCTTGATGATCGAAAGTTCAGAGAACTTTTGTGTGACCGTGTGTATGCAAGCCAATCTTGAGCGGAATTCCATCCGAAAAACCATCCAAGTTTTTTCTGACGGAATTTCTGATCGTGTGCACGGGGCATTAGAATTTGGGTGGGCTGCCTGGGGCGGTGAAAAGAAGCAAGGATTGGCATAAGGCGTCATTCACACAGGTGGTGAGGCACATACAGCATGAATGAGGCCTTTGTTTACATGTTTGGGGCTGCATTCAGGCAGCCCACTTAGGGTTGCCACCTGTCCGGGATTCACCTGGACAGTTCAGGGTTGGAATCATGCGCCTGGGTTTTCGACTGCCTGAAACCCGGACACATTATTCAGACTGGACTATGGCTTTTCAGCAGGTTTGCTGGCTGCAGTTTTCTAAGCTGAGTGTGTCTGTTACCCTCTCTTTCATGCTGCCCAAAGCCAGCACTAACACCCCCCCCCCCCCCAAACACACACACAGATCGGAGAGGAGAGAGGGTTCCATCTGCACCTCTCCCCCCCACCCCTCTGTGTCTGACCACACTCCAATCCCCAGGGCCGTGCCTCAGAAAAGGAAAGCGCGGGCTGGAAATTTGAAGTCCGAGTCAATCAGAGTTGCCCTTTACACCAGAGGAAACCGTGTTCCCCCTTCAATCAGAGTCCTCTCCGTACATCAAAGTTATCAGGGTTCCCAGAGCATCCTTTATGTTAGAGTCCCCAGAGTTCTCCCTTACATCAGAGTCTGCAGAGTCCCCCCTTACAGTGAATGGGAACTCTGTGAGTTCAGATGTAAAAGGGGAACTCTGTGGACTCTGATGTAAAGGGGGACTCTTGTTATTAACTTCATATGATTAAAAATGTTATTTAATAGCAAAATATATGTATAGTTTATACTACTACAAAAAAAATTTGCTGTGCGCCACTAAAGTGATTTGGTTTGACTTGAAGAAAAGGTGGCAACCCTAAGCCCGCTGTATATTAGTGAATAGAGACGTAGCTGCTGTACAGCTGCAGACATACAGGGGTGGGTGCATAGCTCCAAACCCAGACAGTGTGCATTCTGGGTCACACACCAGCCCCTGCATGCCTGACAAACCCTCATCATCTAATACAACCCATTCAGTTTAAAATAGAAATGAAAGGCAAAACATTTTTGTATAGATACAGTATAACCTAGATATAAAAGACATTAACTTTTTTCCCTTTTTTAAAAGTGATCACATTCCCTCTTTTCTCAGCTGCACAAAAGCTGGGGGAGGAGAAACAGCAGCACACTGAGCTAGGCTGTACAGGAGGGTGGGGGGGGGCATGTCAGGACAAGTCTGATCATTGGAGGAGAGCAGACTGAGTTCCCAGCAAAGCTAGAACTGACTGACCACAGTGTGCTCGCCTGCTTAGTGTGGTCAACTTTTATTAGGAGAGCAGAGGGACTGGCAGGAACACCAGGAATTTCACACAAAGGAAACAATACAAAGAGAACAGGAGACTTTCTCATACAAGTACATGGTACAGCAGGCACATATCAGGAATATGAAATGTTGGGGTAACAAAAGCTTAGTTTGTGGCTATGTCTGTGCAGACGCTGCATCCCCATTCACTAATATAGGCTGCCTGCACAGATCTCCAGACAGGTAAAGAAATGCCTCATGTACGCTGTACGGGCCAAGCAGAGGACATCCATTCAAGGCCCATTGACACCAACTGCGGTGTGGGAAATGTGTGTTTCCATGTATGCCCCCCCACCCCCACCCCCTGCACGCCTACATGCTGCCCTTGTTAGACGTATGCAGGTGCCATGCAATCCAAATTCATCTACAAAAACACTATGGTACCATGTCGTTTGGTGCGGGGTGAGTTTACAAGTTGTACCTGCCATACTTTTTGCTCATTCCTGTGCATATGACGGCCCACATAATAATGAATGAGTTGTCAAAAATGCACCGCATGCGTGATTGCACGCGTTCTCATGCGAGCCGACCCTTGGAGTATAACTAAAGGCAAAACTTTTTTTTCAGTTTTGGATAGAGTGAAGGTGGACTAGAACACCTGTCAGGTTTTTATTGCTGTCTGTGTCCCCATTAGGGAGATTCACCCACTATATATATCCTGTTGACCGCTATCACTGAAAGTGAAAAAAAAAAAATCCCAAATTTTGTGTTGTCCCCAGAACAGGAGTGGAGGGGAAAGCTTCCAATGGAGACACAAGTTCCACTTTGGAGGGATTTCCTCTCACTTCCTGTTTTGGCTATGGGACAGGATGTGAAGCGTAATATCCCCAATGGGACACAGATAATAAACAAAAGGTGTTCTTCACCTGGTAACTGCTGATCCTCCTCATTTCCCCATTCGAGAGAGAGAGGAAGCCTCCTCCAATCAGCACAGAGATCTGCCTTCCTGTACACAGACTGTCCTGATCTGGGTGAAGTGGAAGGTTGTCGTGTTTTGGGGTCTCTCTATAGATGACAGCGGGGAGGATGATAATCCCCCTCATCCTGATTATTCTGGGGGTGTCAGGGGTGGAGTGTGTATGAGCCCCTGCTGGAACCTGCATCTTGTGATCCATTTAGAGCCCAGGGAGGCTCAAAAGCATTTCCTGACTTTGTCTAGCGACTCAGTCACATCCTCTAAGGTGAGCGCATTACCTTGGGGGGGTCACTTTTGTTTCACCATCGCTTGCTGCGGCACGTGGATTTTAAGCATGTTTGAATCTATCATCACTGAAGATCACTCATTAATACTTTTGTGAAGGACTTTTTGTTCAGTATGCATTTATTGAGTCTATGATGGCTTATTAAATATAAGCAGTGCGGAACACTTAGCACTTTTTTGTTGGCACATGTCACTTTTCAGCATTTGTTGCACCTATGAATTACATTTGAAGTATGAATTAATTATCAATTATATTTATTATTATTAGTAGCAATATTAGATGCTAATTGCACTGGTTATTTTTGCACATTCATTTTGCACATTATGTTTATTTATTGTATGCGATACAATATATAAATGCGACGCATTATTCTGTACTTATTTGTATATGTGCCAGGATAGGGGCACGTTTAGCACTCTTTTTAGTGCAGCATTATTTTTATTTATCTAATAAACAAAAGTCTGACAAGGGTTATAACTCTCCCTTACTCTATCCAAAATGCCCCAAAAAGAAAGGTTTTGCCTGACCATCTTCTGTATCATGACTGCAGTCTCCGATCATCTCTTGTATGAAGCCCACAGTCTCTACCATCTCTTGTATCATGCCATTAATCTTTGACTATATCCTGTTATGTGTCTGCTGTCTTTTGATATGGAATTTTCACTGAATTTAATGCGTGGCCCTTTGGTGATGTTGGTGGCCACACTAAAGGCCCCCATGGCAAGAAAGTTGACCACCACTGCTTTAGGCGGACAAAAAATTGTCTTTACATAGACTTTAACGCTGTTTTGTCTTGTATCATGTCTGCAGTCTCTGACTATCTCTTGTATCATGTCTGCAGTCTCTGACCATCTCTTGTATCATGTCTGCAGTCTCTGACCATCTCTTGTATCAAGTCTGCAGTCTCTGACCATCTCTTGTATCAAGTCTGCAGTCTCTGACCATCTCTTGTATCAAGTCTGCAGTCTCTGACCATCTCTTGTATCATGTCTGCAGTCCCTGACCATCTCCTGTACCATGTCTGCAGTCTCTGACCATCTCTTGTATCTTGCCCGCAGTCTCTGACCAGCTCTTGTATCATGTCTGCAGTCTCTGACCATCTCTTGTATCATGTCTGCACAGTCTCTGACCATCTCTTGTATCATGTCTGCACAGTCTCTGACCATCTCTTGTATCATGTCTGCACAGTCTCTGACCATCTCTTGTATCATGTCTGCACAGTCTCTGACCATCTCTTGTATCATGTCTGCACAGTCTCTGACCACCTCTTGTATCATGTCTGCAGTCTCTGATCATCTTCTGTATCATGACTGCAATCTCCGATCATCTCTTGTATGAAGCCCACAATCTCTACCATCTCTTGTACCATGCCATTAATCTTTGACTATATCCTGTTATGTGTCTGCTGTCTTTTGATATGGAAAATTCACTGAATTTAATGCGTGGCCCTTTGGTGAGGTTGGTGGCCGCACTAAAGGCCCCCATGGCAAGAAAGTTGACCACCACTGCTTTAGGGGGACAAAAAATTGTCTTTACATAGACTTTAACGCTGTTTTGTCTTGTATCATATCTGCAGTCTCTGACTATCTCTTGTATCATGTCTGCAGTCTCTGACCATCTCTTGTATCATGTTTGCAGTCTCTGACCATCTCTTTATCAAGTCTGCAGTCTCTGACCATCTCTTGTAGCATGCCCGCAGTCTGACCATCTCTTGTATCAAGTCTGCAGTCTCTGACCATCTCTTGTATCAAGTCTGCAGTCTCTGACCATCTCTTGTATCAAGTCTGCAGTCTCTGACCATCTCTTGTATCATGTCTGCAGTCCCTGACCATCTCCTGTACCATGTCTGCAGTCTCTGACCATCTCTTGTATCTTGCCCGCAGTCTCTGAACATCTCTTGTATCATGTCTGCAGTCTCTGACCATCTCTTGTATCATGTCTGCACAGTCTCTGACCATCTCTTGTATCATGTCTGCGCAGTCTCTGACCATCTCTTGTATCATGTCCGCAGTCTGACCATCTCTTGTATCATGTCCACAGTCTGACCATCTCTTGTATCATGTCTGCAGTCTCTGACCATCTCTTGTATCATGTCTGCACAGTCTCTGACCATCTCTTGTATCATGTCTGCACAGTCTCTGACCATCTCTTGTATCATGTCTGCACAGTCTCTGACCATTTCTTGTATCATGTCTGCACAGTCTCTGACCATCTCTTGTATCATGTCTGCACAGTCTCTGACCATCTCTTGTATCATGTCTGCACAGTCTCTGACCATCTCTTGTATCATGTCTGCACAGTCTCTGACCATCTCTTGTATCATGTCTGCACAGTCTCTGACCATCTCTTGTATCATGTCTGCACAGTCTCTGACCATCTCTTGTATCATGTCTGCACAGTCTCTGACCATCTCTTGTATCATGTCTGCACAGTCTCTGACCATCTCTTGTATCATGTCTGCACAGTCTCTGACCATCTCTTGTATCATGTCTGCAGTCTCTGACCATCTCTTGTATCATGTCTGCAGTCTCTGATCATCTTCTGTATCATGACTGCAGTCTCCGATCATCTCTTGTATGAAGCCCACAGTCTCTACCATCTCTTGTACCATGCCATTAATCTCTGACTATATCCTGTTATGTGTCTGCTGTCTTTTGATATGGAAAATTCACTGAATTTAATGCGTGGCCCTTTGGTGATGTTGGTGGCCGCACTAAAGGCCCCCCATGGCAAGAAAGTTGACCACCACTGCTTTAGGGGGACAAAAAATTGTCTTTACATAGACTTTAACGCTGTTTTGTCTTGTATCATGTCTGCAGTCTCTGACTATCTCTTGTATCATGTCAGCAGTCTGACAATCTCTTGTATCATGTCTGCAGTCTCTGACCATCTCTTGTATCATGTTTGCAGTCTCTGACCATCTTTTGTATCAAGTCTGCAGTCTCTGACCATCTCTTGTATCATGTCTGCAGTCCCTGACCATCTCCTGTACCATGCCTGCAGTCTCTAACCATCTCTTGTATCATGTCTGCACAGTCTCTGACCATCTCTTGTATCATGTCTGCACAGTCTCTGACCATCTCTTGTATCATGTCTGCGCAGTCTCTGACCATCTCTTGTATCATGTCCGCAGTCTGACCATCTCTTGTATCATGTCCACAGTCTGACCATCTCTTGTATCATGTCTGCAGTCTCTGACCATCTCTTTTATCATGTCTGCACAGTCTCTGACCATCTCTTGTATCATGTCTGCACAGTCTCTGACCATCTCTTGTATCATGTCTGCACAGTCTCTGACCATTTCTTGTATCATGTCTGCACAGTCTCTGACCATCTCTTGTATCATGTCTGCACAGTCTCTGACCATCTCTTGTATCATGTCTGCACAGTCTCTGACCATCTCTTGTATCATGTCTGCGCAGTCTCTGACCATCTCTTGTATCATGTCTGCACAGTCTCTGACCATCTCTTGTATCATGTCTGCGCAGTCTCTGACCATCTCTTGTATCATGTCTGCACAGTCTCTGACCATCTCTTGTATCATGTCTGCACAGTCTCTGACCATCTCTTGTATCATGTCTGCACAGTCTCTGACCATCTCTTGTATCATGTCTACACAGTCTCTGACCATCTCTTGTATCATGTCCGCAGTCTCTGACCATCTCTTGTATCATGTCCGCAGTCTCTGACCATCTCTTGTATCATGTCCGCAGTCTCTGACCATCTCTTGTATCATGTCCGCAGTCTCTGACCATCTCTTGTATCATGTCTGCACAGTCTCTGACCATCTCTTGTATCATGTCTGCACAGTCTCTGACCATCTCTTGTATCATGTCTGCAGTCTCTGACCATCTCTTGTATCATGTCTGCACAGTCTCTGACCATCTCTTGTATCATGTCTACACAGTCTCTGACCATCTCTTGTATCATGTCCGCAGTCTCTGACCATCTCTTGTATCATGTCCGCAGTCTCTGACCATCTCTTGTATCATGTCCGCAGTCTCTGACCATCTCTTGTATCATGTCCGCAGTCTCTGACCATCTCTTGTATCATGTCTGCACAGTCTCTGACCATCTCTTGTATCATGTCTGCACAGTCTCTGACCATCTCTTGTATCATGTCTGCACAGTCTCTGACCATCTCTTGTATCATGTCTGCAGTCTCTGACCATCTCTTGTATCATGTCCGCAGTCTCTGACCATCTCTTGTATCATGTCCGTAGTCTGACCATCTCTTGTACCATGTCTGCAGTCCCTGATCATCTTCTGTATCATGTCTGCAGTCTCCGATCATCTCTTGTATGAAGCCCACAGTCTCTACCATCTCTTGTACCATGCCATTAATCTCTGACTATATCCTGTTATGTGTCTGCTGTCTTTTGATATGGAAAATTCACTGAATTTAATGCGTGGCCCTTTGGTGATGTTGGTGGCCGCACTAAAGGCCCCCCATGGCAAGAAAGTTGACCACCACTGCTTTAGGGGGACAAAAAATTGTCTTTACATAGACTTTAACGCTGTTTTGTCTTGTATCATGTCTGCAGTCTCTGACTATCTCTTGTATCATGTCAGCAGTCTGACAATCTCTTGTATCATGTCTGCAGTCTCTGACCATCTCTTGTATCATGTTTGCAGTCTCTGATCATCTTTTGTATCAAGTCTGCAGTCTCTGACCATCTCTTGTATCATGTCTGCAGTCCCTGACCATCTCCTGTACCATGCCTGCAGTCTCTAACCATCTCTTGTATCATGTCTGCACAGTCTCTGACCATCTCTTGTATCATGTCTGCACAGTCTCTGACCATCTCTTGTATCATGTCTGCGCAGTCTCTGACCATCTCTTGTATCATGTCCGCAGTCTGACCATCTCTTGTATCATGTCCACAGTCTGACCATCTCTTGTATCATGTCTGCAGTCTCTGACCATCTCTTGTATTATGTCTGCACAGTCTCTGACCATCTCTTGTATCATGTCTGCACAGTCTCTGACCATCTCTTGTATCATGTCTGCACAGTCTCTGACCATTTCTTGTATCATGTCTGCACAGTCTCTGACCATCTCTTGTATCATGTCTGCACAGTCTCTGACCATCTCTTGTATCATGTCTGCACAGTCTCTGACCATCTCTTGTATCATGTCTGCACAGTCTCTGACCATCTCTTGTATCATGTCTGCACAGTCTCTGACCATCTCTTGTATCATGTCTGCACAGTCTCTGACCATCTCTTGTATCATGTCTGCACAGTCTCTGACCATCTCTTGTATCATGTCTGCACAGTCTCTGACCATCTCTTGTATCATGTCTGCACAGTCTCTGACCATCTCTTGTATCATGTCTACACAGTCTCTGACCATCTCTTGTATCATGTCCGCAGTCTCTGACCATCTCTTGTATCATGTCCGCAGTCTCTGACCATCTCTTGTATCATGTCCGCAGTCTCTGACCATCTCTTGTATCATGTCCGCAGTCTCTGACCATCTCTTGTATCATGTCTGCACAGTCTCTGACCATCTCTTGTATCATGTCTGCACAGTCTCTGACCATCTCTTGTATCATGTCTGCAGTCTCTGACCATCTCTTGTATCATGTCTGCACAGTCTCTGACCATCTCTTGTATCATGTCTACACAGTCTCTGACCATCTCTTGTATCATGTCCGCAGTCTCTGACCATCTCTTGTATCATGTCCGCAGTCTCTGACCATCTCTTGTATCATGTCCGCAGTCTCTGACCATCTCTTGTATCATGTCCGCAGTCTCTGACCATCTCTTGTATCATGTCTGCACAGTCTCTGACCATCTCTTGTATCATGTCTGCACAGTCTCTGACCATCTCTTGTATCATGTCTGCACAGTCTCTGACCATCTCTTGTATCATGTCTGCAGTCTCTGACCATCTCTTGTATCATGTCCGCAGTCTCTGACCATCTCTTGTATCATGTCCGCAGTCTCTGACCATCTCTTGTATCATGTCTGCACAGTCTCTGACCATCTCTTGTATCATGTCTGCACAGTCTCTGACCATCTCTTGTATCATGTCTGCACAGTCTCTGACCATCTCTTGTATCATGTCCGCAGTCTCTGACCATCTCTTGTATCATGTCCGCAGTCTCTGACCATCTCTTGTATCATGTCCGTAGTCTGACCATCTCTTGTACCATGTCTGCAGTCCCTGATCATCTTCTGTATCATGTCTGCAGTCTCTGATCATCTCTTGTATGAAGCCCACAGTCTCTACCATCTCTTGTACCATGCCATTAATCTTTGACTATATCCTGTTATGTGTCTGCTGTCTTTTTATACGGAATATTCACTGAATTTAATGTGTGGCCCTTTGGTGATGTTGGTGGCCGCACTAAAGGCCCCCATGGCAAGAAAGTTGACCACCACTGCTTTAGGGGGACAAAAAATTGTCTTTACATAGACTTTAACGCTGTTTTGTCTTGTATCATGTCTGCAGTCTCTGACTATCTCTTGTATCATGTCAGCAGTCTGACAATCTCTTGTATCATGTCTGCAGTCTCTGACCATCTCTTGTATCATGTTTGCAGTCTCTGATCATCTTTTGTATCAAGTCTGCAGTCTCTGACCATCTCTTGTATCATGTCTGCAGTCCCTGACCATCTCCTGTACCATGCCTGCAGTCTCTAACCATCTCTTGTATCATGTCTGCACAGTCTCTGACCATCTCTTGTATCATGTCTGCACAGTCTCTGACCATCTCTTGTATCATGTCTGCGCAGTCTCTGACCATCTCTTGTATCATGTCCGCAGTCTGACCATCTCTTGTATCATGTCCACAGTCTGACCATCTCTTGTATCATGTCTGCAGTCTCTGACCATCTCTTGTATTATGTCTGCACAGTCTCTGACCATCTCTTGTATCATGTCTGCACAGTCTCTGACCATCTCTTGTATCATGTCTGCACAGTCTCTGACCATTTCTTGTATCATGTCTGCACAGTCTCTGACCATCTCTTGTATCATGTCTGCACAGTCTCTGACCATCTCTTGTATCATGTCTGCACAGTCTCTGACCATCTCTTGTATCATGTCTGCACAGTCTCTGACCATCTCTTGTATCATGTCTGCACAGTCTCTGACCATCTCTTGTATCATGTCTGCACAGTCTCTGACCATCTCTTGTATCATGTCTGCACAGTCTCTGACCATCTCTTGTATCATGTCTGCACAGTCTCTGACCATCTCTTGTATCATGTCTGCACAGTCTCTGACCATCTCTTGTATCATGTCTGCACAGTCTCTGACCATCTCTTGTATCATGTCTGCACAGTCTCTGACCATCTCTTGTATCATGTCTGCACAGTCTCTGACCACCTCTTGTATCATGTCTGCAGTCTCTGATCATCTTCTGTATCATGACTGCAATCTCCGATCATCTCTTGTATGAAGCCCACAATCTCTACCATCTCTTGTACCATGCCATTAATCTTTGACTATATCCTGTTATGTGTCTGCTGTCTTTTGATATGGAAAATTCACTGAATTTAATGCGTGGCCCTTTGGTGAGGTTGGTGGCCGCACTAAAGGCCCCCATGGCAAGAAAGTTGACCACCACTGCTTTAGGGGGACAAAAAATTGTCTTTACATAGACTTTAACGCTGTTTTGTCTTGTATCATATCTGCAGTCTCTGACTATCTCTTGTATCATGTCTGCAGTCTCTGACCATCTCTTGTATCATGTTTGCAGTCTCTGACCATCTCTTTATCAAGTCTGCAGTCTCTGACCATCTCTTGTAGCATGCCCGCAGTCTGACCATCTCTTGTATCAAGTCTGCAGTCTCTGACCATCTCTTGTATCAAGTCTGCAGTCTCTGACCATCTCTTGTATCAAGTCTGCAGTCTCTGACCATCTCTTGTATCATGTCTGCAGTCCCTGACCATCTCCTGTACCATGTCTGCAGTCTCTGACCATCTCTTGTATCATGTCCACAGTCTGACCATCTCTTGTATCATGTCTGCAGTCTCTGACCATCTCTTGTATCATGTCTGCACAGTCTCTGACCATCTCTTGTATCATGTCTGCACAGTCTCTGACCATCTCTTGTATCATGTCTGCACAGTCTCTGACCATTTCTTGTATCATGTCTGCACAGTCTCTGACCATCTCTTGTATCATGTCTGCACAGTCTCTGACCATCTCTTGTATCATGTCTGCACAGTCTCTGACCATCTCTTGTATCATGTCTGCACAGTCTCTGACCATCTCTTGTATCATGTCTGCACAGTCTCTGACCATCTCTTGTATCATGTCTGCACAGTCTCTGACCATCTCTTGTATCATGTCTGCACAGTCTCTGACCATCTCTTGTATCATGTCTGCACAGTCTCTGACCATCTCTTGTATCATGTCTGCACAGTCTCTGACCATCTCTTGTATCATGTCTGCAGTCTCTGACCATCTCTTGTATCATGTCTGCAGTCTCTGATCATCTTCTGTATCATGACTGCAGTCTCCGATCATCTCTTGTATGAAGCCCACAGTCTCTACCATCTCTTGTACCATGCCATTAATCTCTGACTATATCCTGTTATGTGTCTGCTGTCTTTTGATATGGAAAATTCACTGAATTTAATGCGTGGCCCTTTGGTGATGTTGGTGGCCGCACTAAAGGCCCCCCATGGCAAGAAAGTTGACCACCACTGCTTTAGGGGGACAAAAAATTGTCTTTACATAGACTTTAACGCTGTTTTGTCTTGTATCATGTCTGCAGTCTCTGACTATCTCTTGTATCATGTCAGCAGTCTGACAATCTCTTGTATCATGTCTGCAGTCTCTGACCATCTCTTGTATCATGTTTGCAGTCTCTGACCATCTTTTGTATCAAGTCTGCAGTCTCTGACCATCTCTTGTATCATGTCTGCAGTCCCTGACCATCTCCTGTACCATGCCTGCAGTCTCTAACCATCTCTTGTATCATGTCTGCACAGTCTCTGACCATCTCTTGTATCATGTCTGCACAGTCTCTGACCATCTCTTGTATCATGTCTGCGCAGTCTCTGACCATCTCTTGTATCATGTCCGCAGTCTGACCATCTCTTGTATCATGTCCACAGTCTGACCATCTCTTGTATCATGTCTGCAGTCTCTGACCATCTCTTTTATCATGTCTGCACAGTCTCTGACCATCTCTTGTATCATGTCTGCACAGTCTCTGACCATCTCTTGTATCATGTCTGCACAGTCTCTGACCATTTCTTGTATCATGTCTGCACAGTCTCTGACCATCTCTTGTATCATGTCTGCACAGTCTCTGACCATCTCTTGTATCATGTCTGCACAGTCTCTGACCATCTCTTGTATCATGTCTGCGCAGTCTCTGACCATCTCTTGTATCATGTCTGCACAGTCTCTGACCATCTCTTGTATCATGTCTGCGCAGTCTCTGACCATCTCTTGTATCATGTCTGCACAGTCTCTGACCATCTCTTGTATCATGTCTGCACAGTCTCTGACCATCTCTTGTATCATGTCTGCACAGTCTCTGACCATCTCTTGTATCATGTCTACACAGTCTCTGACCATCTCTTGTATCATGTCCGCAGTCTCTGACCATCTCTTGTATCATGTCCGCAGTCTCTGACCATCTCTTGTATCATGTCCGCAGTCTCTGACCATCTCTTGTATCATGTCCGCAGTCTCTGACCATCTCTTGTATCATGTCTGCACAGTCTCTGACCATCTCTTGTATCATGTCTGCACAGTCTCTGACCATCTCTTGTATCATGTCTGCAGTCTCTGACCATCTCTTGTATCATGTCTGCACAGTCTCTGACCATCTCTTGTATCATGTCTACACAGTCTCTGACCATCTCTTGTATCATGTCCGCAGTCTCTGACCATCTCTTGTATCATGTCCGCAGTCTCTGACCATCTCTTGTATCATGTCCGCAGTCTCTGACCATCTCTTGTATCATGTCCGCAGTCTCTGACCATCTCTTGTATCATGTCTGCACAGTCTCTGACCATCTCTTGTATCATGTCTGCACAGTCTCTGACCATCTCTTGTATCATGTCTGCACAGTCTCTGACCATCTCTTGTATCATGTCTGCAGTCTCTGACCATCTCTTGTATCATGTCCGCAGTCTCTGACCATCTCTTGTATCATGTCCGTAGTCTGACCATCTCTTGTACCATGTCTGCAGTCCCTGATCATCTTCTGTATCATGTCTGCAGTCTCCGATCATCTCTTGTATGAAGCCCACAGTCTCTACCATCTCTTGTACCATGCCATTAATCTCTGACTATATCCTGTTATGTGTCTGCTGTCTTTTGATATGGAAAATTCACTGAATTTAATGCGTGGCCCTTTGGTGATGTTGGTGGCCGCACTAAAGGCCCCCCATGGCAAGAAAGTTGACCACCACTGCTTTAGGGGGACAAAAAATTGTCTTTACATAGACTTTAACGCTGTTTTGTCTTGTATCATGTCTGCAGTCTCTGACTATCTCTTGTATCATGTCAGCAGTCTGACAATCTCTTGTATCATGTCTGCAGTCTCTGACCATCTCTTGTATCATGTTTGCAGTCTCTGATCATCTTTTGTATCAAGTCTGCAGTCTCTGACCATCTCTTGTATCATGTCTGCAGTCCCTGACCATCTCCTGTACCATGCCTGCAGTCTCTAACCATCTCTTGTATCATGTCTGCACAGTCTCTGACCATCTCTTGTATCATGTCTGCACAGTCTCTGACCATCTCTTGTATCATGTCTGCGCAGTCTCTGACCATCTCTTGTATCATGTCCGCAGTCTGACCATCTCTTGTATCATGTCCACAGTCTGACCATCTCTTGTATCATGTCTGCAGTCTCTGACCATCTCTTGTATTATGTCTGCACAGTCTCTGACCATCTCTTGTATCATGTCTGCACAGTCTCTGACCATCTCTTGTATCATGTCTGCACAGTCTCTGACCATTTCTTGTATCATGTCTGCACAGTCTCTGACCATCTCTTGTATCATGTCTGCACAGTCTCTGACCATCTCTTGTATCATGTCTGCACAGTCTCTGACCATCTCTTGTATCATGTCTGCACAGTCTCTGACCATCTCTTGTATCATGTCTGCACAGTCTCTGACCATCTCTTGTATCATGTCTGCACAGTCTCTGACCATCTCTTGTATCATGTCTGCACAGTCTCTGACCATCTCTTGTATCATGTCTGCACAGTCTCTGACCATCTCTTGTATCATGTCTGCACAGTCTCTGACCATCTCTTGTATCATGTCTGCACAGTCTCTGACCATCTCTTGTATCATGTCTACACAGTCTCTGACCATCTCTTGTATCATGTCCGCAGTCTCTGACCATCTCTTGTATCATGTCCGCAGTCTCTGACCATCTCTTGTATCATGTCCGCAGTCTCTGACCATCTCTTGTATCATGTCCGCAGTCTCTGACCATCTCTTGTATCATGTCTGCACAGTCTCTGACCATCTCTTGTATCATGTCTGCACAGTCTCTGACCATCTCTTGTATCATGTCTGCAGTCTCTGACCATCTCTTGTATCATGTCTGCACAGTCTCTGACCATCTCTTGTATCATGTCTACACAGTCTCTGACCATCTCTTGTATCATGTCCGCAGTCTCTGACCATCTCTTGTATCATGTCCGCAGTCTCTGACCATCTCTTGTATCATGTCCGCAGTCTCTGACCATCTCTTGTATCATGTCCGCAGTCTCTGACCATCTCTTGTATCATGTCTGCACAGTCTCTGACCATCTCTTGTATCATGTCTGCACAGTCTCTGACCATCTCTTGTATCATGTCTGCACAGTCTCTGACCATCTCTTGTATCATGTCTGCAGTCTCTGACCATCTCTTGTATCATGTCCGCAGTCTCTGACCATCTCTTGTATCATGTCCGCAGTCTCTGACCATCTCTTGTATCATGTCTGCACAGTCTCTGACCATCTCTTGTATCATGTCTGCACAGTCTCTGACCATCTCTTGTATCATGTCTGCACAGTCTCTGACCATCTCTTGTATCATGTCCGCAGTCTCTGACCATCTCTTGTATCATGTCCGCAGTCTCTGACCATCTCTTGTATCATGTCCGTAGTCTGACCATCTCTTGTACCATGTCTGCAGTCCCTGATCATCTTCTGTATCATGTCTGCAGTCTCTGATCATCTCTTGTATGAAGCCCACAGTCTCTACCATCTCTTGTACCATGCCATTAATCTTTGACTATATCCTGTTATGTGTCTGCTGTCTTTTTATACGGAATATTCACTGAATTTAATGTGTGGCCCTTTGGTGATGTTGGTGGCCGCACTAAAGGCCCCCATGGCAAGAAAGTTGACCACCACTGCTTTAGGGGGACAAAAAATTGTCTTTACATAGACTTTAACGCTGTTTTGTCTTGTATCATGTCTGCAGTCTCTGACTATCTCTTGTATCATGTCAGCAGTCTGACAATCTCTTGTATCATGTCTGCAGTCTCTGACCATCTCTTGTATCATGTTTGCAGTCTCTGATCATCTTTTGTATCAAGTCTGCAGTCTCTGACCATCTCTTGTATCATGTCTGCAGTCCCTGACCATCTCCTGTACCATGCCTGCAGTCTCTAACCATCTCTTGTATCATGTCTGCACAGTCTCTGACCATCTCTTGTATCATGTCTGCACAGTCTCTGACCATCTCTTGTATCATGTCTGCGCAGTCTCTGACCATCTCTTGTATCATGTCCGCAGTCTGACCATCTCTTGTATCATGTCCACAGTCTGACCATCTCTTGTATCATGTCTGCAGTCTCTGACCATCTCTTGTATTATGTCTGCACAGTCTCTGACCATCTCTTGTATCATGTCTGCACAGTCTCTGACCATCTCTTGTATCATGTCTGCACAGTCTCTGACCATTTCTTGTATCATGTCTGCACAGTCTCTGACCATCTCTTGTATCATGTCTGCACAGTCTCTGACCATCTCTTGTATCATGTCTGCACAGTCTCTGACCATCTCTTGTATCATGTCTGCACAGTCTCTGACCATCTCTTGTATCATGTCTGCACAGTCTCTGACCATCTCTTGTATCATGTCTGCACAGTCTCTGACCATCTCTTGTATCATGTCTGCACAGTCTCTGACCATCTCTTGTATCATGTCTGCACAGTCTCTGACCATCTCTTGTATCATGTCTGCACAGTCTCTGACCATCTCTTGTATCATGTCTGCACAGTCTCTGACCATCTCTTGTATCATGTCTGCACAGTCTCTGACCATCTCTTGTATCATGTCTGCACAGTCTCTGACCACCTCTTGTATCATGTCTGCAGTCTCTGATCATCTTCTGTATCATGACTGCAATCTCCGATCATCTCTTGTATGAAGCCCACAATCTCTACCATCTCTTGTACCATGCCATTAATCTTTGACTATATCCTGTTATGTGTCTGCTGTCTTTTGATATGGAAAATTCACTGAATTTAATGCGTGGCCCTTTGGTGAGGTTGGTGGCCGCACTAAAGGCCCCCATGGCAAGAAAGTTGACCACCACTGCTTTAGGGGGACAAAAAATTGTCTTTACATAGACTTTAACGCTGTTTTGTCTTGTATCATATCTGCAGTCTCTGACTATCTCTTGTATCATGTCTGCAGTCTCTGACCATCTCTTGTATCATGTTTGCAGTCTCTGACCATCTCTTTATCAAGTCTGCAGTCTCTGACCATCTCTTGTAGCATGCCCGCAGTCTGACCATCTCTTGTATCAAGTCTGCAGTCTCTGACCATCTCTTGTATCAAGTCTGCAGTCTCTGACCATCTCTTGTATCAAGTCTGCAGTCTCTGACCATCTCTTGTATCATGTCTGCAGTCCCTGACCATCTCCTGTACCATGTCTGCAGTCTCTGACCATCTCTTGTATCATGTCCACAGTCTGACCATCTCTTGTATCATGTCTGCAGTCTCTGACCATCTCTTGTATCATGTCTGCACAGTCTCTGACCATCTCTTGTATCATGTCTGCACAGTCTCTGACCATCTCTTGTATCATGTCTGCACAGTCTCTGACCATTTCTTGTATCATGTCTGCACAGTCTCTGACCATCTCTTGTATCATGTCTGCACAGTCTCTGACCATCTCTTGTATCATGTCTGCACAGTCTCTGACCATCTCTTGTATCATGTCTGCACAGTCTCTGACCATCTCTTGTATCATGTCTGCACAGTCTCTGACCATCTCTTGTATCATGTCTGCACAGTCTCTGACCATCTCTTGTATCATGTCTGCACAGTCTCTGACCATCTCTTGTATCATGTCTGCACAGTCTCTGACCATCTCTTGTATCATGTCTGCACAGTCTCTGACCATCTCTTGTATCATGTCTGCAGTCTCTGACCATCTCTTGTATCATGTCTGCAGTCTCTGATCATCTTCTGTATCATGACTGCAGTCTCCGATCATCTCTTGTATGAAGCCCACAGTCTCTACCATCTCTTGTACCATGCCATTAATCTCTGACTATATCCTGTTATGTGTCTGCTGTCTTTTGATATGGAAAATTCACTGAATTTAATGCGTGGCCCTTTGGTGATGTTGGTGGCCGCACTAAAGGCCCCCCATGGCAAGAAAGTTGACCACCACTGCTTTAGGGGGACAAAAAATTGTCTTTACATAGACTTTAACGCTGTTTTGTCTTGTATCATGTCTGCAGTCTCTGACTATCTCTTGTATCATGTCAGCAGTCTGACAATCTCTTGTATCATGTCTGCAGTCTCTGACCATCTCTTGTATCATGTTTGCAGTCTCTGACCATCTTTTGTATCAAGTCTGCAGTCTCTGACCATCTCTTGTATCATGTCTGCAGTCCCTGACCATCTCCTGTACCATGCCTGCAGTCTCTAACCATCTCTTGTATCATGTCTGCACAGTCTCTGACCATCTCTTGTATCATGTCTGCACAGTCTCTGACCATCTCTTGTATCATGTCTGCGCAGTCTCTGACCATCTCTTGTATCATGTCCGCAGTCTGACCATCTCTTGTATCATGTCCACAGTCTGACCATCTCTTGTATCATGTCTGCAGTCTCTGACCATCTCTTTTATCATGTCTGCACAGTCTCTGACCATCTCTTGTATCATGTCTGCACAGTCTCTGACCATCTCTTGTATCATGTCTGCACAGTCTCTGACCATTTCTTGTATCATGTCTGCACAGTCTCTGACCATCTCTTGTATCATGTCTGCACAGTCTCTGACCATCTCTTGTATCATGTCTGCACAGTCTCTGACCATCTCTTGTATCATGTCTGCGCAGTCTCTGACCATCTCTTGTATCATGTCTGCACAGTCTCTGACCATCTCTTGTATCATGTCTGCGCAGTCTCTGACCATCTCTTGTATCATGTCTGCACAGTCTCTGACCATCTCTTGTATCATGTCTGCACAGTCTCTGACCATCTCTTGTATCATGTCTGCACAGTCTCTGACCATCTCTTGTATCATGTCTACACAGTCTCTGACCATCTCTTGTATCATGTCCGCAGTCTCTGACCATCTCTTGTATCATGTCCGCAGTCTCTGACCATCTCTTGTATCATGTCCGCAGTCTCTGACCATCTCTTGTATCATGTCCGCAGTCTCTGACCATCTCTTGTATCATGTCTGCACAGTCTCTGACCATCTCTTGTATCATGTCTGCACAGTCTCTGACCATCTCTTGTATCATGTCTGCAGTCTCTGACCATCTCTTGTATCATGTCTGCACAGTCTCTGACCATCTCTTGTATCATGTCTACACAGTCTCTGACCATCTCTTGTATCATGTCCGCAGTCTCTGACCATCTCTTGTATCATGTCCGCAGTCTCTGACCATCTCTTGTATCATGTCCGCAGTCTCTGACCATCTCTTGTATCATGTCCGCAGTCTCTGACCATCTCTTGTATCATGTCTGCACAGTCTCTGACCATCTCTTGTATCATGTCTGCACAGTCTCTGACCATCTCTTGTATCATGTCTGCACAGTCTCTGACCATCTCTTGTATCATGTCTGCAGTCTCTGACCATCTCTTGTATCATGTCCGCAGTCTCTGACCATCTCTTGTATCATGTCCGTAGTCTGACCATCTCTTGTACCATGTCTGCAGTCCCTGATCATCTTCTGTATCATGTCTGCAGTCTCCGATCATCTCTTGTATGAAGCCCACAGTCTCTACCATCTCTTGTACCATGCCATTAATCTCTGACTATATCCTGTTATGTGTCTGCTGTCTTTTGATATGGAAAATTCACTGAATTTAATGCGTGGCCCTTTGGTGATGTTGGTGGCCGCACTAAAGGCCCCCCATGGCAAGAAAGTTGACCACCACTGCTTTAGGGGGACAAAAAATTGTCTTTACATAGACTTTAACGCTGTTTTGTCTTGTATCATGTCTGCAGTCTCTGACTATCTCTTGTATCATGTCAGCAGTCTGACAATCTCTTGTATCATGTCTGCAGTCTCTGACCATCTCTTGTATCATGTTTGCAGTCTCTGATCATCTTTTGTATCAAGTCTGCAGTCTCTGACCATCTCTTGTATCATGTCTGCAGTCCCTGACCATCTCCTGTACCATGCCTGCAGTCTCTAACCATCTCTTGTATCATGTCTGCACAGTCTCTGACCATCTCTTGTATCATGTCTGCACAGTCTCTGACCATCTCTTGTATCATGTCTGCGCAGTCTCTGACCATCTCTTGTATCATGTCCGCAGTCTGACCATCTCTTGTATCATGTCCACAGTCTGACCATCTCTTGTATCATGTCTGCAGTCTCTGACCATCTCTTGTATTATGTCTGCACAGTCTCTGACCATCTCTTGTATCATGTCTGCACAGTCTCTGACCATCTCTTGTATCATGTCTGCACAGTCTCTGACCATTTCTTGTATCATGTCTGCACAGTCTCTGACCATCTCTTGTATCATGTCTGCACAGTCTCTGACCATCTCTTGTATCATGTCTGCACAGTCTCTGACCATCTCTTGTATCATGTCTGCACAGTCTCTGACCATCTCTTGTATCATGTCTGCACAGTCTCTGACCATCTCTTGTATCATGTCTGCACAGTCTCTGACCATCTCTTGTATCATGTCTGCACAGTCTCTGACCATCTCTTGTATCATGTCTGCACAGTCTCTGACCATCTCTTGTATCATGTCTGCACAGTCTCTGACCATCTCTTGTATCATGTCTACACAGTCTCTGACCATCTCTTGTATCATGTCCGCAGTCTCTGACCATCTCTTGTATCATGTCCGCAGTCTCTGACCATCTCTTGTATCATGTCCGCAGTCTCTGACCATCTCTTGTATCATGTCCGCAGTCTCTGACCATCTCTTGTATCATGTCTGCACAGTCTCTGACCATCTCTTGTATCATGTCTGCACAGTCTCTGACCATCTCTTGTATCATGTCTGCAGTCTCTGACCATCTCTTGTATCATGTCTGCACAGTCTCTGACCATCTCTTGTATCATGTCTACACAGTCTCTGACCATCTCTTGTATCATGTCCGCAGTCTCTGACCATCTCTTGTATCATGTCCGCAGTCTCTGACCATCTCTTGTATCATGTCCGCAGTCTCTGACCATCTCTTGTATCATGTCCGCAGTCTCTGACCATCTCTTGTATCATGTCTGCACAGTCTCTGACCATCTCTTGTATCATGTCTGCACAGTCTCTGACCATCTCTTGTATCATGTCTGCACAGTCTCTGACCATCTCTTGTATCATGTCTGCAGTCTCTGACCATCTCTTGTATCATGTCCGCAGTCTCTGACCATCTCTTGTATCATGTCCGCAGTCTCTGACCATCTCTTGTATCATGTCTGCACAGTCTCTGACCATCTCTTGTATCATGTCTGCACAGTCTCTGACCATCTCTTGTATCATGTCTGCACAGTCTCTGACCATCTCTTGTATCATGTCCGCAGTCTCTGACCATCTCTTGTATCATGTCCGCAGTCTCTGACCATCTCTTGTATCATGTCCGTAGTCTGACCATCTCTTGTACCATGTCTGCAGTCCCTGATCATCTTCTGTATCATGTCTGCAGTCTCTGATCATCTCTTGTATGAAGCCCACAGTCTCTACCATCTCTTGTACCATGCCATTAATCTTTGACTATATCCTGTTATGTGTCTGCTGTCTTTTTATACGGAATATTCACTGAATTTAATGTGTGGCCCTTTGGTGATGTTGGTGGCCGCACTAAAGGCCCCCATGGCAAGAAAGTTGACCACCACTGCTTTAGGGGGACAAAAAATTGTCTTTACATAGACTTTAACACTGTTTTGGGTTGTTGTAGTAATTCTCCTCACTTCCTGTCTTGGTGACATAACAGGATGTAAGGGGGCATCTACCCAATGGGGAAAACACTCTGTCCTGGGGGGGCACATGAAGAACTGTCTCCATACGAGGGAGGGGAGGAGTGACGCTGCACCCAGCGGTTTTACTTTCACTTTGAGCGAAGACGTGTACATATCGCCTACGCACACTGAGACCCTCTACACAGCAATATACAGAGATTCGTTGTATAAGGTGTTATATATATAGATACAGTGGAGAAGGGGACGCCCCGTTTTTTGAGGGGCCGATCCGGAACAGGGCCACCAGGCTCCTCCCCCCCAGTCCGGTTCAGCACGATGTATGTGAGTCGGACCCTCCGTACGGAAGGGGTGAGTGTCTCTGTGGGTTTTGGGCGGTGTGTGGTGGTGATGAGGCCGGAGGAGCCCCGGACTGGGAGTGGAGGGAGAGCGGGAAAGGTGTGTAGACATGGGGCCCCGGCTGTCAGGCCTCCTCCCTGTAGGAGGAAGTATGGTGCCTGTCTGGGCACGGCCCTGTAACACAAGTCAGGAGTTCTCTGTAACTTCCCAGCAACCCCCCCCCCCCCTACACCTCACAGGGCGGGGGGCAGAGATCACCATGGTGGGTTATAGGAGATCACCCAGCAAAAGTAAGGAAGTGATAAGAAGGCTGAGGAGTCGGCAATGGACACTGTAGTAGTGCCAAGGTGCAGTAGTAGTAGAGGTCACCCTAAAGGGGAAGTTCCTCTCCTTTTTCCTCCTTCCCTGCTCTATCACATTTGGATGATACATATACATGTTTATTGGGGTGGGGTGTACTTAGTTCTGACCGGTACCTGCTCCCGCTGTTGCTCAGGTTGCCTGGGCATGGGACACATCACAGGCCCTGTAGCGCGGTGGGACCAATCACAAAGCAGCAGTAAACAGCCGCCTGTGAAGCTACGAGGAGTCACAGGCAGAAGCTGCTCACAGTCAGCATCCTGGGGACTGAAGACCGCTGAAGCACCTCTCCAAAGCTTATCCAGGAGATATCGATTGGGCGTCGCATGCCCACAATCATGATGGCAACGGCCACAACAGAAGGGAGAAAATTGTTAGTAATGTATATTTTAGAAAGCTCCATAATTTAGCAGGTATAATCATTTTTAATTAAAAAATGAATAATGCTCAGATCTATAAAAAATTTGGCCGGAACTCCGCTTTAAAAACTTTTTTTTTTTTTGCTAGAAAATTACTTAGAACCCCCAAACATTATAAATATAAATATAAATATATATATATATATATATATATATATATGTTTTCTAACAACCCTAGGGTATAAAATGGCAGTCGTTGAAATACTTTCTGTCACACCATATTTGCGCAGCAGTCTTGCAAGCGCACTTTAAAAAAAAAAAAAAAATACACTTTTTTGAGTTAAAAAATAAGACGACAGTAACGTTAGCCCAATTTTTTTTATATTGTGAAAGATAATGTTACGCCGAGTAAATTGATCCCCAACATATCACACTTCAAAATTGCGCCCGCTCGTGGAATGGCGACAAACTTTTTCCCTTTAAAAATCTCCATAGGCGACATTTAAAAAATTCTACAGGTTGCATGTTGTTTTTTTTTTTTTGATTATTTCTCTCGCTCTACCAATCGCGGCGATACCTCACGTGTGGTTTGAAAACCGTTTTCATATGCGGGCGCTGCTCACGTATGCGTTCGCTTCTGAACACGAGCTAGGTGGGACGGGGCGCGTTTAAAATTTTTTTTTTATTGTGTCTTTTTTTCTTCTTTATTTTACCTTTTTTTTTTTTTTTTTTTTTTTTAACAAAAGGTCAGTTTTTTATTCCTATTACAAGGAATGTAAACATCCTTTGTAATAGAAAAAAGCATGACAGGTCCTTTTAAATATGAGATTTGCGGTCAAAAAGACCTCAGATCTCATATTTACACTAAAATGCAATAAAAAAAATGCCCCTTTTTTAAGAGCTAAGGGCAGAAGTGAGGTTTTGACGTCGCTTCCGCCCTGCGGTGGTATGGAGATGGGGGGGCATCATCCGCTCACTTGTCTCAATGCCAAGCCAGGGACAGGACACGATCGCCTCTGCCGGTAAGCGGCGGAGGGCACCGGAGAGCGGCGTGCCCTCTCCCGCCACAGATAAAGGTGATCTCGCAGCGAATCCGCTGCAGAGACCACTTCTGAAGCGGACCGCCCGCTGAAGAAGAGGATACCAGGGTAACAATGATATTCCTCTTCATAGTAGCGACGTAAAACGACAGCGGGCGGTCTGTAAGTGGTTAAAGACAACAGCTACAGATTTTGCAACTGCTGACTTTTAATTTTGACACACCCAACTCTTCTTTAAAGCGGACCTTCAGTCATTTTTTCATCTTTCCATCTATTAAATCTTCTGCCCTTGTTTTAACTTTGGATAGTAAAACGTTTTTTTTCTGCCAGTAAATACCTTATACAGCTCACTTCCTGTTTCTTGTCTGGTCATTAGCCAAGGCTTATGACATCATTCACAGCTCTCTCTCCTGAGAGTTTGCCAGGAAGGGAGGGGGGATGAGTCATATGAGAGCTGCAGAGCTGGAGGTGTGCCTCTGTGTGTCTGTGTAAATCCAGGAAGTGAACAGACAGCAGCTTCAGCTGCCCACAGTTAAAATGGATGCAGCCAGACTCAGTGGAGGGAGATTTCTGCAGCATATTTGGCAAACACATAATCACAGTATATTTGTATAAAATATGCAAAGTGGTTGGAGGGAAGTTTCAATATGGCAAAGATGTTTTTATTACACATGATGTAAGCAGACTGCAGTTCCTCTTTAACCACTTAAGGACTGGAAGGTTTTACTTCCTTAAAGCGGAGTTCCACCCAAATGTGTAACTTCCGCTTTAATCACTCCTCGCCCCCTTACATGCCACATTTGGCATGTAATTTTTTTTCGGGGGAGGGAGAGCGTACCTGGTTTTTACAGGTATTTCCTGTCCCACTTCTGTCTTCTGGCTGCCGAGGCGACCCCTCCTCTCCGCCCTAGGCGGCCCCTCCCTCTTTGCAATCTTCTGGGACACATTGAGTGCCTGGCCACTAGGGGAGCGCAGTATGACTCGCGCATCATGCGCCCGGCCGTGAAGCCACAAGCTGTCACGACCGCGTGCCCACAGTTGCTACGATGGTGCAGTGGAGAGGAGGGGGAGAGGAGCGAGCATCGGGCGGCCACATCACTGGATCGCGGGACAAGTAAGTGTCTGTTTATTAAGTCAGCAGCTACACTTACTGTAGCTGCTGATTTTTAATAAACTAAAAAACAGCTGGAACTCTGCTTTAATGACCAGGCTATTTTTTGCATCGCTTTAACTGACAATTGCGTGGTTGTGCGACGTTGTACCCAAACAAAATTGATGTCTTTTTTTTGCTACAAATATAGCCTTCTCTTGGTGGTATTTGATCACCTCTGCGTTTTTTATTTTTTGCGCTATATATATACAAAAAAGATCGACAATATTGAAAACTTATTTTTTAATTTTTGCTATAATAAATATACAAAAATAAAAAAAGTCTTCATCAGTTTAGGCCAATATGTATTCTACACATCGCAATTAGTGATAGCGTCTACAAAATAGGGGATAGATTTATGGCATCTTTCTCCTTTTTTTTTTTTTTTTTACTAGTTCCTGCAAAAGAGACACATAATGTCTGATGCAATAAAATCCACCTTCCTGCTTGCTGTCTTCTCTAGCATGTAAACTGAGCTGCGCATGCAAAGCTTACACTGCTAGTCCAATCCCTGTGTGCCAGGATGACTGACTCTGTGCAGAACTCAGCAGTGACATCATCCTTCACCAGCCAGTGAAGATGCCTAAAGAGCAGCACACAGAAGAACGTACTGGTGGGGAGTGGGACAGTTGGCGCAAAGAAGTTTCACTTTATGTGTACGGCAGCGTGCAAGGGGGTCAGGTAGTGAGTGTGTCGGAGTGCAAGGGGGTTCCGTAGTGAGTGCGTCGGAGTGCAAGGGGGTTCCGTAGTGAGTGCGTCGGAGTGCAAGGGGGTTCCGTAGTGAGTGCGTCGGGGTGCAAGGGGGTTCCGTTGTGAGTGCGTGGGAGTGCAAGGGGGTTCCGTAGTGAGTGCGTGGGAGTGCAAGGGGGTTCCGTAGTGAGTGCGTCGGGGTGCAAGGGGGTTCCGTAGTGAGTGCGTCGGGGTGCAAGGGGGTTCCGTAGTGAGTGCGTCGGGGTGCAAGGGGGTTCCGTAGTGAGTGCGTCGGAGTGCAAGGGGGTTCCGTAGTGAGTGCGTCGGCGTGCAAGGGGGTTCCGTAGTGAGTGCGTCGGAGTGCAAGGGGGTTCCGTAGTGAGTGCGTCGGAGTGCAAGGGGGTTCCGTAGTGAGTGCGTCGGAGTGCAAGGGGGTTCCGTAGTGAGTGCGTCGGAGTGCAAGGGGGTTCCGTAGTGAGTGCGTCGGAGTGCAAGGGGGTTCCGTAGTGAGTGCGTCGGAGTGCAAGGGGGTTCCGTAGTGAGTGCAAGGGGGTTCCGTAGTGAGTGCAAGGGGGTTCCGTAGTGAGTGCGTGGGGGTGCAAGGGGGTTCCGTAGTGAGTGCGTGGGGGTGCAAGGGGGTTCCGTAGTGAGTGCGTGGGAGTGCAAGGGGGTTCCGTAGTGAGTGCATCGGGGTGCAAGGGGGTTCCGTAGTGAGTGCGTCTGGGTGCAAGGGGGTTCCGTAGTGAGTGCGTCGGGGTGCAAGGGGGTTCCGTAGTGAGTGCGTGGGAGTGCAAGGGGGTTCCGTAGTGAGTGCGTGGGAGTGCAAGGGGGTTCCGTAGTGAGTGCGTGGGAGTGCAAGGGGGTTCCGTAGTGAGTGCGTGGGAGTGCAAGGGGGTTCCGTAGTGAGTGCGTGGGAGTGCAAGGGGGTTCCGTAGTGAGTGCGTGGGAGTGCAAGGGGGTTCCGTAGTGAGTGCGTCGGGGTGCAAGGGGGTTCCGTTGTGAGTGCGTGGGAGTGCAAGGGGGTTCCGTAGTGAGTGCGTGGGAGTGCAAGGGGGTTCCGTAGTGAGTGCGTCGGGGTGCAAGGGGGTTCCGTAGTGAGTGCGTCGGGGTGCAAGGGGGTTCCGTAGTGAGTGCGTCGGAGTGCAAGGGGGTTCCGTAGTGAGTGCGTCGGAGTGCAAGGGGGTTCCGTAGTGAGTGCAAGGGGGTTCCGTAGTGAGTGCAAGGGGGTTCCGTAGTGAGTGCAAGGGGGTTCCGTAGTGAGTGCGTGGGAGTGCAAGGGGGTTCCGTAGTGAGTGCGTGGGGGTGCAAGGGGGTTCCGTAGTGAGTGCGTGGGAGTGCAAGGGGGTTCCGTAGTGAGTGCGTCGGGGTGCAAGGGGGTTCCGTAGTGAGTGCGTCGGGGTGCAAGGGGGTTCCGTAGTGAGTGCGTGGGAGTGCAAGGGGGTTCCGTAGTGAGTGCGTGGGAGTGCAAGGGGGTTCCGTAGTGAGTGCGTGGGAGTGCAAGGGGGTTCCGTAGTGAGTGCGTGGGAGTGCAAGGGGGTTCCGTAGTGAGTGCGTCGGGGTGCAAGGCGGTTCCGTAGTGAGTGCGTGGGAGTGCAAGGGGGTTCCGTAGTGAGTGCGTGGGAGTGCAAGGGGGTTCCGTAGTGAGTGCGTCTGGGTGCAAGGGGGTTCCGTAGTGAGTGCGTCGGGGTGCAAGGGGGTTCCGTAGTGAGTGCGTCGGAGTGCAAGGGGGTTCCGTAGTGAGTGCAAGGGGGTTCCGTAGTGAGTGCGTGGGAGTGCAAGGGGGTTCCGTAGTGAGTGCGTGGGAGTGCAAGGGGGTTCCGTAGTGAGTGCGTGGGAGTGCAAGTGGGAGTGCAAGGGGGTTCCGTAGTGAGTGCGTCGGGGTGCAAGGGGGTTCCGTAGTGAGTGCGTCGGGGTGCAAGGGGGTTCCGTAGTGAGTGCGTGGGAGTGCAAGGGGGTTCCGTAGTGAGTGCGTGGGAGTGCAAGGGGGTTCCGTAGTGAGTGCGTGGGAGTGCAAGGGGGTTCCGTAGTGAGTGCGTGGGAGTGCAAGGGGGTTCCGTAGTGAGTGTGTGAGTGTGTGGGGGTGCAAGGGGGTTCCGTAGTGAGTGCGTGGGAGTGCAAGGGGGTTCCGTAGTGAGTGCGTGGGAGTGCAAGGGGGTTCCGTAGTGAGTGCGTGGGAGTGCAAGGGGGTTCCGTAGTGAGTGCGTGGGAGTGCAAGGGGGTTCCGTAGTGAGTGCGTGGGAGTGCAAGGGGGTTCCGTAGTGAGTGCGTGGGAGTGCAAGGGGGTTCCGTAGTGAGTGCGTCTGGGTGCAAGGGGGTTTCCGTAGTGAGTGCGTGAGTGCGTGGGAGTGCAAGGGGGTTCCGTAGTGAGTGCGTCGGGGTGCAAGGGGGTTCCGTAGTGAGTGCGTCGGAGTGCAAGGGGGTTCCGTAGTGAGTGCGTGGGAGTGCAAGGGGGTTCCGTAGTGAGTGCGTGGGAGTGCAAGGGGGTTCCGTAGTGAGTGTGTGGGGGTGCAAGGGGGTTCCGTAGTGAGTGCGTGGGAGTGCAAGGGGGTTCCGTAGTGAGTGCGTCGGGGTGCAAGGGGGTTCCGTAGTGAGTGCGTGGGAGTGCAAGGGGGTTCCGTAGTGAGTGCGTGGGAGTGCAAGGGGGTTCCATAGTGAGTGCGTGGGAGTGCAAGGGGGTTCCGTAGTGAGTGCGTCGGGGTGCAAGGCGGTTCCGTAGTGAGTGCGTGGGAGTGCAAGGGGGTTCCGTAGTGAGTGCGTGGGAGTGCAAGGGGGTTCCGTAGTGAGTGCGTCTGGGTGCAAGGGGGTTCCGTAGTGAGTGCGTCGGGGTGCAAGGGGGTTCCGTAGTGAGTGCGTCGGAGTGCAAGGGGGTTCCGTAGTGAGTGCAAGGGGGTTCCGTAGTGAGTGCGTGGGAGTGCAAGGGGGTTCCGTAGTGAGTGCGTGGGAGTGCAAGGGGGTTCCGTAGTGAGTGCGTGGGAGTGCAAGTGGGAGTGCAAGGGGGTTCCGTAGTGAGTGCGTGGGAGTGCAAGGGGGTTCCGTAGTGAGTGCGTCGGGGTGCAAGGGGGTTCCGTAGTGAGTGCGTGGGAGTGCAAGGGGGTTCCGTAGTGAGTGCGTGGGAGTGCAAGGGGGTTCCGTAGTGAGTGCGTGGGAGTGCAAGGGGGTTCCGTAGTGAGTGCGTGGGAGTGCAAGGGGGTTCCGTAGTGAGTGCGTGGGAGTGCAAGGGGGTTCCGTAGTGAGTGCGTGGGAGTGCAAGGGGGTTCCGTAGTGAGTGTGTGAGTGTGTGGGGGTGCAAGGGGGTTCCGTAGTGAGTGCGTGGGAGTGCAAGGGGGTTCCGTAGTGAGTGCGTCGGGGTGCAAGGGGGTTCCGTAGTGAGTGAGTGGGAGTGCAAGGGGGTTCCGTAGTGAGTGCGTGGGAGTGCAAGGGGGTTCCGTAGTGAGTGCGTCGGGGTGCAAGGGGGTTCCGTAGTGAGTGCGTCGGGGTGCAAGGGGGTTCCGTAGTGAGTGCGTCGGGGTGCAAGGGGGTTCCGTAGTGAGTGCGTCGGGGTGCAAGGGGGTTCCGTAGTGAGTGCGTCGGGGTGCAAGGGGGTTCCGTAGTGAGTGCGTCGGCGTGCAAGGGGGTTCCGTAGTGAGTGCGTCGGAGTGCAAGGGGGTTCCGTAGTGAGTGCGTCGGGGTGCAAGGGGGTTCCGTAGTGAGTGCGTCGGGGTGCAAGGGGGTTCCGTAGTGAGTGCGTCGGGGTGCAAGGGGGTTCCGTAGTGAGTGCGTCGGGGTGCAAGGGGGTTCCGTAGTGGGTGCGTCGGGGTGCAAGGGGGTTCCGTAGTGGGTGCGTCGGCGTGCAAGGGGGTTCCGTAGTGAGTGCGTCGGGGTGCAAGGGGGTTCCGTAGTGAGTGCGTCGGGGTGCAAGGGGGTTCCGTAGTGAGTGCGTCGGAGTGCAAGGGGGTTCCGTAGTGAGTGCGTCGGGGTGCAAGGGGGTTCCGTAGTGAGTGCGTCGGAGTGCAAGGGGGTTCCGTAGTGAGTGCGTCGGGGTGCAAGGGGGTTCCGTAGTGAGTGCGTCGGGGTGCAAGGGGGTTCTGTAGTGAGTGCGTCGGAGTGCACTTTTAAAAGTAAATCCCTATAAACTTTTTTGGGCGCTACTAAGCAAGTGCAGTTATTGCAGTGAAGACCTTTGCAAACAAAGAGGCTGATTAGGATATGTACCTGAAGGGGTCAGCTAATTTAGGTAGAGGAGGGGATAAAAAAAAAAGACAAATGCCCTTTTTTGTAATAGGAATTTGCCATAAGGGCTAGTTTTACACTTGCTTCAAAACATTTTTTATGGAGGCTTTGAAGACGCTTTTGAGCACCACTAAAGCTACATGGGGTGTAATTTTACAACCATTTTACAATATTTAATTTTATTTGACTAGCATTCAGAGAGCTTTAACAAAGCATGTCCGAAGCCTTGTTTTCAAACAAGTGTAAACTAGCCGTTATTGTGTGTTGAAGCAAATGTAAATGAGTATAATGGAATCTGCCACGGCTGAACTCTCCATTTGAGGATGTTAATTCTTTAGCTGTCATGCTGATACCTTGGCTTCAATGCTGTCTGTGGCTGATCCAGAACAAATAGAGATGGGGAATTGTGACACTCGTACAGCATGCTTGCTCAAGCTATGTGATTAGTACCTGTCAGGCAACTAGCATTTTCAGATGCGCAATGACAGTCCCCTCTCTTATGACGGAGTCTGTGACTGTCTTGCTGGTGCTGGCTCTCCTGGTGTCTGCACAAACATGTTTTATAATCTGTCCATGTAGGCATCTGGTAGTAACTGGCAGGGAACGGTTCTGACTGCAAGTCTGATTGAAATGATATGATGGGTGAATGTTTGCCAATGTCTGTAGGCACATAATGGGCAGCAGCATCAGGGAAAATGCTGACCATTGCATTGACTGCTCTTGTGGCCCAGCTTGATAAGCAGCTCCCCCCATCTTAGTTATATAAACATGTATGCCGTTGGCACTGTTGGCAGATGAGAATTCCTGAGGGTGCTCAGACTATGCCCACACCTCCATTACACTCTGGTAACTGTGGTCTATCCGATGTAGGTGGATTTTGGTTGCTTCCTCCCACGGTTGAAAGTCATTGGGTGTCAATCATGGATATGTTTGAGAATGGTTATCTGTTGGCTAGTCCCATTTAGGCCCCTTTCACGCTTGTGCGACTTTTACTGCGACTTTGCAGTCCCATGACAAGTCGTTCCCCATGTTTTCCAATGAGTACCATTCATATCCATGCAACTTCAAAGTAGTCCCTGTACTACCTTGGTCCGACTTTGATACGTGTTGAGGTCCGTAGACTTCAGTTTACATTGTGGCAAAATCGCATGACTTTGAAGTTGCATCAGCGTGAAAGGAGCCTTAGAGCATTGACTCTCAAGTTACTGATATCTGTAGTATTAAAAAGCTTTACATTTCAAGACTATCACTCCCGTCACTGCCACCTGTCATTGTTTTGTGCACCTGTGTATGCAAATATGACTTTCCTTGTTCATAGCAGCATATTGGAAGTAGTGGCAGTTAAAAGAAATTGGGTGAACATTTTTCTTTAAAGCTACTTTTTATTTTATTATTATTTTGATGCAATTATGAAATGAAAATTTAAGAGGCTATAATCCCATCCAGGGTTGGACTGGAAGCGTTATTTTTCCAGCTGCAGAATATAAAATAAAAATGTAAACAAGAAGCCAAGAGTTGACTAGTGCCTCGTTTCCACTGAGCGGATCGGTTCGGTACGGTACAGTATGCTATTTTGGGTGTTTCCATTATGAAAGCGGCCCATACAACCGAACCGAACCGTTCCATTCAGGGTCCTGCTTTAGATGTGGGGCCATAGAAAATGGAACGGTTCGGTTAGGGCGGAGCTACGACACATTCCACTGATTAGCATGGCGTCACACGTCCACCAGGCATTTTTTCTAAACCCACGTATGGCCCCTGTCGGTCCGACTTGCAGTGGAAACGCTCGCCTGAATAGGCCGGACCATTCTAGGCTTTCCAAACCGATCCGAACCGATCCGCTCGGTGGAAACGAGGCATAAGTTACCTGTAATGAAGAATGTTCAACGTTGTGCACTGCCCTATCCTGTTCCTACTGCTATACCCCACCCCTTAGGCCCCTTTCACACTGGGCTGGTGGGTGCGTTGGTGGTAAAGCGGCGCTATTTGGCCACTAGCGGGGAGCTTTTACCCCCCCACGCTAGCGGCCGAGAAAGGGTTAAAAATCACCGCAAAGCGCTGCTGCAGCAGCGCTATGCCGGCGGTATAGCTGCGCTGCCTGTTGATTTCAATGGGCAGGAGCAGTTGAGGAACAGTGTATACACCGTGCCTTCACCGCTCCAAAGATGCTGCTTGCGGGAGTTTTTAAAGGCCCCTTTCACACTGGGGCGGGAGGTGCGTCGGCGGTAAAGTGCCGCTATTATTAGCGGCGCTTTACCGTCGTTTTAGGGGCTGTATTCGGCCGCTAGTGGGGTGGTTTTACCCCCAAAGATGCTGCTAGCAGGACTTTTTTTCCCGTCCTGCTAGCGCACCGCTCCAGTGTGAAAACCCTCGGGGCTTTCACACTGGAGACACAGCAGCAGATGTTTCGGGTCGGTTTGCAGGCGCTCTTTTTAGCGTAATAGCGCCTGCAAACCGCCCCAGTGTGAAAGGGGTCTTAACGTCCTGCAAGCGCACCGCTCCAGTGTGAAAGTACTGGGGCTTTCACACTGGAGAGACTCTTTAAAGCACTGTTTTTAGCGCTGTAGCGCCTGTAAAGCACCCCAGTGTGAAAGGGGTCTTTAGTTCTAATGAGGACCCACCTCCTCCCTCAAGAAAATTTCATTCATTGCATTTGCTGCCTGTAAGACACCCTGTGAATGGGGAGGGTCTGAGTCACCAAATTCTCTCCCCTATTGCAGGCTGTGAAAGCAACGAAAAAATGTTTGTCATTGGAGGAGAATAAAGAAAGGGGGTGGGTGAATGTTTTCACAGGGGATCCTGCAGCAGCAGAAGTTCAGAGACTGGAAGAGGATGGGACATCTCTGCACAGAAGACTTCTCCAGGATCCAGCATAATGTGGGAAATAGATCTTTACAGGCATGTTCGCTCACCAAAGTTAAAGGGAAATTTCAACCACTCGCACTGTCTCCTTACCTACAGCATAGAGCATAATTGATTTGTATTGAAGTCCAGAAAACAGGAAGACCATCTCTCACAGGGCTTGGAAAATGGATACAATAGTAGGAAGCAAATGAGAGGAACTCATTGTTATGGTTTTATTTATGCTAACTTAGGTGTGTCTGTTGCCCTTGTACAATGCAGTTTACAGCGTGCTTGTAGAATAGTAATGGACTTTGGAACTTTTTAAAGGAAACTTGCACTTATAGATATACGGGGGTCTCAGTCTGTTCCCAGCTGTTGTCCGGCTCTCATACTTCTGTGATTAAATAAAAGATATGTGGCGCTATTCCATCAATCAGTAGTACCAATAGAAATGTGAAATGTAATGGGCAGATCAAACCCCACCTTCTACAATAAATGTCCGGAGAAAGTACCCAATAGATGTCACCATACACAGGTGGATAAAAAATATGGAGTGGTGATGGTGACATCTATTGGGTACTTTCTCCGGACATTTATTGTAGAAGGTGGGGTTTGATCTGCCCATTACATTTCACATTTCTATTGGTACTACTGATTGATGGAATAGCGCCACATATCTTTTATTTAATTGATTTTTGGGGAACTGAGTGGACCTGTCTATGTTGGCGGCTCTCCATCGGGTGTTTTACCGTCAGTTTTAAGATTCCCTTGCCCACATTGTGGTTTTGCGCACTAGTTCTCACTTATCTAGTTCTACATACTTCTGTGATTGCTTCTCTGGAGTTTCTGACCTAGAATTAGTACGTAAGAACTCTAAAATCACTCTGATTTAACTAGCTGCATGTATGCTTCACAACTCTGTATGTATTGAAGTTTTCTTCTCTGGACTCTAAACTTTTAGGGTTGATCTGATGAGCCCACTGTGGAAGGTTCATCCTTTGTAAAGAAAATGAAATGATCTGGTAGAGACAACTCCCTGTGCTGGGAGCTGGTTGAAGCAGAAGTCTCAGAGCTTCGTATACCTCAAAAGACGGGAAGTGCATTGATTTAGTGCACTTGCCAAGTTGAGCAGTAACGTTTGAGTGCTCTCAAATATCTCTCTGCATTTTAAGGAAATTGGGTTTTAAATTTTGCATGGACACACTGATCTGTGCAGAGTGCTGTTTGTGCCCAGGGATTGACAGGTGTTCCATGCAACAAGCCTAAAAAATATCATCAAAGACAGGCTGAGAGACGCAGCAGCTCTACAGACTTTTCCACACATTCATATGTATTCATCCAGAGCTGTGTGTGCGTCCCTGTACGGATGTAAGCACTGGGAGGTGTGGTTAGATTCATATAGCCATGTCTCCCAGCCTGTCCTTGATTTTGACAGATTGGCTGCACAGAACACCTGTCATTCCTCAGGTGCACAAACTTGTCCCTCTACACTGTTGTATGGATCTGCAGTATGTGCCCACGTGAATATACCCTCATGCACCTTTAAGATTGTGGATGTCTTTGTTTTAAGTCAGAGGATCAGCATGACAGCCAAGCAGCTAGCAATTTCAGAAGAGAATCAAGATCAGCAACCATCCTTTTATTTGAAAAAAAAAATGTTTTATTAGTTATCTCAGCAGGTAAAAGAACAGAACACAGTTCCAAGCATTACTAGAGTAGCTAGTATAGCCATTGTAGCAGTAATTGGTGCAGGATCATTGCAAAATCATGCTATGAGCTGTTGGATAGTGATTGAAGTTTGCACTAGGCTATGTGAGAACCTAAGGAGTGTGAGAGAAAACCTAAAAGAAAAGAGAGAAGGGATAAAAAGAGTTGAAGAAGTAAGATAAGAAAGAAAAGATGGGAAAGAAAGGTAGTAGCTCAATCATCGGCTCAGGGCGGATCCTCCGGGCGGTGCCACTCCTCCCAGACCTTATCGTGTATTTCCACCCTATCCTGTAACCTGTCATTTTTTCCATTAGCTCAATTTCTTTTATACTGGCGTACAGATCTTCCTGTGAGGGTGGGGAGCGCTGCTTCCACTTGAGGGCAACCAGGCATCGTGCAGCTGTCAGGACATGTCTAAGTAGCTTCTTGGATGGTTTGGCATTTTGTAATGGTGATACGCCAAGTAAGAAAAATTTTGGCGTCATGGGGACCTGTACCCCAATGAGGCAGGACAGCAAGCGCTGTGTCTCCGTCCAGAAGGGGACTATCTTGGGGCAACTCCAGTAGATGTGGTAGAGGGTCCCTTTGTCCCCCTGGCAGCGCCAGCACTGATCAGAGCTACAAAAATTAATTTTGTAAGCATTCTCTTTGTAGAGCTTACAGAAGAAGTTTTTAGCCACCAGATCGTCTGCCATGTCATCTCAGGGATTTCTTCTCCCAATAGCTTTTCCCAGCGGAGCATGTAGGCATATTTACCCTGATTTGGTATAGAGTAGGAATTAAGTAGCCGGTATATGTCGGAGATCAGACCAGGGCGTGCGGATCCCTCTAACATTAAGCACTTAAAGGGGGATGGCGCTGAAAATTGAAGATTTGGGGCAAAGGATTGGGCATAGTGGCGTATTTGCAGATTCCTATAAAACACCTGGCAAAGGGAAGTCATATTTTTCCTGGAGCCCAGTGAACGTTAGTAATTTACGTGATCTAGGGTCTATCAAGTGGCCAAAGTAGAATAAGTTCCGCGTTGCCCAGGGTGAAGACATCTGGTGAGTGAGACCAGCAGGCATCTTGGGGTTGCAGAGGAAAGAGGTTAACGGTGACTTTTATGAGCTGAGCTCATATGCGTGGGACATTTTGCACCAGAGGGATCTGAGTTGAGACAAAGACCCCAAAAGCCTACCAGGGTCCACCTCCGAATTCCAGAGTAAACTATTTGGGTGTATAGGCACGAGCCATATCTTTTCAATCTCTGTCCGTTTATTATAGGATCGTTAGGGGGGGGGGGACCAGGAGGTCCAGGCGCGCAGTTGATTTGCCTGATAATATTTTACCAAGTCAGGAAACGCTAGTCCCCCATCAGAGCGGGATGCCATCAAGATTGAGCGGGGTATCCTGTGCCTCCTGTAGTTCCAGACAAAGCGTATCAAACCTGCTTGAAGCTGTCTTAGTTGTATATAAGGGACAGGGATAGGCCGTGTCTGGAATAGCATATACAGTGGGGACGGAAAGTATTCAGACCCCCTTAAATTTTTTACTCTTTGTTATATTGCAGCCATTTGCTAAAATCATTTAAGTTCATTTTTTTCCTCATTAATGTACACATAGCACCCCATATTGACAGAAAAACACAGAATTGTTGACATTTTTGCAGATTTATTAAAAAAGAAAAACTGAAATATCACATGGTCCTAAGTATTCAGACCCCTTGCTGTGACACTCATATATTTAACTCAGGTGCCGTCCATTTCTTCTGATCATCCTTGAGATGGTTCTACACCTTCATTTGAGTCCAGCTGTGTTTGATTATACTGATTGGACTTGATTAGGAAAGCCACACACCTGTCTATATAAGACCTTACAGCTCACAGTGCATGTCAGAGCAAATGAGAATCATGAGGTCAAAGGAACTGCCTGAAGAGTTCAGAGACAGAATTGTGGCAAGGCACAGATCTGGCCAAGGTTACAAAAACATTTCTGCTGCACTTAAGGTTCCTAAGAGCACAGTGGCCTACATAATCCTTAAATGGAAGACATTTGGGATGACCAGAACCCTTCCTAGAGATGGCCATCTGGCCAAACTGGGCTATCGGGGGAGAAGAGCCTTGGTGAGAGAGGTAAAGAAGAACCCAAAGATCACTATGGCTGAGCTCCAGAGATGCAGTCAGGAGATGGGAGAAAGTTGTAGAAAGTCAACCATTACTGCAGCCCTCCACCAGTCGGGGCTTTTAGGCAAAGTGGTCTGACGGAAGCCTCTCCTTAGTGCAAGACACATGAAAGCCCGCATGGAGTTTGCTAAAAAACACCTGAAGGACTCCAAGATGGTGAGAAATAAGATTCTCTGGTCTGATGAGACCAAGATAGAACTTTTTGGCCTTAATTCTAAGCGGTATCTGTGGAGAAAACCAGGCACTGCTCATCACCTGTCCAATACAGTCCCTACAGTGAAGCATGGCGGTGGCAGCATCAAGCTGTGGGGTGTTTTTCAGCTGCAGGGACAGGACGACTGGTTGCAATTGAGGGAAAGATGAATGCGGCCAAGTACAGGGATATCATGGACGAAAACCTTCTCCAGAGTGCTCAGGGCCTCAGGCTGGGCCGAAGGTTTACCTTCCAACAAGGCAATGACCCTAAGCACACAGCTAAAATAACGAAGGAGTGGCTTCACAACAACTCTGTGACTGTTCTTGAATGGCCCAGCCAGAGCCCTGATTTAAACCCAATTAAGCATCTCTAGAGAGTCCTAAAAATGGCTGTCCACCAACGTTTACCATCCAACCTGACAGAACTGGAGAGGATCTGCAAGGAGGAATGGCAGAGGATCCCCAAATCCAGGTGTGAAAAACTTGTTGCATCTTTCCCAAAAAGACTCATGGCTGTATTAGATCAAAAGGGTGCTTCTACTAAATACTGAGCAAAGGGTCTGAATACTTAGGACCATGTGATATTTCAGTTTTTCTTTTTTAATAAATCTGCAAAAATGTCAACAATTCTGTGTTTTTCTGTCAATATGGGGTGCTGTGTGTACATTAATGAGGAAAAAAAATGAACTTAAATGATTTTAGCAAATGGCTGCAATATAACAAAGCGTGAAAAATTCAAGGGGGTCTGAATACTTTCCGTCCCCACTGTAAAAGAGTATAAATGTAGGGGGTGGGTGGCGCTGCCTATCACCTGAAGAGTGCTCCTCCAATGGGTCACTCTTCCCAGGTGAATGTGCAATAAGTGAGGAAAAAAACATACATGGAAAAAATACTGCTGTCGCCTGAGAGTAAACCTCCACAGTGAATCACTCTTAAGTGGTGGGTGCTGAGTAGTGTGGTTGTTTCCACACAAGAAAAATGTTTGACGTGTTACCACTTTGTTTTAAAGCAGGTTTATACAAAGAATAATTAAAAATAAGAAAATCCATAATGGTGATACTGATTGCAAGCTGACGTGTCAGTCTGCAATTTAAAGCAGAGTTACGCCTAATTTTTATTACAAATACTGCAGCTGCTGACTTTTAAAATAAGGACACTTACCTGTCCAGGGCACCCGCGACATCGGCACCCGAAGCCGACCTGTCTCTCTCGGGTGGAGGCCCCGCCATCTTCAGTAAGGGAATCGGACCTCATGGCTTCACTTCCTGGTTCCCTACTGCGCATGCATGACTCGCGCTGCCCGATCCCACTGGTCCCTGCTGTCTTCTGGGGCCTGTGTGTCTCCCAGAAGCCAGCAGGGGGGGGGATGGGACGGAGAAGGCGCCGGAAGTGGCATAGTTACCCGCGGGTGACTCGGCTATCAATGCCTAGAAGTGGGAGCAAAATATCTGTATTAGACAGGTATCTGCTCCCCCCTGAAAGGTGCCAAATGTGACACCGGAGGGGGGGGGGATTCCGAAAAGCGGAAGTTCTATTTTTGGGTGGAACTCCGCTTTAAAGTGAATGTGCATAGTGTAATATTGGGTGTTCCCGCCCAATCAGCAATTTTGATCAGATTTTATCCTAAACAATTTTTCTCAGCAACTAGCAACGAAATTCTATTAAAGAATTTATCCATAGAAAAAAAACACATAAAAACAACGTATAAAAATGGTTCAGTCTTTTAGTAGTGCAAAAAGTGGCAACATTTGAGGTGACTTGTGCTTGTCCAAAAGTGACTCGTGCCTATAACAACTTAGGTGACTTCCGTGCTCCCCTTCAGCTCCCCACTCACCAGATCCCTGAACCCCTGCAGGGGTAAATCGCATGCAGTGAGTGTAGTGGCAGTCCTCTTTAGCTCCACACGTAATGGGATATCCAGATCCTTGTACTTCGGGGATAAGCCGTTCCCCATGGATTAGGTTATAGTAGTTGCCTCCTCCACCGTAAACCACAGATTACCCTCATGGGCAAAAGAGATGGGTACTTCGTAGTGTAAATCCAGATGGTTTTATTAAGGTTAAAAAGTTTAAAAAACAACCACTTGAGGCGGTGCCATCTTGGTGCACTTAGAGTCCTTTCACACTGGGGCAGGGGCGTTGTCGGCAGTAAAGCGCCGCTATTGTAAGCGGCACTTTACTGTCGATATGTGGCCGCTAGCGGGGCGGTTTTACCCCCCTGCTAGCGGCCGAGAAAGGGTTAAAACCACCGCAAAGCGCCTCTGCAGAGGCGCTTTGCCGGCGGTATAGCCGCGCCGTCCCATTGATTTCAATGGGCAGGAGCGGTATACACTCCGCTCCTTCACCGCTCCGAAGATGCTGCTGGCAGGACTTTTTTTACCGTCCTGCCAGCGCATCGCTCCAGTGTGAAAGCCCTCGGATACACAGCAGCGGCACTTTCGGGTCGGTTTGCAGGCGCTATTATTAGCGCAATAGCGCCCGCTACACCGCCCCAGTGTGAAAGGACCCTTAACATCAGTTATAGAAAGCGGTCTTACAGGGTCCACCCCCCGTAGGCGGTTTCACAAATAAGGATGTTTGGTGGCCATATGTGTTTTATACAACCCCTGTGTCTAATTATCCTGCACATCTCACACAAAGCCCCACAGATACCGGAGAGGAACATTCCGCCGTATCTCCTCAAATAGTCTACTCTAAATAGGGATCTGTGTATGCTTGAGCCCTGCGCCCCTGGTGGTCAGATTTAGTATTTATGCCCTGCAACTGGGCTCTCCATTGCAATCCAGATACTACCAAGTAAAATTTCTTTTAAAATTCAAATCATTCTAAGATCATAATGTACCTAGATCAAAACGAAAGAGTGTTGTTACTAGTAGTCCTGTTATTATAGTTCTGTATGCATTGGCCATGTTAGACAGCTGAGCGGCACATTCTTATGTTTATTATTGCCACAAAGGCATTTGTCAGGCAAGGCCTGCAATATACTAGTGACCTACATAAGTTAAATGTACTTTACCTAACTTTTTCGGGGGGGGGTGGGGAAGGAAATGTGTATAGATACACAAATATTTAATGTATCTTGTTTTGGGTGATGGTTCTTTTACTACTGTAATATGTACAGCATCCAGAAAAAACACGTGCATATACCCATATCTCATTGATGTACATACACATGTATCTCGATGAATAGTTCCATTGTTATTACTTGTACAGTGCTCCTCCTAGGTGTGTGTTCCACATGAAAATACCTAGCAACCAATCCCCCTATGTGTGTTGTGACTAGATATCCTAATCCGGTTCCCCCAATCTTTTCATACACCCCTCTTTTTCATTTATAGGGTTTGGTTCATGGTTTCTGGAAAGTAGGCTCTGTCGTATCTGTTTTATTTCCTACAGAGGAAAACAATAATGGGTGGTGCACTGGACAGTAAGGATGAGATCAGGCGTGTTCGCACAGCACATGTGCAGAGCCCGCCAGGATGTCAGCACGGCGCTGCGCTAATCACAGGCAGCAAGACATTTTCCCGATGTGCAGCTGCAGAGATCGGGAAATGTCTCACTTCCTGTGATTAGCGTAGCGCAGTGAGACTTCCTGGCGGGCTGTGCGAACACGCCCAAGCTCATCCTTACTGGACAGCATACTCTAGGTGCGGCCAGACCAGAGTCTTGTAGAGCGGGAGAATTATCGTTTTATCTCTGGAATTAATCCCTATTTTAATGCATGCCAATATTCTGTTTGGTTTGTTAGCAGCAGCTTGCCATTGCTGAGCCTTTCATTTACTTGGACCTCCAGGTCCTTTTCCATCCTAGATTCCCCCAGAGGTTCTCCCCCCCAGTGTATAGATTGCATTCATATTTTTGCCACCCAAATGCATTATTTTACATTTTTCTACATTGAACCTCATTTGCCATGCAGTTGCCCACCCCATTAATTTGTTCAGATCTTTTTGCAAGGTAGAAAAAGTTATTGCCCTGCTTAGCTTGGTATCGTCCGCAAATACAGAGATTGAACTGTTTCCCCAATCCTCCAGGTCATTTATGAACAAATTAAATAGGATTGGTCCCAGCACAGAACCCTGGGGGACCCCACTACCCACCCCTGACCATTCCTAGTACTCCCCATTTATCCCCACCTTCTGAACTCGCCCTTGTAGCCAGTTTTCAATCCATGTACTCACCCTATGGTCCATGCCAACAGACCTTATTTTGTACGGTAAACGTTTATGGGGAACTGTGTCATATGCTTTTGCAAATCCAGATACACCGCGTCTACGGGGCTTCCTTTATCTAGATGGCAACTCACCTCCTCCATAGAAGGTTAATAGATTGGTTTGGCAAGAATGATTCTTCATGAATCCATGATGATTACTGCTAATGATACCGTTCTCATTACTAAAATCTTGTATAGTGTATGTAGTCCCTTATCTTCCACCCCAAGAGTTTACATACTATTGATGTTAGGCTAACTGGTCTGTGATTCCCAGGGATGTATTTTGGCCCCTTTTTAAATATTGGTGCTACATTGGCTTTTCTCCGATCAGCTGGATATTGGTGCTACACTGGCTTTTCTCTAATCTACTGACAGTCAGTAGACTGTCAGTAAAAATTAGGAACAATGGTCTGGCAATTACTTGACTGAGTTCCCTAAGTACTCTAAGGTGCAAGCCATCTGGTCCTGGTGATTTATTAATGTTAAGTTTCCCAAGTATAATTTTAATTCTGTCCTCTGTTAAACTGTGATAGTTTAAACTCCTTCCCTCTGACTGAAATTCCCCCGAATCTCTGGGTTTCTGTGGATGGATGCCGCCAGGGGTTCAACACAATAGAGGTGAGAGTGGGCACCCCTGGCAGGTCCCATTTGTAATCGGGAAAGAGGGAGACTGGGCAAAAGGAAGGAGTTTTCATTTGGGATGTAGGGTTAGTATAGAGGTGTAGAATAGCCCGCAGAAAGGGTCCCCGGAATCCCATGTGGCGTAATGTGGTAAACGGGAAAGGCCAGCCAAGGCGATCGAAGGCCTTTTCCGCATTCAGACCGAGGACTCCAGGCTGTCCCTGTTTGCCACATCTGTTAAGTCAATAACCCTTCTCATGTTGTCCCCTGCCTGACGAAGAGGGACAAAGCCCACCTGATCTTTGTGTATTAAAGAGGGTAATATCGCGTTCAGGCGTATTGAGAGGAGTTTGGTAAAAAATTCAGGTCAGAGTTTGAGTGCTATAGGCCTATAGCTAGCGCATAAAGAGGGGTCCTTGTCAAGTTTCGGTATTAAAGTGAAGAAAGATCTTTGCATGTCTGAGGGAATGGGAGTTTGCTGAAGAAAGGTGTTTAAGAGTTTACTACACATATGTGGCAGGAGTAGGGGAATTAAGGATTTATAATACTCATAGGGGAGACCGTCTGGACCAGGGGATTTACACGTAGGTAGGGTTTTGATGGTGGAGATGAGTTCCTCTTCTGTGATGGGTGCATTGAGGGAAAGGGGGTCCGAGGCATGAAGTTGGGAGATTCCACTACGTTTTAGATAGTGGTTCATGCGGTCAGTTAGTTCAGGTGGAGGGGAGTTATGAGGGATCTCGGGGTTGTTGTATAGAGAGGTGTAGAACTCCTCAAAGGAGTGGACAATGTCCTGGGGATGAGATAGTAGGCAGCCCATTCTGTTTTTAATTTGATGTGGGGTAGTCATGTGAGAGTGTTCAGCCAATTTCCGAGCTAGTAGAGAGTGGGCTTTGTTACCCTTATTATAGTACAGTTGTTTTAGTCTAGTCAGGGCCTTTTCTACTTGGCTTAGTGCCAGGTCTTTAGGAGTCCTACGGAGACTAAGTTCTAGGGCTCAAAGTTCCCTCTCAGTTTGCGATTTGGTGGCGCTTGCATCTTTTTTTCATGGCCGAAGCGAGTGCAATGCAGCGACCCCCGAGAGCTGCCTTATGGGCTTCCCAAAGAGTGGAAGAGGATATGTCAGGGGTAGTCTCCGTATAGTAGAGTTTCAGTGTGGATTCTAATTCCGTTTTGGAGGGGAGATGTTGTAAGAGGAAGGTGTTCAGCTGCCATTGACATGGCTTGCAATTAGGGGCCCCCAGGGTTCACTGTGTGGCGACCAAGCACCGACGAGTGGGAAAGGTTAAGTCCTCACCTACTTTTAAGAATTTGTTGGGTGTGCGGAAGAGGCGTGCAAACACTTTTTAGTTACAAAATTAATCTGGTGGACATTTGGGGCAAGAGGGTGCAAAAAGTGACTGTCTGCGCCTGCCATTGTCCATGCAGGATAATATAGTGTCCTCTTAGGTCAATGAAAGACTCATGTAAACAGGGATCCACGTTTAAAAAGAATCGCTACACCGGCCCGTTTGCAGGGGTTAAACGCCTGATAGACCTGAGGGTAATGTCTGGAAGCGAAGGAGTCTCCCTTATTAAAGTGGGTCTCCTGAATCAGGATGATATCTGCCCCCGTCTGCCTGAACTCCCTAAGCACCAGATGTCTTTTCCTGTTGGAGTTTAGACCATGAACATTTATTGACATAACCTTAGCCATGGTGATGGATATATGCAACCTTAAAAGCACTTATCTGGTACAGCTGGTGGGATGCTGTGGTACGGAGGCCGGGAGTGCGTCCTCTCCAGGAGAGGATCCGGATGGTTGCTAGGAGCATAGGGTGAGCCAGTGGAGGAGAGAGAGAGAGAGAGAGAGAGAAAAACAGACAGGGAGAGAAGAAAGAGGTAGATCAATATTACATACAGTAGGCAAAGCTAACATTGTTACTAAGCTCTGTATTGCCTGTGATATACAGGGCTAACCAGGTTGCTATATGTCCTCCCGGCCAGGAGTAGAAAACAGGCCAGGGGGACACAGAGGACCGCAGTGATGGTTATCAAAAGTCAACAAAAAAATGTCAAATGAACTCTAGGGGGTAAATCAAGGGGGGGCCTAGTGAGCAGAAGGGTAACCACTCTCAAATCTCTATCAAGATATGCCCATTGAACTAAACAAGGGTAAAACAGGGGCCTAAGGGGGCTTTGTGTAAGGCTGTAGGATGGGCCAGGAATGTCAACCAGGGGGAAGTGCGGATCATAGGCAGTTATGCCAGATGGGGAGGACCTGCTTCAGTCAGCCATATTTCGGTTTGGCAACTTTATGGGGGGTGTCCAGACCGCAGGAGTTTTTAGCTGGGGGGACCTTCTGCCATACTGGGGGCGGTGGGGTGGCCACCAGGTCCCATTCCTGGAGTTGGGGGGACAGGAATCCCCAGAACATCGCAGAAAGCTTCCAGGTCTTCCGGATAGCGTAGCACGGCAGATTGTCCTGGTCTTGCTGTCAGGCTGAAAGGGAATCCCCAGCACAGCGTGTCCTGCGCCCATCTATTTCAATGTGTTTGTCCGTGGGTTCTCCCAGAAGGTCGTTTTTAAATAGGGTTTGCAGGGTGATTTGCAGGTCTTCTGGGCCCTCCGATTGAGGCAGGCCCCTGACTCGGATATTGTTCCTGCTCCCCGCTTGTCCAGGTCCTCATCATGGAGCTGCATGTCTCAGCAGTATGTGATGGTCCGCTCCTTGTAGTTGAGTGCGATGTACTGCCAATTTAGTTTCTCGTTTCTAGTTTAGTTTCCTCTGCCATCTCCACACTGTCTGTTAAGTGTTTGAAATTAGCATGCAGTGTTTGAATCTCTGCACGACAAGTGGATTTAACATCTTCAATAAGTTGTTTTAAAGTCCTCTTTGGTCGGTATGGCTTGGAGATATGATTGCCAGGAGGGGTGTACCTGGTGGTGGTGGTCCGTGGCCGTTTGCGGCAGTGAGGAGGAGAGGATGGCAATTGAGGTTGCGGTAGCGGTGGTCTGGGCCTGCTTTTTGGGCCTCATTTGGGGGTCCCATAGGTCTCTTCATTAGAGGTCGACCGATATGGGTTTTTCTCTGACCGATGCCGATATTTAGAAATCGTGGTGGCTGATATGTGATGCCGATTTTTTTTTTTTTTTTTTTCCCCCCTTCAAATCTAACAGTTAGACCCCTTTCACACTGGGGCGTTTTTCAGGCGCTTTTGGGCTAAAAATAGCCCCTGTAAAGTGCCTGTAAAACGGCTCCCCTGCAGTCTCAGTGTGAAAGTCTGAGTGCTTTCACACTGAGGCGATGCGCTGGCAGGATGTTAAAAAAAAAGTCCTGCAAGCAGCATCTTTGGAGCGGTGTATACCACCACTCCTGCCCATTGAAATAAATGCGCACCGCTGCCGAAGCGCCTGCAAAGCGTTTCGGCAGCGGCACTTCAGGGGCGCATTTAACCCCTTCCTCGGCCGCTAGCTGGGTTATAAGTGCCCCACTAGCAGCCGAATAGCGCCGATAAAATTACGGTAAAGCGCCGCTAAAACTAGCAGCGTTTTACCGTCAATGCATGCCTGCTCCAGTGTGATAGCAACCTTAATAAGTGATACAGAAAGTTTTTTTACATTTAAACATTTTATTAAACAAAACAAACCTCCAATCAGTTCACTTGTATGTAGAATTTAGATAAAAAAAACAAAAAAACCCCCCAAAAAACTAAAAAAAATGGGCTAACTTTACTGCTTAGTTTTAAAAAAAAATTTATTAGTGTATTTTTTTTTTTTAAATTGCGTTTGAAAGACCGCTGCGCAAATACCGTGTGACATAAAATATTGCAACAACCGTTATTTTATTCCCTAGGGTCTCTGCTAATATATATATATATATATATATATATATATATATATATATATATATATATATATATATATATATATATATATATATATATATATATATATATATATAATGTTTGGGGGTTCTAAGTGATTTTCTAGCAGAAAAAACAGGATTTTTACTTGTAAGCAACAAGTGTCAGAAAAGATTTAGTCTTTAAAGCGGAGTTCCACACAAAAATGGAACTCCTGCTTTTCGGAACCCTCCCCCCCTCCGGTGTCACATTTGGCACCTTTCAGGGGGGAGGGGGGTGCAGATACCTGTCTAAGACTTCCTGTCCCTCCGCGCTGTCTCCTGGGAAACACACAGCTCCCAGGAGAGAGCGGGGACCACTTGGGACGCGCAGCGCGACTCGAGCATGCGCAGTAGGGAACCGGCAAGTGAAGCCGCACTGCTTCACTTCCTGATTCCCTCACCTAGGATGGCGGCGGCAGCTGCCGAGAACCGAGCGGGTTCTCGGCGTCGCCTGCCGACATCGCTGGACTCTGGGACAGGTAAGTGGCCATTTATTAAAAGTCAGCAGCTGCAGTATTTGTAGCTGCTGGCTTTTAATATTTTTTTTTTTTTTTTAAGATGATGTAGGTGGACCCCCGCTTTAAATGGTTAAACTCAGAGCTTCTACACACAGATTTCAGCTCATTGATAAGTGTAAACATTGTATCTCTTCAGGTTCTTTTATCAGATTTGGCAGGCTGCCCAGAGAGGAGAGGAGTGGCTTCACAGAAGACTTCAGGCAACTTGCAAGTCATTTGCAAGTCGCACTGAAGTTGTATAGGCCTTTTTTATCAGTACAATCGGGCGATGCCGATTAAGTTAAAAACACCAAATATCGACCGATATATAGGTCGACCTCTACTCTTCATACCGTGGTCTGGGACGGAGAGGAGGACTGCATCATCGGGTCCCCTGTATGAGCGGGGACCGGAGAGCTGACTGCCTGGGCATAGGTGGCAGTGAAGTCTGCACCCCTCCCAGAAGAGCCGGGGGCCCTGGAGCAGGATTGTCTCTGTGATTTGGGGGAGGCAGGGGCAGAGGAGTAGGCCTGGCGTGGTGTGAGTCTCCCCTGGGGCTCTGCCTGTGAGAGCTCGGATTCCTGAATGTGCTTGGGGCCTGGTAGGGGTGGTAAGTCCTCCGAGTCCACTGAAGGAGAAGAAGACCCCCTGCGGTCAGACCAAGGTCTGAAGCTGTGCGCAGCAGCTGCGGAAAGGTGTCTGTACACTGTGTGTATGAGGCGGGAGGTTAGGCCCAGTGCAGTGGGCTGTGTCCCGTGTGGTGCCGCCGCCTGGGAAGCAGGGTGCTTGGGGTGACTCACTGTGTCCATCAGGGATGGTTGCATCCTGGGCACCAGCCATGCAGACTCAGGTGTGCTCCGCGGATGGGCCAGAGCTTGAACAGCATGCTGAGGTGGAGGCAGCTGGAGCGATATTGCCCGTCCCGCGGCATGGAGGGGCGGCGAAAAGTAGCCCTGGAAGGTCGTGGAAGATCTGGGAGGAGGTTGGGCTGATCCCTGCACTTTGGAGGAACGGGTTCTCCTGGATCCATCTATGTACGGGCGCAAAGAGTCCCCTAAAAGGCCATGGAGCTGTGGGCTATGAGAGAGCTAGAAGCTCAAGCGTCCATGTAGGTCGACTTCTGGTTACGCCCCCACATAACCATGTTTTATTTCTCAGGTTTTCTCCTGCATTGATACTATGTAAGAAATTAAATTGACAAGAAGCTATTTTAATTGGAGGTGCACATATGGCATCTTGGTGTATTGCATGGACATTTGGGAAGAATCTGTGACTTTTTTTTTCCTCTGGGTTCATATGATGGACTGTATTTTTGGTCTTTTTTTTATATTAGTCTCAAGGGCTGCAGAACACATCAGACACCAAACAAAACCATGAAACAATTCAGAGCTGGTGGTGGTAGGTTTTCCTCTATTTGGTCTTTTGTGTATTAAAACTACTTGAATTTACCCAAGTGATGTATTTGCCCAGCATTAAAGTTGACCTGAACTCACCACTCTATATGGAGAGCGACCGGAGTTAAAAACATGTTGCAGCTATTTAATGGACCAGCGATAAAGTCTTTCAGTCAGTTGCTAGCAGAGTTCCCCTTGCTACATAACCATTATTACATGTACTTGCAGCTGCGGAATGCCATGAGAATGCAGGGTAGAAGTTTTGTCCTGCATTTAGATGATTCTGATTTCCTCACCTCTATGTTTACTACTTCAGATAAAAAGGGAATTATTTCCTGTATACATACCTGCCTGCTAGCCCATATACAAGCCCCAGACCTATTACCCTGTAGGAAGAAATGGGAATTGGATATTGGCCCTGTAGATGGGAATATCTGGGAACAGATACTGGCGGCTGGTTATGGTTTCAGCAGCCCAGAAACTGCCGCACATGTTTATCCTGCATCGGGTGTACAGAACTCCTCTACAGTTTTATAAGTGGGGTAGGAGAGACTCCCCCTTGTACCCGAAATGTCAACTGCACCAGGGTACTTTGATCCATATTCTATGGAAGTGCCCCAAATTGGTACGATATTGGCAGGAGGTGGTTGGGATCATTAATGATATCCATCAACTACAGTTATTTATTTGCTTGGTTGCCTAGAGGAGGAGCTGTATCCCCCTTGTACATATGCAGCTTTAACTAGACCATTTTATCTAGCCAGAAAATTGATATTTCATAATATTGGCTCTCCCCCTAGGCCCCTACACCTCACCAATGGATACAACAAGTGAATGCTATACTTGTTCGGGGGAAAAATGCATATCAACCCAGGAATGCGTCAGATAAATTCACCAAAATCTGGTCAGCGTGGCTAGAAAACCCTGGGGTAGCCCCTCAAATGGACTGCTCCAAGTATAGGAGTGGGGATAGTTGTGATCCCAGATACAGCTCTATGGGCCTGAGTGAGATGGGGGATGTCAGTGTGATGGATATTGCATTGAGATGGGTGTCTATCTTGTCTGAGTTGCTCAGTTAGAGGACAGTACACACTTCGTAAGTTGATTTTTCTTTTTGCGTTTTCTTTTGTTGTTTGGCACTATGTTCCTTACCGCATTTACTGTGCAGAATATTTACCCTAATATAATGTGTACACCCTGAAAAATGGTACATTTTCTGTGATGTGAATACAATATTCCTATATTATTTTTATTTTTTACACCCATAGTGTCAACATTGACTGTTTGTACCCCTTTTGCAGTTTTTGCACAATAATAGTTATTTCTGACAAATTTTGAGTTTAGATCAACTTTTTTTTTTTTTTCTTGGGAACGTCTAAAAATACTTTATTGTGCCCAAACAGTGACTAAAGATTTACCTCTTGCCTTGAAAAATATCACTGCACCTCCTGTCATGTGACCGTGCCTAGTCACTCCTGTTCTCTAGCTTGCTGTATACCTGCAGTGTGAGATTTTATTACAAAAACCGGGAGAAGCCCAAAGAAATTCATCAGAGAGGACAGGCCGGTGAATGCTAAATATCATTTATTGATTATCCAAAAACATATAGAAGAAAGCAATAATAATAGAAAGCTACACCCATCTCCAACACATAGTTAAAATGAGACCTAACGTCTAGATGAGACACAGGTGGCCACCATACCTAATTCACACACTTCATACCCGTCTCACACACAGGCACACTTTTTTTTTTTTAATAATCTCTTTATTTGAAAAAGTTATCCATTACAGCATACACAACACAATCAAGTCACACAGAAAAAAAAACAAAACAAAAAAAAAAATACAAAAATAGGGACTGTCACTAAGGTCGCCAACTCATTAAAATCATCCATTGTTCCCACAAGTTCTTTTGCATCTAATATGTGTCAATTCAAAATACTCATAAGCTGTAACCTTCAAAAAGGGAAAGATAAAAATACTTTCTTCATTTTTCCCCTCTTTTTCATCCCCCCCCCTCCTCCTCCTCCCTTCACCCGCCATGCGTCCTCACATATACCCTACACCACTCTTCTTCTTCCATACCATCCTCACCACACCTCCCCCTCCGATCCAACTCTGTCCCGATCCAGCCATGCTTTCCATATTTTCTCAAATTTCTTATAATTGCCCCTTTTCTTATAGATATACTTTTCCCTGCAAATCACCTCCCTTACTGCATTTTCCCATTCTGTCACTGTCGGAGCCTCCTTCCTTTGCCAGTGCTGTGCAATAAGCTTTCTTCCCTGAAACAAGCATCTGGCTCTTGCCGTCTGTATGTCCTTTGAAGTCCCCCCCTCCACCGTCAATCCCAGCAGGCACTCCCTCGCCTCCAACCTCAGCGATGTTTCAAACACTAAGTTTTTTTTCCCCACTAACCCTTTCCAATATCTGTGCAGCTTGGGGCATCGCCAGAACATGTGGATCAAATCCCCATGTCCCCCTCTACATCTTTGACATTTCGAGTCGGGCCTCTTACCCCACTTAAATAATTTCAGGGGCGTATAGTATGCTCTATAAGAAAAATACAGGTGAGACATCACTTGTGAGGGAGAGAGAGTGACCCCGGGACCGGACGCCAAGACTTGATCCCATTGATCATCAGACAGTGCCCCCACATCTTTTTCCCATTTAGCCCTGTTTATATTTTCAACCGGGCCTTCCTGGGCTGCTGCTTTTAGGCGTCCATACATGTCTGAGATCAATCCCTTTGTGGATCCTGCGTCGATCAGCTTTCTCAAAAAGGTCATTTCGCACCACATTGGCGCTTCCTTCCCAAATTGTGCCTCCAGGGCATGCCTGACTTGCAGATATCTGTAAAATGACCTGTTGGAGATCGCATACTCCTCTACCAGCTCCTGAAAGGACTTCAACCTCCCCGCCCTGTATAGCTGTGCCAGGTAGTGGATACCCTGGCGGTCCCATTCCTCAACGCGCCCCATTTTTTTAAGCTCGTTGAGGCTATTGTTGTCCCAGAGTGGCGAAAATTCCGCAAAACCAGTATAACCCAGGATTCTTTTAGCTTGTACCCAGACTTTACTCATCATCCGGGTAGTGGGGCATTTAGTACGAAATGAATCTGCCTCTAATCCCTCTGCCACTGTGTCATGTCCGGTGTCGTTCAATAAGATGCTACCCCCTGCTCCCACTTCTTAGTCTATTACTACCTCCAACTTGTTGCAATTGAGCTGCAAGGAAGTAGCCTCGTGGATCTGGTACTGCCAAGCCGCCCTTCACCTCTGGTCGCCATAGCGTCCCCAACCCGATCCTGGCCACCCCATTCTTCCAAATAAGCTCTCTAAACATACTGTCCATTTTTTTGAACCAATGCTTGGGGATCCAAACAGGAGAGTTCTGCAGGACGTATAATATTTGGGGTAGCCAGACCATTTTAATCAGATTGCAGCGCCCGGCGACCGAGAGGGGCAGGCGTCTCCACACTTGACATTTCTGCTTCAACTTTTTCATCAATGGAACTAGATTTCCGGATATATACTGGCCTGGGTCTCTAGATATATTAATCCCCAAGTATTTCATTTGCCTGACCACTTGGACTTGGGATGCCTGGTGAGGGAGAGGCCCACTCAAGGCGTCAATAGGCAGAATCACTGATTTCTCCCAATTGATCAGTAACCCAGAGAAGACGCCAAACTCCCTCACTATCCCTATAGCTGTTTCCAGTGAATCTTGCGTATCCGCCAGAAACAGCAAAATATCGTCGGCATACAAGGCCACTTTGTCCACCCCTCTCTTTCTCTTAAACCCCTGTATGCCTGTGCCTTCCTCAGAGCAATTGCCAGGGCAAAGAGCAGGGGGGACAAAGGACACCCCTGTCTCGTGCCCCTGCTCAGCTGAAACCACTCCGAGCACTGCCCGTTGATTTTCACCTTGGCCCTTGGCTCAATATATAGCAATCTTAGCCACCGAGTGAACCCGGGACCGAGCTGGTATTCTGCCAACACCTTCCATAAGTAATGTCATTCCAAGGAATCGAAGGCCTTGGCTGCGTCTAGCGAGAGAATTGCTCTCCTACCGCTATTTTCTATGGGGATTTGCATATTAAGGTATACCCGTCTTTTATATTCGTGCTTGTAGATCTGTCCGGGATAAACCCGGTCTGGTCTGTGTGTATTAATTTGGGGATTATTTTATTCAGCCTTGCAGCTAGTACTTTGGCCAGGATCTTTACGTCCGAACACAAGAGCGAGATGGGCCTATATGAAGACATATCTATTGGATTCTTCCCTTCTTTCAACAAAAGTATTACTATGGCTTCTGCCATAGAGGGGGGCAAAGCCCCTTCCTCCCTAGCCCCATTGAATACCTCCAGTAATAAGGGTAACAATACCCCCCCGTATTTTTTATATAATTCTATGGGCAGGCCATCCGGGCCCGGGGACTTTTGGGCCACCATATCTCCAACAGCCCTCTGCAATTCCTTGAGGGTCAAAGGGGCACCCAACATTTCCCTGTCCTCCTCTGATACCGGGATTATCCCCAGCCCCTCAAAAAAGCCCTGCATTTCCCCCTCTACATTTACCCTAGAGGAGCTATATAACTTCTCGAAGTATGTCTTGAATTCGTCTACTATATCTGGGGTATTTTTTCTTATTTCTCCTTCCCTCCCTTTGATTGCCGGCACTGCACTCGGGGGGCCATTTGCCTTAATTATCAGAGGCAGAGCTTTCCCAATTCTCTCTCCTTCTCCAAAAAAGCTCAGTCTCTGAAAAGATCTAATCTTTTCTGTCTTCTCTCGGAGTACCCTACTATACTCATCCTGCCTCCTCACCCAGCACTCATAATTAGCTTGGGAGGGTGCTACTACGAAGTGCGCCTCCGACAGTCTTGCATTTTCTTTAGCTCCCAGTTCCTCGGCTTGTGACTGTTTCTTAACATAAGCAATTCTCTGAATTAAAGCTCCTCGAAGATATGCCTTTAAGGAGTCCCAGACCACCCTTAATGGAGCCGATCCTAAGTTTATACTAATAAATTCAGACAGCCCCTCCATCATTTTCTCCTCCTCTCCTATGAGTTCGAGCCAAAAGGGATTAATCTTCTAGCTCCCCTTGCTATATTGCCCCTCCACCTTCACGGAGGCAATAACTGGCGTGTGGTCTGAGACGCCTCTCGGTTCGTAGGTTATTTCCTCCACAAACTTTAATGCCTCCACATTACCCAATACAAGGTCAATTCTGGACAGGGTGGCATGAGTCCTGGAGTGACATGAGTACTGCCTCTCTCCGGGATGCCTCCTTCTCCAGATATCCACCAGCCCTATTTCATCACAGTACTGCAGAAGGGGACTTCTATTGGCCTCTCCAGCTCCATGCCTTAACGGGAACCTGTCTATGCTCCTGTTCATCGTCATATTAAAATCTCCCAGTGCTATTACCGGGGTCCCAGGGAAGTCTGCTATGAACCTGGCTAGGTCCTCCATTACCTCTGTACAAAATGGGGGGGGGGGGGATATACACATTGGCCAGTATATATCTTTTGTTTTCTATTAAACAAGAGAGGAAAATATACCTTCCCTTTTCATCCAATCTGCTCTGCCCGCAGGAGAAAGCCAAATCTGTGCTTATCAGTACACTCACCCCTCTTGAATATGGTGAGTGAGTGGAATTAAACTGTGTCCGGAACTGTTTATTACCGTACTTAAAGTTTCAGTTGTATCTTTTACCAGATGGGTCTCCTAGAGGCAGAGTATCTTGACATTCCCCCTTTTGGCTATTGAGAAAATTATTTGTTTTTTAAGCTTATCCTTTACCCCTCTTACGTTCCCTGAGCATATATTAATCCTTTTTCCCGTATCCGGGATTTTACCACCCCTTCTTTCAATGCTCATGGGCCGTACCATCTAGTGCCGTTACATTATTTTGGTCTCCTATCAAATCTAACCATCTCCCATTACAGGTGCAGTAAGGGGATATATAGTGTATCTCCCTATCTTTAACTCATCCCTCTGATCTAACAACCTAAATCCACTCATATCCATTCATAGCACCACTCCCTACCTTCCACCTCTGATTGTATTCGTGCATCTTCCCCCCCACCCCTCAACCCCCTTTACTCTCCCAGCATCCCCCCCACCCCCGTCGTACCCCCACGCCCACTTTTGGGCCTAACCCTCGGGCTTCAATTGTGACCTTCAGAAAACTTTTTTGAGGTTTAGGAAAAGAAAAAACCGTGAACCAAATCCAGTAGGAGGGGAATTTCCCCCTTAAGAGAAAAGAAAAAAAATATATATATATTGTACTATTACCATGTGTATAATTTGTGCATTTTTCTCTATAAGTGTATTATACTACTATTTACTTAATTTCCCCCCCTTCCCCCCCTCCCCCGCTTCTCTCCAAATTTACCACGTCAAAAGGCAAAAAACCAGTGAGAGAAAAAAAAACAAAAAAAAAAAACAGAATTAATACAAAAAAAGTTCAAAGAAAAAACAGGAGAAAGTTCCAGACGGCACCTAGCTTCCCTCTCCTCTCTTAATTCTCTCTTCGTTGCTCTCTAGCCAGGTTGACACTTCATTGGGGTAGAAAAAAAACCTAACCTCCCCCAGAGCTGAGACACGCAATCTAGCCGGAAACAAAAGCGCGTAGCTGATTCTGAGTTGTTGAAGCTTTCGTTTACAGTCTCCAAATTTAGCTCTTTGTCTCTGCAGCTCAGGGGAGAAGTCTGGGTAAATTGAAATCCTGGCTCCATTGTGCTGGATATTCCTTGACTCTCTTGCCTTCTGTAAAATAGTGACTTTGTCCCGAAAACATAAAAGCTTAAAAATAAAGGGTCTAGGGTGGCCTCCCGGTGCTAAGGTTTTAGGACCTATTCTATGTGCACGCTCAATAGCAAATGTATTGGAAAATGAATCCCTGCCAAACTTCTCCCTTAGCCAGTCCTCCATGAATTGAATGGGGTTGTTCCCCTCACAGCCCTCTGGGAGCCCAAGTACCCTCAGGATCTCTCTACGCAGCCTGTTCTCCATACTGTCCATTTTCTGTAAACACTCCTTTAGTTGGATTTTCATAAGTGCCACCTCTTGTTTTAGTGGGTACACATCATCCTCCATTTGGCTGAATCTCTCCTCAAGTGCTGTTGTGCGGGTGCAATCTGTGCGCACTTCCCCCTTAACAATAAGCAGTTCATCTCTAATGCTTTTTAAATTGCTCAGACAGCTCGGTGATTGATTGCTTGCAAGTGTTAATAGCTGTAAGAATATCCTGCAGGGATGGCTCCCTCTCACCCAAGCCGCCCTGGCCTCCCCCTGCCGCCCCTTCCAGGCCCAGGACCTGTTGTTTATCCAGGGTCCCTCTTGCGACTGAGCCTGCCAATGGTATAGCTGATGGAATAGCTGTCAAAGTCCCGTTTTCCTGGGTCTGACTTCTCCTCCCTGGGTGGCCCGCCTGTTGTTGGCCCCCCCTAGACTACTAGGTTTGTTAGGGGTATGCGCAAAGCGCTCTAGTTTGGTGGCTGCTTGATTCCCCTTCTCTTTGGCGCTGCGGGTTCCGAGACCCCCTGTCCCTTGTTGGGCTGGCCCATCCTCCATCCCCTTCTTCTTTGACATGTCCGACAGTGTGCTGCTTTTTCAATGCACAGTACTAGTCCCTTGCCCTGAGACCTGGGCCTGTATAGCCACCCCCCCCTGTCAAGATTTCAATAATAGAGTCTTTTCCAGCTGAGTTTTTGTGCTGTAGGTATACACACAGCAACTCACCCCTCCAGTGTTCCGGGTGGGATCTTCTGCTGCTCCGACCTTTAGGGGGGTTTTCAGCGCTATCTGCTGCCTGCTCGATCCCGGGTGTCGGCACCCTCCTCTCTCACAGGTACAGGCGTTGTCGATGTGCAGCGTGCAGCTGGTGCGGTAGTCACGTCCGCGGCGGCTTCTCTCAGTGCTCCGGGCGTTCAGCCTCCTGGAGCTCGCTATGCCGGAGACGGAGCAAGGGGAGAGGGCACACAGGCACACATAAATCAATCCTTGAGTCAAATCTGGGAAAGAGATCGTTCAAACATAAAAATTATGTAAATGGAAAATTGAAAAAATACTTTTCATGTAGCAGATATGTTGAAATGTTCGATTAAATACTCCCATGAGGATATGAAAAAAGTGCTTGTGTTTCTGGAGATAAATGGGAAATTCCTCGAGTGTATAAACTTGTGATACCGTGGTTCAAAGCCCGCTTGGTAAAAGTCATAAGAGCACTGTTGGTGGGGATCAGAGACAGAGGGCAAATATGCATAAATGTGACTGGGCACAAGGAATACAAACGGGATGTGCTATTGGTGATACTTCCCTTCAAATAATTGGGGCAAGATACCGCTCACCGTTTGACATCTTGTGTGTAGAGAGTCATAGCCCTAACGATCTAGTCTCCGTGTCGGTAACCCACCATCTTGCAGGCTGCATAAGAAGCCAAATATGGAATGTCAACTTGAAATAGTTCCACCCGGAAATGATAGAGGCTGTAAAAATCCAATGTTCTGAGGCTTCAGGGTTCACAGGGCTATGCAGAGAACCACGGACCAGAACAACACCATAGGTGACTCAAGTCAAATGATGGTAGAGAGTGACAACTCAAGGTAAGGTGAATCAAGATATATGGTGGGAGTCACCGCGTCCTCGCCACGGACACCGTGATGGCGTTGTGCTTATGCGTTTTGCTTGAAGTCAAGCTTCCTCAGAGCATGCGCAATGGTTCAAAGTCCAAACAGAACCTTTTAGACTGGGAGAGTGGGGACATTTTTGACCCTACTATCCCCAGAGGAAGAAGTAGGTTCCGTAGAGGAAACAGGAGAAATAGATCAAATACAGCCCACTCTGGACAATCATCTACTGATAGTGAATCTGGATATCAGGAAAAGGCGGTCACTTTTTTAGAACAGGAGGGGGGCAGCTTAGACGATCGGGGTTCCAGAAAGGGCCAATTAAAAACGCCATCCACTGGCAGACTTCCTTCCCAAACCAAGGTGGGAGGCCAAGGAAGAGAGAGAGACATAAAAGGAAACCAAAGGGAACTCAGATCAGGGTCACGGAGAGTCTAGTAGATACAACGGACAAGTCCAATACCCAAATTATCGATAGGTTAACCACCTTCATAACTAAGCATGACCTATCTGATTTTTCCCTTAACCAGCATCATATATCCCTATTACAGAAGGGGCTGTCTTTTTCACCTACGGCCACCATGAGTGAGTTCGAAGTATATAAAGATGTCAGCCTCTTTCTGCGGAAAGTAACCTTTAGATACTGGCACTTGGAACGGGGAAAAAAACAGGCTGTAGAAACAGATGAACAAAGTAAAGCGGAGCGTGAATCTCTTGCAACATTAATAGCTTTGCTTGATGAGAATCAAGATTTTGACTCTGAAACTACTAGCTCATCACTCTTGTGTCCCCGTCCATCCAAATTATCCATCAGGTCCCTCCAAAATGCCCCCCCTATCTAAGCACAAGCGGATCCATCTATTCTTGGAACAGGTCAATTGAATCCCTTTATACATCGATTCCACATAGCTGGGGTCTAAAAGCCGGTATACCACTTCCTGGACCATAAGTTCCCTTTGCTAGCCACACGATGTGAATTTATTTTAGATTTATTGCAATTCATGCTGGAACACAACTGCTTTCAATCTCTTGGAAAATACTATCGGCAGATTAGGGGTACCTCGATGGGTGCCCCTTGGGCCCCTTCATATGCATGTTTGCACTCAGGGCCGTGGGAGATGGAATACTCTTCGTCGATGTACCTCGGCCACTGTCGCCTGTGGCTGAGGTACTTCGACGACGTGATTATGGTATGGGGGGGCTCACCCCTAGACTTGGTTTCCTTCATTGAGGAGCTCACTAATAATGATAGGAACATCAGACTAACTTATTCCTTTGATCCTGCCACTTTGCCCTTTATGGACCTTACTATTCAGATCAAGGAGGGTAGATTCTATACAAAAACATTCAGAAAAGAAACTGCAGCAAACACGTTACTGTTGGCCTCTAGTCACCATTTTAGATCATTGATACAGGGAATCCCGGTAGGTCAGTTTCTCCATTCTAGGAGAAACTGCTCGGAGGAATCGGACTTTAAAATCGAGGCACATGAACTTTATGGGAGATTCCGGGATCGCGGTTACTCCCATGCTTGTATTAGAAAAGCCAAAAGAAGGGCTTTTCAAACAGGTCATCTCTTCTTTCCAATGTCACTGGAGAAAAACAACAAAACATCTCCAATCATGCCCCAATAAGGATTATTACCAAGTTTGGGGCACAGCGGGAACAGACTAGAAAGATACTTAGCCGTCACTGGCATATTCTAGCTGAGGCCCCTATTCTTGGCAATATTGTTGGTGACCGGCCCCTACTCACAGCAAGAAGAGCCACCAATCTCAGGGACAGTTTGGTTTATTCTGAATATCGCAGACCTGAGAGACTGGATTGGCTTACTAGCCTTCCCCCGCTTAGGGGCATGTACCCATGCGGCAGATGTCATATCTGTAGGTACGTAGATAAGACAGACATGTTCGACAGTTCTTATGGCAGCAAACATTTTCAAATTAAGTTCATAAACTGCCTAACACCACGTGTTATATACATGCTCACCTGTCCGTGTGGACTGATCTACGTGGGAAAAACAAAGAGACAGCTGAAAGTCAAGATTGGCGAACATGTCCAAAGCATCATCAACAAAGATTATGACCGTCCCCTTTCCCTGCATTTTTTGAAAGTACACGGAGGCGAACCGAAGGGTCTTAAGTGCAAAGGCATTTATAGACTCAACCTCCCACCCCGCAGAGGGGATTTTGACAGGATATTATACCAAAAAGAGAAGATGTGGATTTTTACTTTAAACAGCATGCAACCCCTTGGGTTGAAAAATGAGTGTAATTTATCCGTCTTCCTAGAGCAATAATTTATATATTTTTTCCTTTTCCTCTCATTATGTTCTCAGGGGGATTCACCTGACCCTGTATATCCTAAACAATGTTACTGTACTTCTTGTGGCTGACTTTATCTGCATATGGATGCCGTGGTTATTACTATCCCAGATTTATGACTAGGGGTGTGTGCGGCCAGTCAATTATGGGTGCTGTCCTTCTCACCACACTCCTAACTGTTATCATCCTAGTCTATTAAATTTAATTTGTATTTTTAACTAGATGTGTATGTATTAACTGTGGATCGTCCCTGTACACTATTGTGTGTCTGCACTGTGTGTGAATGATGCCCTGATTAGGCTGTAGCGCTTTGGTGATGTCCTTGATGGTAGCTGATTATCTCCTAATTACCTGACTATTTAAACATGGACTTTGAACTATTGCGCATGCTCTGAGGAAGCTTGAGTTCAAGCGAAACGCGTAAGAACAACGCCATCACGGTGTCCGTGGCGAGGACGCGGTGACTCCCACCATATATCTTGATTCACCTTACCTTGAGTTGTCACTCTCTACCATCATTTGACGTGAGTCACCTATGGTGTTCCGGTCCGTGGTTCTCTGCATAGCCCTGTGACCCCTGAAGCCTCGGATCTTTACCGCCTCTATCATTTCCGGGTGGAACCGTTTCAAGTTGACATTCCGTATTTGGCTTCTTATGCAGCCTGCAAGATGGTGGGTTACCGACACGGAGACTAGATCGTTAAAGCTATGACTCTCTACACACAAGGCGTCAAACGGTGAGCGGTATCTTGCCCCAATTATTTGAAGGGAAGTATCACCAATAGCACATCCCGTTTTCCTTGTGCCCAGTCACACTCGAGGAATTTCCCATTTATCTCCAGAAGCACAAGCACTTTTTTTCATATCCTCATGGGAGTATTTAATCGAACATTTCAACATATCTGCTACATGAAAAGTGTTTTTTCAATTTTCCATTTACATAATTTTTATGTTTGAACGATCTCCTTCCCAGATTTGACTCAAGGATTGATTTATGTGTGCCTGTGTGTGAGACGGGTATGAAGTGTGTGAATTGGGTATGGTGGCCACCTGTGTCTCATCTAGACGTTAGGTCTCATTTTAACTATGTGTTGGAGATGGGTGTAGCTTTCTGTTATTATTGCTTTCTTTATATGTTTTTGGATAATCAATAAATGATATTTAGCATTCACCGGCCTGTCCTCTCTGATGAATTTCTTTGGGCTTCTCCCGGTTTTTGTATGTATGTTTCTAAATTCAGAGGACTACCACCCCTAGAGGTTTTATCTACTATTTTATATACCTCAGGCTGACGGTGTAAGCAGATTTCTGAACCGGGTGGGCTAATTAATGCCAATTTGCTAACCCCATCGGATGTGCGCTAAAATTGGATAAGCCTTAGGTCTCCCCCTTTTTCTCTTTGTCTGCATTATAGTGTGAGATTTTATTGCATAGTTACATTGGACCAATTTAAGTTTGCAATGCCAAATCTATAGGACTGCTGTGGAAGTGAAGAATTGTTATAGTAATTGCTGTTACTACTAGTGATTGGTGTTGTTGCATGTCTTGCGCCAAGAAGCTGCTTGGTAATCACAGGTTGACGCTCACTTAACAGACACCATTCACAGAATGCCTTAAATTTTTCTCAATGAATGCAGTGATTTGAGAGGGTAGTACCCAAGAAAGAAAAAAGAGAAAGGTCTGGTGTCCCCAGTAACACACTTCCATCCCTATAACATATAGTAAAACAAAGGATTCGCCCTAGGACTTTAAATGAAGTGGGTACCGTTTCCGCCAGTAAACATAACAGTAGTAAATACAGTATATGGTTTATTCAAGTAAAATTGTTTACTTGCATAGATAACACCAACATTTGCCAAAAAAAAGAATATCTAAAACAAGAAATATTGGTACATGGATGTAATAGCAGTCATAGTACACGGGCATCATACTACCCGACTAGTTTCGCGAGATCCAGCTCACTCTTCAGGGGTGGATGTGTGTAACATTGTACCTAAGATAAAAAAGTATATAGTTGGCAAAATGGCACAGTATTAGTTATAAAGGCACAGGGTAGGAGGGGTTATGGGTCCCCATACTCACCCATGAGCTTGACCATGGCTACAGGTGTGCGGCTCCAAGATAGCGGCAGCAGGTGCCTCACCAGGGAGCTGAGGGGGCGAAGTCAGAGATGGGACCCCACCAGGGGCCAAATAGCGAGCAGGCATGGCATAGGTGTAGTGATGTAACCCTAGAGACCTCGTTAGTTCATAAGAGTGTAGGCTGTAAACATAAGTATGTTTGTCAGGCATCTAAAGTAATAAAGTAGAATCAATAAGTACTAGCATGAAGATATGTATGCATGAAATGAGAGGCCTGGACCCAAAGATGGTAGGGAACATAAAGATGGTAGGAAACATAGGATAACAGAGGGATACTAACAGGTGCAAAGATAGAAAAGAAAAGGAAGTGAAAGAGGTGGACTGTGATTGTGTAATAGTAGGGTAGTGATGTATCCCTAAAAACCTCATTAGTCCATAAAGATTATAGGCTATAAACATGAGTATGTTTATCAGGCATCTAAAGTAGTAAAATCAATGAGTATTCGCATACAGATATGTATATATAAGTAAAAGGCCTGGGCCACGGATGGTAGGGACATGGAGATGGTGGAAAACATAGGATAGCAGAGGGATACTAACAAGTGACAAGATGAAAAAGACAGAGGAAAGAGGGGTGGATTGTGATAGTGTAGTGAGATATGTGATATCAAATAAATAAAAATGAATAAAATTTAAATAAAGCTATGTATGAGGTATGCAAGTATACCTAAAGGTAACAAGTATCAAAGGGTAATACCTGAGTGTGGTGAATATCTTGAATTTAAGAGTAATGAGACACAGAAGGCAACCTCCACAGCTGTGTGTGTCCTCAATGAAGAGTGAAATTAAAATGCAAGCCATGCCTGACCTCCAATTTAACATCGGGAGAGCCCAGGAGGCTCCGCCCCCAACACCATGTGTGGATGGCTGACATGTGAGCACAGGAGGCGCCCACTGTCATAGGGAGGCACGCAAATGCATCACATGAGGTTTTTAGGGATCCATCACTACCCTACTATTACACAATCACAGTCCACCTCTTTCACTTCCTTTTCTTTTCTATCTTTGCACCTGATAGTGTCCCTCTGTTATCCTATGTTTCCTACCATCTTCATGTTCCCTACCATCTTTGGGTCCAGGCCTCTCATTTCATGCATATATATCTTTATGCTAGTACTTATTGATTCTACTTTATTACTTTAGATGCCTGACAAACATACTTATGTTTACAACCTACACTCTTTATGAACTAACGAGGTCTCTAGGGTTACATCACTACACCTATGCCATGCCTGCTCGCCATTTGGCCCCTGGTGGGGTCCCATCTGACTTCGCCCCCTCAGCTCCCTGGTGAGGCACCTGCTGCCGCTATCTTGGAGCCGCACACCTGTAGCCATGGTCAAGCTCATGGGTGAGTATAGGGATCCATAACCCCTCCTACCCTGTGCCTTTATAACTAATACTGTGCCATTTTGCCAACTATATACTTTTTTTATCTTAGGTACAGTGTTACACACATCCACCCCTGAAGAGCGAGCTGGATCTCGCGAAACTAGTCGGGTAGTATGATGCCCGTGTACTATGCCTGCTATTACATCCATGTACCAATATATTTCTTGTTTTATATATTCTTTTTTTTTGGCAACTGTTGGTGTTATCTATGCATGTAAACAATTTTACTTGAATAAACCATATACTGTATTTACTACTGTTATGTTTACTGGCAGAAACGGTACCCACTTCATTTAAAGTCCCAGGGCGAATCCTTTGTGTTACTAGTAGTACCCAAGAAGGTGAAGTAGAGACTGTACACTACTACACTGATTAACTTCCACATGGATCCCACAGCTAGTTAATATGCATACTTGCATTGATCCAAGCTGGTACTATGCAATCAAATCTATACCTGAAGTTTAGCTTTGTGTGTGTGTTTTTTTTTTTTTTTCTTTTTTTAATTATTGGCCAGATTAGATTACTGTAGCAACTGTAAATAAATGATGATCTGTCTCCTGGTTACAGGCTGGTCAACAAAAAGGAGTTAGCATAGCATAGAAAAACATTTGCCTGTAATCAAAGCTTGGTGTATCTTCTTTTTACTGGCTGAGTGAATCCTCTGTGAAAGCTACAACAATGGGAGCTCAGCTATTGGTCACCAAGAGGCCCTCCATCATGCTGGAAGATCTTTGCACAGTAGTCCTCAGTTTTGGGATCCATGGCGCTTGTAACAGTATCTCTGGACACAATCGGCCAAACTGCATGCTTTTGTCAGACTGCATGTCCAACCTAGGAGACTAAATGTTTTACAAAGTTGTAAACCTGTTTTGAGCTCAACTGACATGTATAAGCATGCAGATTAGATTACAGCATCAGAAGCTTTGTGCTCCCTCAAGTTGCTTATAAAAAAAATAGTAACGTTAACGCTAACTCAAAATAGAATTATATACTCAGAGCTGCTATCAAAAAAGGAAAATATACAATCCTCTCCAGAAATAAAATACAAAATTTGCAGCGCTCCAAATGAAGTGTCCAAATCGTAACCACTTCAAGACCAGGCCTATTTCTGACACTTGTTGCTTACACGTTTAAAAACAGTATTTTTTGCTAGAAAATTACTTAGAACCCCCCAAACATTATATATAATATTTTTTTTAGCAGAGACCCTAGAGAATAAAATGGCGGTCTTATTAGCGCAGCGGTCTTTCAAGCACAATTGTTTGGGAAAAAATATACTTCAATGAATTAAAAAAACGAAACCGTAAAGTTAGCCCAATTTTTTCGTATCATGTGAAAGATGTTACGCCAAGTAAATGGATACTGAACATGTCATGCTTTAAAATTGCGCACACTCGTGGAATGGTGACAGACTACAGTACTTAAAAATCTCCACCGGCGGTGCTTTAAACATTTTTAACCACTTCAGCCCCAGAAGATTTGGCTGCTCAATCACCAGGCCATTTTTTGCTATATGGCACTGCGTCACTTTAACTGACAATTGCGCGGTCATGCGATGCTGTACCCACTGACAATTGCACAGTCGTGCGACGCTGTACCAAACAAAATTGACGTCTTTTTTCCCCACATATAGAGCTTTCTTTTGGTGGTATTTGATCACCTCTGCGGTTTTTATTTTTTGCGCTATAAACAAAAGAGCGACAATTTTGAAAAAAACTATCTTTTACTTTTGCTATAATAAATATCCCAATTTTTTTAAAACACATTTTTTTTTCCTCAGTTTAGGCCAATATGTATTCTTCTACATATTTTTGGTAAAAAAAAAATCCCAATAAGCGTATATTGATTGGTTTGCGCAAAAGTTATAGCGTCTACAAAATAGGGGATAGATTTATGGCTTTTTTTTTTTTAACTAGTAATGGTGGTGAGCAGCAATTTTTATCGGGACTACGATATTGCGGCAGACGGATCAGACACTTTTGAAATATTTTTTGGACCAGTGACAATTATACAGCGATCAGTGCTATAAAAATGCACTGATTACTGTATAAATGTCGCTGGCAGGGAAGGGGTTAACACTAGGGGGCGAACAAGGAGTTAACGTTGTTCCCTAGGTGTGTTCTAACTGTGGGGGGGGGATTGGACTGACTAAGAGGAGAGGGATCGGTGTTCATACTTGGTATGAACACACGATCTCTCTCCTCTCCCCTGAGAGAACCGAGATTTTTGTGTTTACACACACAGATCTTGGTTCTCACTCTGTCATGAGCGATCGCAGGTGCCCGGCTGTCATCGCGCCCACCGGGAACTCGCATCAGCTCCAGCGGCGACCCGCGGACGAGCCCCCCCAGGGGTCAAAAGGCGAAGCGATGTAAGGTAACAACGTTTCGCCCAGGGGAGCCAACCTGCCACAGTACAACTGTGGTGGCTGGTCGGGAAGGGGTTAACAGTTACCTGGAGAGAGTTACAGAGTTAGGTCTTGCACTAGAATTATTGCTCTTGCTCTAGCGACCGTGGCGATACCTCGCATGTGGTTTGAGCACGGTTTACCTTTGCAGCTGCAGGCATCACCCCGGTACGATCACTTGAGCAAAATGACATAAAGGTACATGATTTTGCGGCAAGTGGTTAAACAATAGTCCATGAATATCCCAAAGGATCACTTGAGTGTCATGTGTATGATGGTAGAAATGGCCACTCACGAGGAAATCCATGCTGTCTGAACCAAGTGAACAGCACAAAGCGCTCAAAATAAATCCCTCTGTAATCGGAATCACCAGCAATCCAATGAGACAAGATCCAAAGCTTCTCCTCCAAATGTTGCAAGAACACAGTGATGACATCATAAAATAACATCTTATGCCGCGTACACACAACCGGTTTTGCCGTCGGAATAAGCTCCGAAGGTTTCTCTGACAGAACTCTGACGGAATTCCATTCAAGCAGTCTTGCCTACACATGGTCAAGGAAGTTCAATAGCCAGTAGCCAATAGCTTCCGTCTCGTACTTGCTTCAGAGCATGCGTCGTTTTTGGTCCGTCGGAACAGCATACAGACGATCGGTTTTCCCTATAGGAATTGGTTCCGTCGGAAATGTTTAGAACCTGTTCTATCTCTAGGTCCGTCAGAACTTTCGTCAAAAGAAAAAAAAAAAGTCCAATGAGGCATAGACACTATTGGAATAGACAATGAAAAGCTTCCGTCTGACTTTTTCTGTCGGACATTCCGCTTATGTGTACGCGGCTTTATAGTCCCGGTTGACACTGGTACGATGCGGGAACCACCGTGATTGTTTAGGGATAGGTAGCCCCTAAGACCCGGTTCACACAGAGGCAGCACGACTTCCAGCGCAACTCTGTAAGGCGACCTGCACACGACTTCAGCGGCGGCTTGCAAAATTATTTCTGTATAGAAGTCAATGCAAGTCTCCCTGAAGTCGCCCCGAAGTAGTACAGGAACCTTTTTCTAAGTTGGAGTGACTTGAGTCGTTCCTATTAGAACGGTTCCATAGTACAGAACTGGTTGCGACTTGTCAGGCGGCTAAGTCACCTGACAAGTCGCTCCTTTGTGAACCGAGTCTAAATGTACCATCACTGATCTTGCAACATTTAGAGGAGAAGCTTTGGATCTTTTCTCACTGGTGATTCCGATTACAGAGGGATTTATTTTGAGCACTTTGTGCTGTTCTCTTGGTGGAGACACCATGGATTTCTGGTGAGTAACCATTTTTTCTTGTCCAGCACATGACACTCGAGTAATCCTTTGGGATATTCATGGACTATTGGGTAATATTTGGACACTTTTCATTTGGATCGCTGCACAATTTGTATGATTTGTAAGTTAGTTTCTACACAAGTTAAGGCCAAAAATGATCCAAAGGTGTATATGTGCAGCATACAATATATATAGTTTATGGCACATATAAACCTGCAGAGTTTGACATATTTGGATGTCTGTGCCTTGGTGCTTGTGTAGGCTGGATTAGTGAAGAATTTTAAAAAATGTCCCGTGTTTTCTAAATATTCTTATTTTTAGTACCACTGTAAAAAATGGGCAGCTATTTTTAATGCAATACAATATAAGCTCGAAATTTAAAAGGTACTTTTTGCAAGTGGTATTTGTAAAAATCCCCCACATCTGCGTTGAAACTGAAACTTGTATGCATCACTGCCTTTTTTTTTTTCCTTGCAAATAAAGGGTATCTATGTATAAATGAACAAAGTGCTGCTCCGTCTGCACTGCTGGCGCTCTGAAAATATTTCCACTTCTGGGAGTCAGTGGTGGTCTCTGTTATTGATTAGGAGCCTCCTTTGTGATAGGTTTCCTGTTACCTGAAAGAGAATCTGTCATGACTAGGCTTATGCAAGCCTATGAATATTCATTCTTAGACTGTTTGAACTTAGCAGGCTTCAGTATGATTTTTCATTTGTCTTATTTAAATGTACTGAGGTCACCTAAAGACTGATAGTTAGTTACTTCTGTTTACTTGTGTACACGGACATTTGTATTTGATTTTCTCCACATGTAAAGCTGGCCTAACACTGTATGAATGTCATTCGGTTCTTGAACAGACAATATTCTTACAGTGGGTGGCCATGTCAGTCGCCTTCTACCCTATTACCCCTGAAAAGAAGCCTGGCGGAAAGTTGTCAGCTGAACAGAGGGTGTACTCTGTGCTGACCCAGCTCCTCTGTCCCCTTTCCTCATATTCCTACATAACTTTTTTCTATAGCTGTTGTGGGTGGGGGATAGAAAGTGGGGAGATGGAGAGCAGTTTTGAATTGAATGTGAGTCACAAAAGGAGTTACTAAATTGTATTGAAAATAAGTAAATAGAATACAAGCTGAGCAGAGAATAGCAGGACAGAAAAACGTGGTTTTGTGGACTAGAATAGCATACTGGCAAGAGAAAGAAGCTCTCCATTGTCCACCTTTTTAAAGCAGAGTTCCACCCAAATTTTGAACAATATCTGTATGTATTCTCTTCCTTGCCTAGATGCTGACATGCCGTTTAAAAAAATTTAAATCGCCGTAATTACCTTTTTTTTTTTTTTTCTATTCTTCTTAGCACTTCCTGGGTCTCCTCCCGTGGGAGTAGGCGTGTTTCTAGCCTCTCCCAGACTCCTGGGAGCTAGTCTCAGGCTTCCCAGGATGCCACTGAGCATGTGCGGGAACGAGCGGTGAATGCTGGGAGTACAGCATTCACCACATCCAGGAAATAAATGCTTGTGGGCTTCAAATGCCCACAATGAAGATGGAAACCGCCTGCAGTGAATAATATAAGTTATTCTTTCCGACGAAATCTGACACAGGCGGACATATTACACACAATATGTGAGAATGTAATGCTGAGAAGAAAAGTTTGTGAATGAACTCAAAAAAAAAACGATAGATAGGTGGACCCCCGCTTTAGTACTTTGCAAACGTGTAATGAGTCATCAGTAAAAGAGAAGGGAGGATAAGGGCAGAGTCATATAAACACTGTAAAGTATAGAGATCATAGCCCTTTACTGCTGCTCTTATTAGACACTCATTATGGAGATCATGTGGAAGATACAAACTTGTAAGAAAAATCCTGCTTTTAGAGGACTTTTCTTACTTTGTAGGCACCAAAGTCTAGAGAAAAGTGCCCTGCTGTATAGCTGAAGTATAAACCACCTTGTGTTTATAGGGGTCTTCTATTTGCATTTATCATACAAGTGACCGGGACACTGAATATTCCAGCCCATAACTGAAAGCAGGGTTCCACTCAAATTTTTAACTTAATCTTATCCCCTTCAGGTAATTGCATAGATGTTCAAATGCCGCATGAAAAATTTTTTTATCGCTGTAATTACCTTTTTATATTGTACTTTATTGTGGCACTTCCTGTCTCTCCTCCCATGGGAGTAGGCGTGTTTATTGCCTTTTCTTGGCGCCACATTGTCTCCTGGGAGCTTAGTGTCAGGCTTCCCAAGATTCAGTGTGGAAACAATCATGCTTGTGAACAAACTGTGTGAATGAACAGCATTCACCGCATCCAGGAAATCAATGCTTGTGGGCTTCACATGCACACAAGCAAGATGGAAACAAGGAAACAGCCAGCATCACATTTTTTAAGTTATTCTTCAGTACGAAAACAGACAGAGGCTGAAAAATAACACCCAAACTGTGAGTATTATTTTGGGGTTAGCAAAGTGTCTCAATGACCTAAAAAAAAAAAAAAAAAAAAGATTGGTCGCCGGACTCCCGCTTGAACATAATGCTGTGCTCCTCTATTGAATTGTGTGCGGAGCTGCAATAAATGATCTATGAGACCTACGGGTGGATTTTGTTTTATGTGTAGACATTTTTCATATTGCAGTTTCTGTATTGGGAGCATTCATGCCCAAGAAAATAACGTGTTGCACCCTAGAGCTTTTGTGGCTCCTACTCTAAGGCAGGCCATAGACTATGCAAATTTCTTTCCACTGGTTGCAGGATAGAAATATGCACAATTCTTCCATCAGCACAGGCAGTGAAAGGTAATCCCTTCTGCCGAGTAATTGTCTTCTCTGGGAGGGTCCGCTCCTGCCTGGAGAAGACTGTGATTATCGCTAGCAGCAATAGCAGCCACTCGGGCAGGCTGGTTGTACCCAAATTGATCGATCAACTTGGTACATTCAGCCTGCTCATTAATGGTTCGATTCTCGGCCGTTTCCTGCTGATTTGAACCGTCTATGGCTGGCCTTAGGGCTTGTTAACACCAAAACATGTTGGTGGGGGGAGGCACGTTCAGTGTGCATTTCTTGCACTGCAGATGAATGCACTGCCCTTGAGTTGCATGCGGGTGCCAATTAGTTGTTAATGGCACCCCAAATACATATTGCAAAAGCAGTGTGTTTGCGGCCACCAGATCGCATGGTATTGCATTACCATGCAGTTTGGTGCTGCATGTTTAGAAAAAGTAGTGCTTGCCTCCAAAGGAATGGGCTGTCAAAACCGCATGGAAATGTGTGTGAACTGGCCCCTTGCCTTACTCCTAAGGCTGTCCATAGAATGTAGAGGACCTTTAAAGCTGGCCATACACTGAGAATGTTGCCCAGTTCTTTATGAACAGGAACAAATTTGCTTTATGACTCTGTCAACCACCTCCTGCCGGACATCCTTTGAAAATCAAATGATCAGGCGCAGCCTTTGCTGACACTTCAGTTTGAAAATGCTCCTTGTTTGGCTGTCATGCAGACCCTTTTTCTTCAGTACTTAGAAGCACTGACCTGGATTATGTATGCAGGTAAGGAATTCTGTCTCTTTCTTGATCTGCATACATGATACCAGTAAATCAGAAGGCAGTAATGCTCTACGATCGGCACGATAATCAGTCAGTATTGCAAGATTTTCCCATGACATTCGAACTAAGAGAGCGTGGTCTGTGACACGTCATCTGAGGAAATAAGTGGGCGGTTATCTCAAGTGAAATCGTACATTTTTTTTTAGCGTGACGTCTTATAAAGGCTAATAGGATTTACCATAGTAGAATTTTTTTTTGTATGTTTAGCATAAAATGTTAACGAGACCTAAATTCCTGGCCACTATGAAATGTTAGATGACAAATATCTTATTCTCAGAGTGGGCTTTAGTGTTTTTACACAGCCTCCTAAATGTTATAGTAGTTTGTAGGATTTTTTTTTTTAATCAGCATTAGTGTCATAGTCACTGTTTCTTTAATAGTGTACATTAGGACTGTCCTATTCTAAACTATAGACAAGTAGCATCATTTTCTTGTTTATACTTTTCCCTGGATTCCATTAAGTCAGCACTTTCTTGCATGCTTTTTGTCAGCCACAGCATTTAATTTATTGAGGTCAGCTGAGTAGATAGCAAAAAAAAATGAGCGACTTCCTTTCATCAGCACTCTTGAACAGGGGTAGGCAACCTGCAATAAAAAGACTGCATGAAGAACGCACATTGGGGATTATTTACGAAAGGCAAATCCGCTTTGCACTGCAAGTACACTTGGAAGTGCAGTCACTCTAAATCTGAGGGGTAGATCTGAAATGAGTGGAATCTCTGCTGATTTTATCATCCAATCATGTACAAGCAAAAATGCTGTTTTTTATTTTCCTTGCAGGTCCCCCTCAGATCTGCAGCAACTTTACTTCCAAGTGCAGTTTCAGTGCAAAGTGGATTATCCTTTAGTAAATAACCCCCAGTGTGCCACAGAAGTGTCCTTTGCCCCCCCCTCCACATCACCCCACAGTAGTGTCCTCTGCCCCACTTCCTCCCACCCTTCACATCATCTCCCCCCCCTCCCTACAGTAATTGGTACAGTAATGTACTCAGCGCCTCTCCCCCACCCCCTCCCCAAAAGTGTCCTCTGGACCCCCACCACACAGCAGTGTGTAGGTCGTGCAGCTGAGTGGAAGGCAGAACAGTACTGGATGGAGGGCGGGAGCTTCCAGTTACCTTTTCATATTAACAAAATGGTGATTGGTTGCTAGGAGCAAGGTTAGCAACCAATCATCTGCCAGGTTAATGTGAAAAGTTAACTGAGGCAGCTTCCCTCTCCCACCCTCCACCCAGCACTGTGCTGCATCCTACTATCTGCTCTGCAGTGAAGATGAGAGCGTTGATGGCTGAGGCGAAGGACCAGCAAAGCAGGAATAATTTGTTCTCAATCGGCTGCCCACAATCAATGAGTTGCCACCTCCGGCCCAAGCTTTCTTTTCTAATTTTGGATATTATACTTTGCCTTTTCCTCCGATACATTGCCATCAGGACAGAGGGAATATTCCCCTGGGGACAAGAAGTAACAAATGTGCAGCACGGTGAAATCTTTGTTACTTTTACAGGACAATATCTGGGTTTTCAGGCATTTGCTGAAAACAAAGTGGATTTATAGTCTTTGCGGCTATTGAGAAACATATTTAAATAAGAATTTTTGTGCCTAGAGTTCAGCACTAAGGGCCTTGCTGATGTCGCCTCCTCACTCCCTGCCTGCTGATTGGACAATGAAAGAGCAGCAACACTGATAAGCTATCAACTCTGCCCAATCTGTGCCCTCCTGTCAGCATGTTCCCTATCAGAACAAGTGAATCAGCAGAGTGAATGGCTCCCAGTGCTGTCAACACATTCTGAGTGCTGCTATGCAGGGGATACAGGTGGCCGATATCCATGTGGATTCACAAACTTGTGCCATTTGGGTGTAAAATACATTACTTTTGTGTATGCAGCTTCTGAAACCCTGAGAATCACCTTGGCCCCTGGAATTTATAAAGTTTTATATAAATAAATAAACCCTCTGAAACTCATTTTTGTTAATGGAAAATACCACAAAACCTTCCATTTCGATGACTAGAACATTCTACACATTTATTTTAGTATCACTGACTTACAGGAGTTCGTTTGTTTTCATTGCAGGTTCTGTGTTTTTACAAAGAGGAAAAAGCGACACACTTGTGGAGTTAATCAAATATCTAAATTTCACATGGATTACCAAAGACCGTTCTTTGTTGGACATCTAGCTTTGGATAAAAAGGGTATAAAGGAAGATATGAAGACGCTTGTTGGATAACACATTGAAAGAACTTGGAATAACACTTCAAACTCAGGTAAACTTTGGTTGGTTGTAGTGTTAACTGAATATGACCGTTGGTGCCGGTTTACACTGGGGTGACCTGTCAGGCAACTTAGCTGCTTGACAAGTCGCACTCCATGCAGTGCAATGGAACCGTTCTATTGGGTGTGACTGAAGTCGCTTCAACTTAGAAAAAGTTCCTGTACTACTTGGGGACGACTTTGGAGCAGCTTGCATTGAGTTCTATTAAAGAAGTAGTTTGCTAGCCGCGCTGAGGTCGTGCTGTGAGTGGCGGCTTCAGAGTCGGACGACTTTGAAGCCGCCCCAGTGTGAACCGGCACTTAAAGGGTCAGCTCATTCTAAACTGATATACTCTATTTTTCTAATAGGTGCTGGAGAAAAAAAGCTGTCCATACATTACAACGCTGGTGTCACATGTTACAATGTGCATTAAGATGGCCACATTTATTGCAGTCTAATTGTACAATCTCTTTTAAATCAGCTGCAAACTTTATAAAAATCTGATTGTAACAACTAATGGAAGGAGATAATTGGAAAATTCCTCACAGGACAGAGACAGCAGCAGAAGTGACTGGTTCCTGCTGCTGTCAAACAAATCCTTTGAGGATGGGGTGGGGGCAGGGCTGAGCCGTGCTGTGTGTGTCTTATGGACAAACAGAGCCCAGCTGGGGGGGGGTGGGCGAACCTGCATGTTTGCCCCCATAGCAAGCACTTGCAGAAGCCAGGACGAGCTCTATCCACTGTCGGCACTCTAACAGCAGCTGTGGATGTACCATGTACATACCCCCCTTCCCCTCTACTAAGCCTGAGTGGTGCATGCACCCTTTTCAGGTCACAGAAGAGGAGGGGCCAAGATTGTCAACAGGGGACCCAAGAAGGGGAGGTTCAGGGTAGAGCTGCATAATTAATCTTTAAGAATCGAGATTGTGATTTTTTTTTTTTCCCCCTCGCGATCTTAATAAAACATTTTCCCATTACTATGCAGAGTTCTCTGCTCAAGCCGACAGCTGTCAAAAAAAAAAAGTCTGCCAAGTTTCAAAACATCCCTAAGCTGCTGAGCTAACTATAAACATTGTAACGTTTTGTTCTTTAGATCAAAGGAATGAACTTCAGTCTGTAAATGAGGGAAGTTTAATCACTTGAAGACTAAGCCCGGGTTCACACATATGCAAATTAGATGTGCGTTTCCCCGCATCTAATTCGCATAGCAGGAGAATGTGACTGGCTCCCTATGGAGCCGGTTCACATATCTCCGGGGCGGCTGCGAAGCGCACTGCACCAAAACGCTCTGCATCTTTGGCTCCGTTTCAGGGCCGAATTCAGGCATAGAATCGGCCCTGATTCGTCCCTGAAACGGGGAACAGGGACGCACAGTGCGTTAAAAATCATTATTTTTTGCTAGAAAATTACTTAGAACGGGGGCGCGCATCACGCCGATCGTTGTTGCGCTGTGTCAGTCTGACACACCGCAACTCCGATCTAGGTAAAGAGTCTCCGTCATGTGATCGGCTGTGTCCAATAACGGTTGATCGTGATGTAAACAGGAAGAGGCAGTGATCGGCTTTTCCTCACTGGCATCTGTCAGACGTGGGTAGAGAGCCCAAATCCCAAAGGTGATCGAATGCCACCGAAAGAACAAAATGGGAACAAAATGATAAAACTTAGTTTGGGTACAGTGTAGCATGACCGCGCAATTGTCATTCAAAGTGCGACAGCGCTGAAAGCTGAAAATTGGTCTGGGCAGAAAGGTGTATACGTGCCCTGTATTGAAGTGGTTAAAAACCAAGGACTCGTCAGCTATCAGCGGGTTCCTCAAAATTTGCACTCACCAGATATATAATATTCGCCTTTTAGATGCGTCTTTCACCTTATCAAGTCACTCAAGATCGGGATCTTCAACCAGTCTCAGTATCATAGAATCCTTTTACAGTGAGGGATGTTCACACTCCAACCTTCTTCCAGGTGTTTAAAGTGGTACTCTCATGGCAGCAAAACATTACGTTTTTTTATGGTCTAGGGGTCGCATAAGCTCAGAGTTGGTGTCTCTTTAACCCAAATTATTATTATTTATTTATTTTTTTTAATTTTGGATACATTTTGGAATTCCCGTCAATGTTTTGCTATTGACGGGAATTGAGACTTTGCTATTTTTATGTTATAGTAGCAGCTCAGGTGTTCATTTATGCCAATTTAATTAAATTTCCATGAGCACCGGATTAGTGATTAATTTACCTCTAGGTCATTGCAACAACTAAAAATGTTGAAAAAAAAAAAACCCGTGTGGGATCCCCCCACCCCAATGCATACCAGGCTCTTTGGGTCTGATACGAAATTTAAGCCACCCACAGCAAAATTTTTTTTAAAAACAGCGTGGGGCCCCCCCCCAAAATCCATACTTAGACCCTTATCTGAGCATGCAGCCCGGCAGGTCAGGAAAGGGAGGGGGGCGGGAGACAGAAAATCAAGCGCTCCCCTCCTGAACCCACATATATTCCTGCCATGTTTTCTTCATATATGTCAGGGCTGGGCTCAGCCCTTCCTTCTCTGAGCTGGCCTCTCAGCTGTTGGCTAATTGCCAGCTCCTTTCTCTCCACAGTGACTCAGCTGTTGATGATCTGCTCGTCAGTCCTGCCTACTTAAAGCCGTCCAGCTCACTTCATCTCTGCCTTTGCCTTTGATCACATCTCAGAGACTTTCTCCTGCGTTCCTGTTGAAGACTTGCTCGGCTGACGTCCCTTCTGGCTCCTGATCCTGCTTGCTGTACTTCTACATTGATCTCTGGCTCCCTGACATTGGCATTGGCTGACTACCCGATCTGGTTACTGAACTCTGGCTATGTATTGACTACGCTTACTCTGTTTACATTTTTATTATTATTAAACAAGTGTGATTAACTGTACTTCTGTCTCGGTCTGATTCATGGTTTCTGAGAGTAGGTGAAGACCATGAATTCAGAAGATGCAGTCAGTCCACTTGTTGGTAATATTTTTTCCAGATTGGATGACCAGGATCACCGCGTGGATCAGTTTGCCTTGGCGTTACAAACGCTCCTGAGTCGCACGGCTCACCTGGAATCTTCCACTATGGCTGCTCCGGTACAACCTGTGTTGCAGGCCATCCCTGCTGCTGCGCCAGTCTCTGTGCAGGCACCCGCCACGAGTATTACCTCTATAAGAGGCATGTCTGGTTCCGCTCTGCTTCCCCAGCGATTTGGGGGCGATCCAGTTCAATGCAGAGGGTTTCTCAACCAGGTTGAGATATATTTTGAGATGCTGCCCCAGGCGTTTCCCACGGACAGAAGCTAAGTGGGTTTCATGATATCTTTGCTTTCTGAGAGAGCCTTGGCCTGGGCAAACCCTCTATGGGAGACGCAAAAACCCGTGGTCCTGAGTTGCCCAGAATTTGTGGCTTCCTTCAAAAGGGTATTTAACGTTTCCACACGCTCTGCTTCTGCTGCCAAGAGCCTCATGTCCATCAAACAGAGTATGAGAACTGTTGCCGATTACGCCATTGAATTCTGTACTCTGGCAGCAGAGGTTACTTGGAACAATGAGGCCCTTGTGGCTGCCTTCTCTCGTGGTCTCTCTGATAACATCAAGGATGAGATAGCAGCCGGAGATATACCCACTGAGCTGGAGAGGTTGATCACATTTGCCATCCTCATTGACTCCAGACTCAGAGAGACTCTTTTAAGGAGCGCTGGCGCAAGCCTCCTGTACATTTTGTCTCTGAGCTTTGCAGTCCCACCCTTGCCTCCCTCACCTCCCATTCCTCCTGGTACAGAGTCGGTCAGTGAAGATGTACCCATGCACATGGGCTTCACGCATCTCTCTGCGGATGAGAGAGCCTTTATGAGGAGGAAGAGATTGTGCCTTTATTGTGGCCAGGCAGGTCACTTTTTGAAGTCTTGTCCTACCCGTCCAGGGAACGCCCGAACCTTGAGGTCCTGTCACGGACAGACCTTAGGTGGCGTTTTTTCGTCTCCAGTTTCTCAGAAAGATAAGCCCCTGGTTTTCGATTACCCTGTCTTGAGCTGAGTCATCTGTCGAGATACAGGCTCTAATCGACTCTGGGGCTTCAGGTCTGTTCATTGATGCTGCCTTGTATCGAAGCACTCGATCCCGCTGCAGCTGCATGACACTCACCTTGCCATTGAGGCTCTTGATGGGAGACCTCTACAGCCTGCCCATGTGACTCATGAGACTGTTCCATTGTCTGTGGCCGTAGGGGCCCTTCACCATGAGATAATCCAATTCCAAGTTATTTGCTCAGTTTCCGCTGGTTATTGGTTATCCTTGGTTACAGAGGCACAACCCTTCTTTTGATTGGCTCTGTGCTGAGGTTCTGTCTTGGTCGCCACAGTGCAGTGAGAGATACTTCCAGAGGGTAGCCAGAGTCATGTGCACCTCTTCACTCTCCTCCCTGCCGAAGGAGTACCGCAATTTTAGCGATGTCTTTGTCAATGGTGAAGCCGTTAGTTTTCCTCCACTCCGGTCGTATGATTGCGCAATTGACCTTCAACCTGGTTCCATGCACCCTCGTGGCTGGGTTTACCCTTTGTCGGTCTTGGAGGATAAGGCCATGGAGGAGTATGTTGCAGATGCACTTTCTCATGGTTTCATCTGCAAATCCTCGTCTCCTGCTGGTGCTGGTTTCTTTTTTGTGAAGAAGAGTGGTGAACTGAGACCTTGTATCGATTATAGGGGTCTCAATCGTTTTACGTTTAAGAATGCCTATCCCATTCCATTGATTACAGAGTTATTTGACCGCCTCAAGGGAGCAACGGTTTTCACAAAGCTTGATTTGAGAGGGGCATACAATCTCATCAGGATTAAGGAGGGCGACGAGTGGAAAACTGCATTTAATACCAGATCAGGTCATTATGAGTATCTCGCAATGCCATTTGGCCTTTGTAATGCTCCGGCAGTTTTCCAGGAGTTCATTAACAATGTCCTCCGAGATTTGTTGCAGTTATGTGTGGTGGTTTATCTCGACGATATCCTCATATTTTCCAAGTCCCTGGAGAGCAACCACACAGATGTCTGTCGTGTGCTTCAGAGACTACGAGAGAACAATCTCTATTGTAAATTGGAAAAGTGCGAATTCCATTGTGAACAGGTGAAATACCTGGGCTATGTCATTTCCACTGCTGGTTTTTCGATGGACCCAGAGAAACTTTCTGCGGGCCTACAGTGGCCTCGAACCGTGGGTTTACGTCCTCTGCAGCGTTTTCTTGGCTTTGCCAACTATTGTCGGAAGTTTATTCGTAACTTCTCGTCTTTGGTCAAGCCCCTGACCTATATGACCAGGAAAGACGGCAACCCACAGAGTTGGTCTCCGGAGTCCAATAAGGCCTTTGAGAGTCTCAAGGTTGCCTTTGTTTCTGCTCTTGTGTTGGCACACCCTGATCCCACGTTGCCTTTTATCCTAGAAGTTGATGCTTCCGAGACTTGAGTTGGCGCCCTTCTGTCTCAACGTCCTAACTCTATGCATCCGTGTGGCTACTTTTCCAAGAAATAGTTACCGGCAGAGTGCAATTACGAGATTGGTGACAGAGAGCTGTTGGCGATCATTTTAGCCCTGAAAGAATGGAGACATCTCCTTGAAGGTATCGCTGTGCCGGTTCTCATTCTTACTGACCATAAGAATCTCACATTCTTGTCTGAGGCTAAGCACCTCTCTCCCAGAAGGGCGCGATGGGCTCTTTTCTTGTCAAGTTTTAATTACATTGTCTCATTCTTACCCGGTACTAAGAATGTAAGGGCTGACGCCTTGTCACGACAATTTTCCTCCACTTCCAAAATGGAGTCGGTTCCGGTTCCTGTGATTCCTCCTGATCGTATTCTGGCTACGGTTCGCACCAGTCTTACTTCTCCTTTGGGTGACAAAATTCTTGCTGCTCAGGTCGATGCTCCTCCTGAGAAACCTTGTGACCGCTGCTTTGTTCCCGAGAGTCTCCGTACTGCCGTGCTCCAGACTTGAATGACCATTCTCCCAAGGCTGCTGGCCACCCTGGGAAGAATCAACTCTTTTGGGCCATTTCCCAACAATTCTGGTGGCCTAGTCTACATGCTAGGGCTGGGGAAAAAAACGTTTTGAATCGAGTTGAGAGGTCAAATAAATTGATTCAAAATTTCAGCAAATTGATTTTTTTTTTTTTTTTTTTCCACTACGCCGGTCCTGAGGAGCTGCGGGCAGGAGTTTTTAGGCGAGGCTGCGGCTTCGGCCTAGTCCGTGAGGCCGGAAGCCGTGGACTAGGCCGAAGCCGCGGTGTCCAAAATAAAAAACTATTCGAATTGTGAATCGAGTGTTGTGTTGTGTGGTTTTTTTTTTTTGTTTTGTTTTTTTTTTTCTTTAAATCGCAGATTTTTTTTTTTTTTAATGAGAAAATCGCCCAGCTCTACTACATGCTGATGTAACAGCCTTCGTAGCTGCCTGTTCCGTATGTGCTCAGAGTAAGACTCCACGACACCTTCCAGTGGGCCTCCTACAACCCATATCCAATGGAGAGAGGCCCTGGACCCACCTGTCTATGGATTTCATTGTGGAGTTGCCCAGCTCCCAGGGCAACACCGTTCTCCTTATGGTGGTTGACCGGTTCTCGAAAATGTCGCATTGTATTCCACTCAAGAAGTGGCCTACTTCTAAGGAACTGGCTTTTATTTTTGCTCGGGAGATCTTCCGCTTACATGGGCTACCCAAGGTGATTGTCTCAGACAGGGGCAGTCAGTTTGTGTCTCGGTTCTGGCGAGCCTTTTGTGCACAGTTGGGTATTCGGCTTGCTTTCTCCTCTGCGTATCACCCGCAGTCTAATGGGGCTGCAGAATGAGCCAATCAGTCCTTGGAGCAATTCCTACGTTGCTATATTTCTGACCATCATAACAATTGGTCAGACCTTTTACCGTGGGCGGAGTTTGCTCACAATAGTGCCTTAAATTCAGCTTCCCGTTTGTACCAGTTTATGGCTAACTATGGTTTCCAACCTTCCGTGTTGCCTGCATCGTTTGTTCCGCAGAGTATTCCTGCATTAGAGGAGCATCTCTGGTCTTCCTTCCACTTGGACACAAGTCCAGGAGGCTTTGCAACATGCTAATGATGGGTACAGACTCCATGCTGACCGCAGACGCCTGCCTGCGCCTTGCTACCAGGTTGAGGACAGAGTCTGGCTGTCGTCTCGCAACCTCCGACTTCGTGTTCCTTCTTTTGAAGTTCGGACCTCGATTTATTGAGCCTTTCCGTATCCTTCGCAGGATTAACCCAGTGGCTTACGCGTTGCACCTTCCTCCTAGTATGCGCATCTGTAATGTGTTTTCATGTCTCCTTATTGAAACCTTTGGTCTGCAACCGCTTTACCACCTTGGTGCCACATCCTCACCCTATACAGGTTGAGAACCATGAGGAGTATGAAGTACAGTCCATTGTTGACTCCCGTAGGTTCCATGGGCGCATACAGTACCTGGTGCATTGGAAAGGGTACTGTCTGGAGGAACGCTCTTGGGTCTCATCCTCGGACGTACATGCCCCTGTCCTCCTCTGTGATTTCCATAGACGTTTTCCCTTCAAGCCTGGTGGTCCTCCGAGGGGGAGGGGTCGTTGAAGAGGGGGTACTGTCAGAGCTGGGCTCAGGCTTTCCTTCTCTGAGCTGCCTCTGTGAAACTGGGAATGTAATTGTATAGTTGTATCGTTCAATGACTCCTGTGTATTGATTGTTACTAGCTGCACCAACTGTACATATCTGTCGACATTACTTTGTGTATCCTAGTCCGACTGTACGGAACACTAGGCTATAAAAAAAATATATATATATATTTTTTTTTTTACGCTTTTATTTGTGGGTTTCCTGATCTGTTGCGTGTGTTTTACTTATTTATTTGTCTGTTTTTCTTTTTGTAAAAAGAAAAAAATCTTAAAGAGGAGTTCCACCCAGGGGGGCTGTCAAAAAAAAAAAAAAATTAAAAGTCAGCAGCTACAAATACTGCAGCTGCTGACTTTTAATTGGACACTTACCTGTCCCTGGGTCCAGCGATGCGGGGGATCGAAGCCCCGCTCCCCCCCCCCCTCCGCTCGTTGGCGCCGGCATTTCAACTGTGGGCGCCGGGCTGTGGCTTCACAGCCTGGCACTCACTGCGCATGTGCGAGTGGCGCCGCGCGCCGTGATTGGCCGCTCAATCACCTGGGACCTGTAATGGGTCCCAGATGATTGACAGGAGGGAGGGAGCAGAGCCGAGCCCTTCCTGTGCCGAGGGGGAAGTGATGTCACCAGCCCAGGCAAAGGAACAGGCAGACTACGAGGGACCACCTAGCAACAGGCATTTAGAGGTAAGTGGGAAAAAAAAAAAATCCAAATTTTTTTTTTTTTTTTTTTTTTTTTTTTTTTTTTTAGAATTTTTCCAGGTATTTTTGTTTTTTTGGGTGGAATCCCACTTTAAAATGTATTTATTTGTTTTTTTAAAGGTTTCAGTCCTGGAATACCTTCAAAATGATAATTCTACATTAGTACCACACAATTACTACTTTCTTTTCTGTCCCAATACATCTTGCTAAGAGAGTTATAGCGAAATGGCAACAAGATTTTCTGAATTTGGTGATCAGCAGAATGTAAACAAATGAGCTGACCAAAGAAAAACAAAAACACGCTGTGCGCCCCTTCCGAATTCAGACCAGGCCCTTTGCTACACAGATCATATTGTAATTGTGCAGTGCTGTCATTTTCTGTGAAATGTAATGCAGTATGGCAACCTTGGGTATTCTGTATACAGATGGTGTACAAAATGCCCCCCTGAAATGTACTTTCATGCTTGTGTGATTGGCTCACTGATTTTCCGTACGAAGTCAGATTTCGGGCATCCTCTGCAACAAAAATTACATTTTTTTGGTGAGATACTCCCAAAAGGAAATCAGATCTAAAGGGATACAGATACAGGGCTCACTCGTCCCCTTCCCCCTTTCCTGGCCTGCCGGGCTGCATTTTCAGATGGGGTCTAGTACGACTTTTGTTTGGGGACCCCACACAATTTTATTTTGGGGGTGGGGTTCCCCTTAGAGTCCATATGGTATAAAATGCTCACACATTTATTTATTTTCAGTTAAATATTTATGCTGTTTTTTTTTTTCCTGACAGCAGGGATGACTTATTGTTGGGATGCCGGCAGGTGCCAGCTCCTTGATAACCAATGACTTATCCTCGCTGCTGACAGTAGGGATGAGTCACTGGTTGTTAGGGCACCGGTGGGTGGCTGCTTTTAACAACCAGCACAAATCACAAACAAAATGCATCAAAAACGCACGTTGATGTGATTTTGTCCTGCAATTCGGTGCGTCCAAAGTTGCATATGAAACCGTATCAGTGTGAACCAGGCCTAACTTTTTTTCTCGGAGGCATTCAACTGAAAACTGAAAGCTTATCTCTCAACAAATTCAAATTTGCTTTTGCTTTCATTTTGCATATTTTATGATTGTGTGGCACTGTGGATCAAATTTATCGTTGTTCTGTGCTGTAGGTGTGAAGAAAATCTTCTCGTCTGTTGACGAGTCGCAGAAGACATCTGGTTGTGAGTAAGTTAATTTCAGTTTTTTTGTGTGTTTGTGTGATATATATCTTGTGGCTGGGGAAATATTTGAGCTATATCAGGCAGCAGATCTTTCATGCCTCTTCGATGCCACAAGTTGATTACAGTGCAGAGATGCTGGGGAAGGAGGAGAGGGATGCTCTGTAAAATCCCCCTTCTAAGAAGTGAGCCTTTGCCACCTAGGTGTTCAAGTGTTGTCCTTCTGTCATCTTATGTCTTTGATCTTCTTAAAGTATAACTAAAGTGGCTATAAAGGCAGAAGACTTTTTAGCCTAATGCATTAAGATAAAAAAAAAGCCTTCTGTGGGCAGCAGTCGTACCAGCACACCCTAACACTTACCTGAGCCCATCTCTATCCAGCGATGTCCACAAGTGCCTCGGCCGTCCGAGAATTTCCCTCCTGATTGGCTGAGACACAGCAGCGGCACTATTGGGTCCCGCTGCTGTCAATCAAAGTCAAGTCAGTTAGCCAATCAGGAGAGAGGTGCAGGGCCGAACCAGAGTTCCATGTCTGAATTGACACAGGAAGCTGCAGCTCGGTTTGGGTGCCCCCATAGCACTCAACAGGAGAGGGACTCGAGAAGAACCATTGGGGCTGCCCTGTGCAAAACCACTGCACAGATCAGGTAAGTATGACATGTTTGTTATTTTTATAGGAAAAAAAAAATGAGATTTTACAATCACTTAACACAACTTGATTTTTTTATTTTAATTTGTATAAAGCGTTGAGTGGTTAATACCACTGTCAGATTTTAATTGCTGTTTGGGTCCCCGCTGTAATTGTCACTGATGCACTGGAAATTTATGTGAAGGGAAGTTCAAAATTTTGGGGATTAGTTAGGATATCTTCCAATGGTGACAATTGTTCCATGATAGCTGTAGAAGACATTTCCCTCACTTCCTGTTGAGTCTACAGGATGGGAAGTTAATTGAAATCCCCCTAATAGGGTAGAGATGGCCAAAAAAAAAATGACAGTGGTGTTAACATCCCCCAACTCTGGCAGCTAGAAGATCCTTTTAAAAGAAAAAAAAAAGAGGCACCGCCACCAAAATGGCAGCCTGTAAAACTTTAGTTAACAAAACAAAATGTAAATGCACGTAAGAAATATAAACAAAAAAGGCAAGGCACAAACACCCATAAATGCACAGCGCAATAATTCATAAAAAGTGACACAATATACATGTGTCAAAATTATGAAAGTCCATAGACATGCGTTGTGAAAAAAGATATACTCATGAATCGGTCATAAAAGCATATCTGGGTCCACAATGACGCAAAGCGACCAGATCATTGAGCTCTGAGGAAGAGGGGATCTCTCCTCGAAACACGTCAGCCATCTGGATGGTCTTCTTACTTGCTTGGAACTGTCTCACGATCTGGTTCGCTTTACGTCCATTGTGGACCCAGATATACTTTTATGACTCATTTGTGAGTATATCTTTTTTTATCTTTTATTAAAGTGATTGTAAAGTCTTTGTGTTTTTTTTTGTTTTTTTTTTGTGTGTTTTTTTTATTATTATATATAAAAATAACAAACCTGTTTTACTTACCTGCTCTGTTGCAGTGGATTTGCACAGAGCAGCCTAGATCCTATTCTTAGGTCCCTCTTCTGTGCTCCTGGCCCCTCCCTCCTGTTGAGTTCCCCCACAGCAAGCAGCTTGCTATGGGGGGAACCCAAGCCGAGATGCAGCTTCGTGTATCCAGACACGGAGCTGCGATTCGCCCCCCCCCTTCTCCTGATTAGCTAAATGATTTTGACAGCAGCGGGAGTCAATGGCACCGCTGCTGTGTCTCAGCCAATCAGGAGGGAGAGTCCCGAATGGCCGAGACACTTGTGCACATCGCTGGACAAAGATGGGGCTCCAGTAAGTATTAGGGGGCTGAGGGGGGCTGCTGCACACAGAAGGCTTTTTATCTTAATGCATAGAATACATTAAGATAAAAAACCTTCTGACTTTACTACTCCTCTACAACTTCTTTAATAAACAACATTTGGGTAATGTGCAAGGCTGGTGCACCTTCTTTCTGTTTTCTTAGTGTTTCCATTGGGTTCCCCTGACCCCTGGAGGGGGCAGCAAGGTCTGTGCGTTTGGAACCTTAGAGATCCTGTGTTACATCTACCGCCATTGCATCACCCTTGAGCGCAGAAGACTGTTGTTATATCAGTAGTATTGATTAAACCAGGTGTACCTAAAAGCAGAATATTGCATTCACTAGGAAGCTAACTGGAGATGCGATCAGCGTAACTAGTCGAAGCTCTACGGCCGAACTTCTGGCTGTTGCAACGCACACTGGTCAACAAGCGGTGCTGTATGTCATTGGTGCAGAGTCTGGGCACATGAACAAGTGAGTGCGATATTCTGCTTTTATGTACACCTGGTTCAATAAATACTACACTAGGAGTACTTTTATGGTTTGATGTTGTAGTGTCCTCTGAAATAAATATTGAAGAACTAAGGGGAGTTTGAAGATCTACTGATGTATGGTGCATGCTGTTGCCCTTGAGAACACTGGTGCACCTAGATCAGGTAACCGTATGCAAATTATGATATGGAAGCTTTTTCTAAATGCCTTTGAGAGGATTACTGTGTGATCAGCGTGTTCCAAAGAAGAGTGGGCAGAATTGCTACTACCCATCCTGTGGTGAAATTAATGGCGCTCTACCAAATGACACTGACATGCTAAAAAGGAAATTCTGCTCAGTGAGAAGCTTTTCAATGACTGGATAAGACAGCCACGCATAATGAAAGCCCAGTTCATCAATTTCCCTGGTCTCACCAGAAAACAAAAGATACAGAGAAAGTGTGGCACAAAGATTTGAGAAAGTAGGAGCATGCAGCCACCAAATGTCCCAAGTGTATACATTGCCAATACTTTGGGAAAGGGTTAGAACCTTTGTCAGGTTTAATTGCTTTCTGCAGCTCTGTTGGTTTTTTGTTTTTCTCTCCTTTTTGTGTACAGGGGAAATCGCTTTTCCAGACAAGCGAGGGGAAAATCTTCAGCAAGGAAATGGACAACAGTAAAAGCTGATGTTTTCACATTTTCCTACTTACCCTAAAAAAAAAAGAATGTTTTTACTTTTGTGTGTTGCTGACGGAGAGTCGTCTTCCCTTCTCGTCTGGCAAAAAAGGTTGTCCCTGGGTCACAAAAGTAATAGGAATTCTTTCTTAAAGCTGATTTTCGTGTTTCCCGACCTCTTATTTAGTTTGGGACAAGCTGGCCCAAACAAACGGTTTTCTACCCTGGGTGCACTGTATAAACCACAGTTTTGTTTTTGTCTTTTTTGGGTTTTTTTTTCAAATTCTTTATTTAAATTATCCAGCATACATAGAACAGCAAATCATTTTAGTCAGATACATGGATAGAGTGATCTTAAAGAAATCTAGTACAAACCGGATGAACAACAGTCATAATTAGTATTAAGTGCATTTGCGGCCGTGCCGGAACGCCCAGTAATCATAAAGTCTACAGAACTTAAACTGTTCGAAGAGGAATCCATGCTCTTAGTTCGAGTAAGCATTGCCACCATGAATGCAGGGATAAGGCAGTTTTTCATTAACTCCTAAACCACTGTTTTTAACGCATACTGTTGGACAGGTTATTTTGGATGTCCGCAGGCTGGTCGGTAAGTGAGCTTGGATTTTTCCTTGGCCTTTTTCTAACATATGTTGCCCTCCAGTGCTCCTTGCTGCAAAGGCCAGTTATAGGTGGGGGCAGTGGCTTACCTTTTTGCACTGTATAAACCAGCTTTTCTCAACCTTTTCAACACAGGAATCTTTCCTGTCTCAGGGCACTCCTGCTAAAAATGTACTATATCCTATGATACTTTAGTGTGATGATCAGTGCCAAGAATGCTCCTTACGCTTGTGGTCATTGGGAAAAATGACTCCCTTACAGAAAGCTAAAAAGATCAATGGTGTCAGTGGGAACTTATGAGAGGCAAAAACTTGCTCATTGCTAAAAGAAACCCCATGCAACCTCTAGAGCAGGGGTAGACACCCTCGGCCCTCCAGCTGTTTTGAAACTCCAAGTCCCATGAGACATTGCAAGACCCTGACAATCACAGGCATGACTCCTAAAGGCTGAGCATGATGAAATTTGTAGTTTCACCACAACGCTGAGGTTGCCTACCCCCTGCTTTAGGACAATCCTAGTTGAGAAATTATGGTATAAACTGTATCTAGATCGTGATGCCATCCAACGGCACCTCAGCCAATCAGAGGAAGGTCTGTATTCATTCAGAGAATACAAAGCCACCTAAGAATGGCTGAGCACAGCTCAGCCCGACTCCAAGTTTTTCCAGCTGTGAGATGGGGAAGTCTGGTCTCACTGTCGGAACACAAGGCTATTTACTGTGTGTAGCTGAGGCTACATGAAGGTTATACAGCGTACTCAGTGTGCTCACTTGGTAGTATAAAATATATTGCCTTTGGGCCAACAAACTAATAAATGGGACAGTAAACAGAAATCAGAAATCCTCTTTACCAGAGCTCTGAACAGCAGGAAAACCTGACAGGGGGTCTAATCCCTGGCGTTGCCCCTGAACTTGGTATGCATGCACACGGCAAGACTTTTTCAGCCAACTTTCACCAAATCACGTGGTTTTTCAGCTCTTTACCGCCACCTAAATGTTAAATTGCTGCTGCTTTTAAAATTTAACATCTAAACAGTCCGTTGGATTTACAAGAGGGAAGAGTAAGGGGGGAGGGAGAAAGGAAGTTGGGAGGGAACAGGAGCAAAAGCCAGTTACAATACAAAGTCATGAGTGTAGAGTGATTCTATACACTGCAAGTTGGTGGATTTCCATGTCCGCGTTTATATCTATAATGCCAAGATTAATAGGTTTGTAGGCGTATAGAATCATCAGTAGAACAAGCGTCAGTTAAAATAACTGTAAAAAATGTATATAAAAGTCTGAACAAGTGTAAAAGGAAAAAAAATGTGTAAACCTAACAATGAATGAAGTGAGTAGATAGTTGTGGCTAGGGTCGTTACCTGCCGGAGCATCAGTAAAGAGGCTCAAGGCCAACAGGAAACCCAATAGGCGTTTTGTGAAATTGGGGGGTCCTGTACGAGCTACAAACCAGGATAGGTCAAGGTGAAGCAGGCAAACCTGGGAGGTCACTCAGCCCGGTGTAGAGCGGAACCGTCTGGACGTTGAGATAGCGGCTTAAAGTGGGTTCTTTTAAGCCGAAGATGGAGGGTGGACCCTTCGTGGTACAAACTGGAGTATGGTTGTAGGGATGTGGTGAAGGCCGAGCTGGGGTTCGTGGTAAGGCATTCTCAGATGTTGGGTCCGGTGTTGCCAATTGTGGATCTTCTAGCAGGAGTTGCAGGGACTCCAGTGTTGTGCAGTTATGCTGTTTGCCACGATAAGAGAACTGGATTGCAAAAGGAAATCTTTAGTTGTAATTAAGGTGGTGCTTGAGAAGAATCTGAAGCTGGGGCTTCGTGGCTCGGCGTTTCGCTGCTGTGGGGGCGATCGGAAAAGATTTGGTAGGAATGACCCTGAAACTGCAACTTGATCTTTAGCGTGGGCAGCCGAGAGAAGTTGCTCTTTTGTGCGATAGCAGTGTAAGCAAATTATTATATCGCATGGAGGGCCACCTGAGGGCCTATGAATCCTGTCGAACTTTAGGCGCCATATGGGAGTAGACGAGGAGAGTTAATGGAATAGGGCTGTAGTGAAGGATACAAAGTCATTTACAGTCTCCGTTATGCTGCAAATTCTCAAGTTAGATCTGCGGGAGCGGTTCTCCGCATCCTTAGTACGAAACGGGAGCATTTTTTTCTCTTCACGGTGTCCCTCCAGCCCCTAGGGGTGCTCGTGGTAGTGAGCTCCATGTCATCCACACGGGTTTCCAGATCTGCTGTACGCTGACCAAGCTCTTGGATCTCTCCTGAGAGGCGATCAATTATCTGTTCAGAGGTTGAGTTGAGAGCCTTCTGGAGGATCGTTTCCGTCTGGCGAAAAAAGTATTTTTCTGACATGCCTGATTTAGGGATGACAGAAGATCCGCTGAGAGCAAAGGCAAAATCCTACTGTTCATCGCTGTCAATTGGCTCTAAACCGCAAGGGAGATGGAGCGTGTAGCTGCATGGATGCTTTCGCCGCCATCTTGGTGAAGACGCGGGCTAGGGCCTCCTTGATGGGTTTTGGCTTTGTTTTTGCCCAGTGACCCATGAGAAACTACCCTGAAGGTGCTGTAGGTGCCCCGGAGGGGGATTGCGAGGGAGCCTAGGGTATATGCAGGTTCAGACCTGGCTGTATCCTCAGTTCAGCTGTGGGGAGTGCGGAGTTCTAGGGAAAAAGTCTGTCATGCCGAACCTCGCGCATGCGCCTTGATTTATTTATTTTATTGGATATGTTTTACAGCAGAAAGTAAAAGAATATTTTTCAAAATGTTCTGTCTTTTTTTTTTTCATAAAGGCCCCTTTCACACGATCGGACCGTTCAGGTCCGCCTGTCAGTTTTGATGGCGGACCTGAACGGGCGCTCCATGTTAGCCTATGGAGCGACGGATGTCAGCGGAGACATGTCCGCTGACATCCGACCCGGTCTGATCCGCTAAAAGCAGACGGATGGCCCATACGTCCAGGTCCGTCGCTATTGGATTAGGTGAGATCTGATGAAAACGGACATGCTGTCCGTTTTCATCCGATCCCTCGATAGGCGGCAGCGGCGCCTGACAAGCCCCTCCCCGCTCAGTGAGCAGAGAGGGACCTGTCATCCGCCGGCTCAGCGGAGATCAACGGACTGATCTCCTGCTAAGCCGGCGGACTCCATGGAAGCGGAGTCCGCCTCGTGTGAAAGGGGCCTTATCGCAAAAAATAAAGCTGGGAGATCAAATGCCACCAAAAGAAAGCTCTATGTGAAAAAAATTATCTAAATTGTCCGTTTTGAAGTAGCGCAGCTAAAGCGGAGTTCCAGCCTGGGGAAAAAAAAAAATTAAGTCCGCAGCTACAAATACTGTAGCTGCTGACTTTTAATATAAGGTCCCTTACCTGTCCACGTATCCCGCGATGTCAGCACCCCAGTCGTCCATCGGCTCCAGTTGCAGGTTCCAGCGTCTTTACTAAGGGGAACAGGAAGTTAGGCCTTGCGGCTTCACAGCCTTTCCGCCTTTCCTACCGTGCATGCTCGAGTCGCTCTGCGCTTTTTGAATGGTCCCGCTGTCTTCTGGCACCTATGTGTCTCCCAGAAGGCAGCGGGGGGGGCTGGAAGTTCCGTAGGTCGCTGCAAAACGTTTGTGGCAATCTTACCCGGAAGTGGGTACCTAGTTTTGACAGGTATCCGCTCCCCCTCCGAAAAGTGCCAAATGTGGCGGGGGGAGGGGAGGAAGCGGACAAGCAGAGCTTCCCACTTTGGGTGGAGCTCTGCTTTAAGTGATTAATTTTGTTCACATTTCTTGCTACTCTTGTTATTTTATTTTATTCCTGACTCACTGTGCAAAGTAGAAATGACTGGACGTTTTTTGTTTATTATGATCTCTTGTCCTGTGACAGTCACATCAATGCTTGGGTCTTGTGACTCAGCGTTTTAGAGATGTATAAAGTTGCTCAAGTTTAAAATGCAGGATCTCTTTTTAGAAGTTCAAATGGCTGTTCAGGAGGTAATATTTTTTGTCTGATTTTTACGTTGCAATATTGCTTTTTCTGTTTAGGTCATCAGTCAATCAAAGGGAAACTATATAGATTATTCTCACATGCCACCTACTGTATGTTGTTGTAATGTTCATCTTTAAAGTCCATTTTTAATGCACTTTTTACATGCTTGCGGTTCTGTATATCCATTGGCTTAAATAGAAAGTTGTGGAAAAATAATAATTTACAGACTAGCATGGTTGATTCTTAAAGCGGTATTAAAACCCAAAACCAAAAATGTAGTATAACTGCAACGTACCAATCAGATGTGGCGACTGCATCGGTTTTCTTTTTTTCCCTGTTTTCACCTGGTGACCTGGCCAGTGACACACCACCTGAATTAGAGTTCCTGCAATCTGGATGGAGGAGCACAGGGGGCACAACAGACAGCAACATTGTCAGTCTGGACGGAGGGTAGTGTTAAGTGCACTAGCAGATTTAAATACACTAACAAATTGAAGCCAAGCTTCAGCTCACACTTTATATACGGTTTGTGTTTTTGTTTTTTCCTTTTTGGTATAAAGGTTTTACATGAACAATTAAAAAACGATCATTGTAAGTATCCCTGCCAGCATTAAATGGTTGGGTCTCATCCTTGTAAACTAATACAACTGGAAGAGAGTTTGTTCTTTTGAAAAACAAACTTACTGGCAGAATCACCAGATGAAAAATAAAAGCCTAAAAAACAAAACTAATGCAGCCATCACATCTCAGAATTGGTAAGCTGTACTAGAATACAGGTTATTTTTTGGGGTTTATTACTAAAGGTGCACCAAATGGAAGTTTTGGTGCCAAAACCAAAAATTCAGGATGCACTGGGCCTCTAAATGCCTGTTGCTAGGTGGTCCCTCGTAGTCTGCCTCTTCCAGTGCCTGGGCTGGTGACATCACTTCCCCCTCGGCACAGGAAGGGCTCAGCTCTGCTCCCTCCCTCCTGTCAATCATCTGGGACCCATTACAGGTCCCAGGTGACTGAGCGGCCAATCGCGGCGCCGCTCGCGCATGCGCAGTGGGTGCCAGGCTGTGAAGCCACAGCCCGGCGCCCACAATTGCAATGCCGGCCGCTGAACGGAGGGGGAGACGAGCGGGGCTTCGATCCCCCCGCATCGCTGGACCCTGGGACAGGTAAGTGTCCAATTAAAAGTCAGCAGCTGCAGTATTTGTAGCTGCTGACTTTTTTTTTTTTTTTTTTTTACTGGACCTCGGGTGGAACTCCTCTTTAATATAAATTTAAATGAATATGAATTTATTGTCAGTCATTATTGGCACCTTTAGCACAAAATTTTCTTTAAGATTGTACACCCTTCGCGACCAGGTAATTTTTTGCTATTCCGCACTGCGCTAATTTAAATGGTAATTGTGCGGTCATGCAATGCTGTATGCAAACAAAATGTATGTAAGTTTTTTCCCACAAAATAGACCTTACTTTTGGTGGTGTTTGATCACCACAGTTTTATTTTATACGCTGTAAACGAAAAAAGGCATACATTTTGAAAACAAAAAAAAATTTTTTACTTCTAAAACATATCCAATAAAAAAAATTAAAAATCAAATTTCTTCATAATTTTGGCCAAAATGTATTCTGCTACATGTCTTTGATAAAATAAAATCCCAATAAGTAAAGTATATATTGATTGGTTTGCTTGAAAGTTATAGCTTCTACAAACTGTAAGATATATACTGAATTTTTTTTTTTTTTTTTTTATAGTAATAGCGGTGCTATAAGACCAACAAATTATTTTAAAGGTGTGGAAGCATCTGTACACACATGCCATAACATTTCTGCCCAGATTTCTTCTTTCTTGCAACTTTTATTTTTTCCATAAACAAGTAGCACCCAGGGGACTTGCACATTGGTGCAATAGTGGTCAGACCGATAGTGCATGCCTGTGCAGCGGCAGTGAGGGCGATAGTGCATGCCTGTGCAGCGGCAGTGAGGGCGGTAGTGCATGCCTGTGCAGCGGCAGTGAGGGCGGTAGTGCATGCCTGTGCAGCGGCAGTGAGGGCGGTAGTGCATGCCTGTGCAGCGGCAGTGAGGGCGGTAGTGCGTGCCTGTGCAGAGGCAGTGAGGGCGGTAGTGCATGCCTGTGCAGCGGCAGTGATGGCGGTAGTGCATGCCTGTGCAGCGGCAGTGAGGGCGGTAGTGCGTGCCTGTGCAGAGGCAGTGATGGCGGTAGTGCATGCCTGTGCAGCGGCAGTGAGGGCGGTAGTGCGTGCCTGTGCAGAGGCAGTGAGGGCGGTAGTGCATGCCTGTGCAGCGGCAGTGATGGCGGTAGTGCATGCCTGTGCAGCGGCAGTGAGGGCGGTAGTGCGTGCCTGTGCAGAGGCAGTGAGGGCGGTAGTGCGTGCCTGTGCAGCGGCAGTGAGGGCGGTAGTGCATGCCTGTGCAGCGGCAGTGAGGGCGGTAGTGCATGCCTGTGCAGCGGCAGTGAGGGCGGTAGTGCGTGCCTGTGCAGAGGCAGTGAGGGCGGTAGTGCATGCCTGTGCAGCGGCAGTGAGGGCGGTAGTGCATACCTGTGCAGCGGCAGTGAGGGCGGTAGTGCATGCCTGTGCAGCGGCAGTGAGGGCAGTAGTGCATGCCTGTGCAGCGGCAGTGAGGGCGGTAGTGCGTGCCTGTGCAGCGGCAGTGAGGGCGGTAGTGCGTGCCTGTGCAGAGGCAGTGAGGGCGGTAGTGCATGCCTGTGCAGCGGCAGTGAGGGCGGTAGTGCATACCTGTGCAGCGGCAGTGAGGGCGGTAGTGCATGCCTGTGCAGCGGCAGTGAGGGCAGTAGTGCATGCCTGTGCAGCGGCAGTGAGGGCGGTAGTGCGTGCCTGTGCAGCGGCAGTGAGGGCGGTAGTGCGTGCCTGTGCAGAGGCAGTGAGGGCGGTAGTGCATGCCTGTGCAGCGGCAGTGAGGGCGGTAGTGCATACCTGTGCAGCGTTGGAGATGAAGGTAGTGCATGCCTGTGCAGCGATGTTGAGGGTGAAAGTCTGTAACTGCCCTCTGGCAAAGAGGGTGGTAGTGTATGCCGGGAAGGGTAGTGCAGGAGTATACTTTTTGAATGAGAGTGAAAGGGATGTGCTGTGGGTTATGGTGAGGTTGCCAAAAGGAATATGAAGATAAATAATGAAGTAGGGAGAGTTTGCTTATGGATGTGCTGTGTGTAGGGGAGGAGGCTGAATAAGGTAGGAAAGAGGCCCTGTTAGCTTTAGAAGGAGGGGGCATTGGGTCTGCCTAGAAGAATATGCTTTGAGCAGGTGGAGGGGGAAACTGCATAGTACAAAGTAGTACAGGTGACCAGTTTATACAAGTTTGTCCCCTGGTCCATGTAGACCACTTGTACATCTGCTTTCCACTCTGATAAAACCTTGGCTCATTGTGGCGAACAGGTTACAATTATTGACTCAATTCATACTTTTGATCAGCACAGAGAATGGTCAGTGGCTACAGGGAAATTTTCTTTCCAGCCTTTCCTTGCAATGCTCTGCATCAGCCATGCGACCTTCGGATGAGCTAGTAATAGAAGTAAGGGATCCAGGACTTAACTGCAGTTGCTGGCTGATCTGAATTCTGCATATGGGTGAATGCATGTGACACAGTGGTTTGTGGGGTGCTGGGGGTATCGGGAAGTATCCTGCTAAGCGCAACAGCTGTGGAGGTAGGGTGAGCATTGGAGTAGCAGGGCCACCATGGAAACAGCGCATGGACCAACCTGACTCTAATATTCCGTAATCTTTTATATGCAAACAGAGAGGGCTCTTTAAATGCATCTGTCATTTTGGCTATCTACTCGGAAGAATGCCAATGTTTCTTTATAATATGAGACCAAGAAGAAAAGAAACCTTTTTTATGCAAAGATGTCTTCCGCTCAGTTTGTTTCTTTGTAAACATTTTTGTACAAAGCACTTTTTTTTCCTAAAACACAAGAAAATCCAAAAAGTGGGTAGCCATTTTGATGTATTCTGCAGTAAAGGAGCTTGTGGGGTGACATCCTTACAGCTGTCTTAAAATCGAATAAATATGCCTCTGTACGATATCATCTGTCAACTACATACCTGAGCCATATAGGGACATGGATAGCAATATTTAGATCTTTCCTTGAAATCTGCCATAAAGTGATTGCATTGCTAGGGGCCATGTTGGACCCCATTTCTATGTCTTGGCAATGAAGCAGAAGTAATTATTTGTGAGAATCCTTTCTAAAAGCTCTAGAGAAAAGGAACCAGATTCAAGAGCAGAGACATGTCTTTTAGCACTCTGGATATCAGCACCAACCCATCCTCATATGGAGTGAATGTGTATTCCACACGTCCATGCTACATATAAAAACACCCTCAGGTAGTGTCCCTGTATAGCTAAGGTGATAAAAAACAAAAAACCTGTGGTGCCTAGCTTAAATGAGTGCATACCTGCCACTTTGGGTGCAAAATCTGATCCAAGAAAATGGCTATAGACCGAATTGTTGCTGGCCACAATAGGATGTTTTGTGGGATGCTTGTGGATCTTAGGAAGGCAATAAAACAATGGCATTATTTGAATATCAGTAATCAAAATTTTTTGACTGCATCAATGATGCCCTGTTCTGAAGCATTCATAATGACCTTATCTAACCTAAATTTAAAACTCCACTTCAGGAATTCAACCACTTTGATAAATGTGCAGGCATACTATGAGTTAAGTCCAACAAGGCACAAGACTTCACTCTTTAACCTGTTGCCGACCGCCCCACCTACATGTACTGCGGGGCGGCGGCTCCTACAGGCGAAATCATGTACCAGAAAGTTTTTGTGACTTACTTCCGCTTAGATTGGACATAGCGGGAGCCAATCAGCAGGTCCGGCAGACCCAATGTCCGCTGGGGCCCACCAATTGTTGGCGACAGAGGCAGATCGCCGGTCTGTGACAAGGGAAGACGGCTCTGTCTTCCCACAATACAAGCACCCCCAACACAGCCAGCACTAAGGCACACATTTAACCCTTTGATCACACTTTGTTAACCTCTTCCCTGCCAGTGTCACTCGTACAGTGACAGTGCAGATTTTTTTAGCACTGATCACTGAATTGGTGTTACTGGTCCCCAAAAAGTGTCACTTGGTGTTTGATTAGTCCACCGCAGTAGAAGCCACTGCTCACCTCCATTACTAGTAAAAAAAATTCATAAATTAAAAATGTATCCCAAAGTTTGTAGACGCTATAACTTTTGCGCAAATCAATCAATATACGCTTATTGGGATTTTTTCTTTTACCAAAAACATGTAGCAGAATCTATATTGGCCTAAATTGATGAAGAAATTTTGTTTTTTAAAAACATTTTTGGGGATTTTTTTATTTTTATTGGGTGTGTTTTATAGCAGAAAGTAAAAAATATAATTTTTTTTTTTTTTCAAAATGGTCGGTGGCCTTTGGTTTATTGCGCAAAAAATTTAAAACCGCAGAGGTGATCAAATACCACCAAAAAAAAAAGCTCAATTTGTGGGAAAAAAAGGACATACATTTTTTTTTGGGTACAACATCGCACGACCGTGCAATTGTCAGGTAAAATAACGCAGTGCCGTATCACAAAAAAGGCCTGCTCATGAATGGGGTAAACCTTCCGGAGCTGAAGTGATTCATTTACAAATCTGACACACTTATGGAGCTCCAGGATAGCTATCGCTATAGTTTCAGACCTCTGATGCTAGACCTTCTGGTCTCTGCTCCTGCAGCTGCTGTACCTGCCCCTCCCCTCTGCTGCCCATTCACAGAAGCCTTTGTATTTTGTGAATGAGTTCACAAAATACAAAGGCTTCTGTGAATGGGCAGCAGAGGGGAGGGGCATCTAGAGATACCATGTGTGAGAACACAGCGTGTGTCCTCTCAGAGCCCCGGAGTGTAGAAATAGCTATCCTCCTCCCAGGAGCACCATCAAACTGCCAGATGTAAACTAAGGAGATAATCCAGGAGATGGTATGCACCTTGTTGGACTTAACACTTGTACAGTGTGCCTGCACATTTATCAAAGTGGTTGGAATTCTGGAGTTCAACTTTAATCCCCACAACAAAATCTGTTGTCGGAAAATCCGATCGTGTGTACACAAATCCGACGGACAAAGTGCCATGCATGCTCAGAATAAATAAAGAGATGAAAGCTATTGGCCACTGCCCCGTTTATAGTCCCGACGTACGTGTTTTACGTCACCGCATTTAGAACGATCGGATTTTCCGACAACTTTGTGCGACCGTGTGTAGACAAAACAAGTTTGAGCCAACATCCGTCGGAAAAAAATCCTAGGATTTTGTTGTCGTAATGTCCGAACAAAGTCCGACCGTGTGTACGGGGCATAAGGGTCCTTTCACACGGGACGGATCCGTGATGATCCACCCTGTGAACATCTGCTTGCTCAGCAGGGATCGCTCCGTTGATCCCCGCTGAGCCGGCGGATGACAGGGTGGTCCGGACTGCCCTGTCAGATCTCCGCTCTCCCCTATGGGGGGATCGGATGAACACAGACCGTATGTCCGTGTTCATCTGATGCACTCTGCAGACGGATAGAAAAATAGGATTTTCCTCCGTCTGCAGAATCGGCCATAGCGGGGACAGATGTTATCCCATAGGGATGCATGCATGTCCAGATTTCATCCGAAAATGGATGTATGAAATACGGACATACTGTCCGCACGTGTGAAAGGGGCCTTAGTCTTTTGACTAAAATAGTATTCATTTAGTCGACTTAAATTAACACTGGCTCTGCCCTTGTCAGCTGGCTTGAAGACTATATCATTGTTTTCGCAAAGTGTTTAAGGAGCTGTCCATTTCCCCCTGGATACTTTCCAGGAGGAATGGACAGCCCTTCCAATAGTGCATGCCTGAAATTAGTTCTTGTGGCTCTGGGCTTCTGTTGGGCAGCCACAAGACCTGATTGCCCACAAATTAGGATATTGAGGGTGGAGATAGCTGTTGCTCTCTTCGGGTTTTCCTTTTGCAAAAACTATAGGGTTGCATGCCTAAAACATGTTAAAGTGATACTAAAGGTCTTTTTCCCCTGAACTAAAAAGATGTTGTACTTGCCTGCTCCTCTTCTGCGTGTGCCCTCATAGCAAGCCCCTTGCTATGGGGATACACATGTGGGCGCTCTTCTGAGCCAGGCTGTGTGTATCCATAAACACAGTATGGCTTGGCCCCGCCCCCTCTTCCTCCTCACTGGATTTGATTGACAGCAGCAGAAGGCAATTGCCTCTACATTTCACACATGTGGGGCATGTCGTGTTGGCTTCTACGACTAAACCCCACATAGGTGAAACATATTAGGGGCACTCTCTATGGATGGGGAATGAAGGATGGAGCCATATACACTCATTTGGTCTACTGATGCGTTGACAGTGTGTTGGGACTGTGTGCGGACAGGGGCAATTTTCTTGTAGTCCAAGTGGAGCATGATGAGCCAGTTTTTTTCCCAACCAGCACCAGCCATCAATGTAGCCAGTATGATGGTAATGCTACAGACCTCTGATCTGCAAAATCAACCAATATCTGTGAGTTTCTAAAATATCAGTCATCCAGGAAACAGGAGGGTGTGTGGAGGGTGTCGGTTCAATTACTAATTTCCTTCTGTTTTCTTTTTCTTTCCTCCCATTTTTTTTTTTTTAGTGCTTTGTTCACATGGCTGCTGCAGCCCTGCCAGCCTCCATTTATTCTCCTCCGGGTTCTCTAGATCTCAACCAGCCTGGCTTCAAGAAGGAGATCCTCGGGACCAAGCTTGAAGGGAAATACCTGTGCTCCGAGTGCAAGAATATCCTTAGGAGGCCGTTCCAAGCCCAGTGTGGACACCGCTACTGCTCACACTGTCTGAGGAAGATAGTGAGGTGAGCAGCAGGAAATTCTGGCAAAACCTGTGGGGAGGAGGGGGGTTTTTGGGAAATGGTGTCACCTGGACATAGCCAATAGTGCAGAAGAACAATGTGCAGTCAACAATTGCCATCAGAATTCATCTTTTGAATAATCTGAAGGTTAAACTCAAAGCTGGCCAGAGGGTTAGATAATCAGTAATGTGTATATGTCTTTTCTTAATCATTTGAGCTCCAGAAGGTTTTACCCCCTTCATGACCAGGCCATTTTTTGCTATTTAGCACTACACTACGTTAACTGGCAATTTCGCGGTTACCCAAATGAAATTTACAGTAATACCTTGGATTACGAGAACTTGTTCCAGACAAATGCTTGTAATCCAAAGCACTCGTATATCAAAGCGAGTTTCCCCATAGGAAATAATGGAAATATATGGATAATCTGTTCCACAGCCACTGCTTGTCTATGCAGTACCGCATGTGGCCAGAGGTGCGGGGGCGCCGGAGATCACTCGGGAACTGAGCGTCTCCAAGCGTCACCGGCACCTCTGGCCAAATGTGATACTGCACACCCCAGCAGCTTGAATCCGAAACAAGGCTCGCAAAGCGAGTCAGTTTTTTTTTTTTTTAAATCGCTTATATTGCGAAACGCTCGTAAACCGCGTTACTTGCAATCCGAGGTTCCACTGTATATCATGTTTTTCACACAAATTGAGCTTTCTTTTGGTTGCATTTGATCACCACTGGGTTTTTTATTTTTTATTATATGTTACTTTCTGCTATAAAACATATCCAAAAAAAAATAAATTCTTCATAAATTTGGGCCAGAATGCCTACATGTCTTTCCCAATAATTGAATATTGATTGGTTTGCTTTGCGTGAAAGTTGCAAACTATGAGATATATACTGGAATTTTTATTCTTCCTTGATAAGGCAGGCATAAAAGTTGAACCTGTTTTCACCTGCATAGTAGCTTTAAACTCTACAGTCAAAAGCGAATTGTAGTTTCGGTATTTTAACCTGATTTACTAATGTTAGACCTTTCAGCTCCAAAACAGATGTTTCTCAGATTAATGGGTGACATTGGAATTCTTCATCCCTTCTTACAACACTTGGAAGCTCCAGTATCTCATAGTTCTCCAGGATTCTCCACACTGGAAAGTTTCGGCATTCATTTCATTCCCATAATTCAGAATAAAAGAAAAATAGTCTGAAACTATTTTATAGTTCCTTTAGCATAAGCCTGGATACCAGAGCCCCTGGAAAATATCAACAGTCTAAGTAGATTCGTGATTTTGCTACCTGTAAATGACGTATGGGTTTTAGGTAGACCGGTATTTTAAAGAGTATCTAAACCTAAGAACAATAATATAATGTATGGCAGTTTACCAGTCCTTAGATGTGAAGGCTGCACTTGTATTTTTGCCTGGTGATTCTGCCAGTACCACACTTCCTATCCCAGGATGACTACAAGGAGCAGAGTTATCACCATAGGACAGGACTAAAGTACACCCCCTTATGCATGATGTAGGGGGGGGGGTGTAGTCCTCAGAAATGGCTGGGAACAATGTAACTGATAAGAGTGTAGCACAGGAAAAGTACAAGGCATTATTGGCAAGATTTCTGATGGGATCAACAAGTATTTTCTTTATCCTCATTAAACAGATATAACAGAACACTTTCAATAGGTTATTTAGAAAACCAAAGATGGGCAAAAAAATAAGACGTTTATTGTCAGGGTTTACATATACTTTAGGGAAAACAGACAGAATGGTGAAGGTTATTAAATTTGTCTCTAGCTATTCAGCTTTCTGTGGCATACTATAGCAATGAAGAGAAGCCATGTTCATGATCTATTCTTTGTGTCTCTCTCAGCTCCGGTCCTCAGAAGTGTGCCGCTTGCATTCAGGAAGGCATATTTGAAGAAGGAATCTCCATTTTGGAAAGCAGCACAGTAAGTGACAGGCCAATGGTGAATAGTGTGGGGAAGGGTTAGATTCTGTCAGAAATACACAGGCATACCACAGAGGGGAGGATACTACATAGTCTGGTATGTTTACATAATGGGTCCTGTCACCTCTCCCTTGGATGAGGAATATTCTTAGTACTGAGATCATAGGCTTGAAAATAGTTCAGAATAGAGAACACTGGTGTGACCCATATCTCTTCTTTAGGCCCCTTTCACACTTATACAACTTCAAAGTGGCGCGATTTTACCGCGATTTCGGGGCCGCTATTTTGCCGCGATTTTACCACGATTTTGCCACGATTTGGGAGCAGTACTACTTTGTACGACTTTGCCACAACTTTGGCATTAACCATTCTCAGCTTGTGCTTTCAAAGTAGTGCTGAATTATTCAGGTACAATTTGCATGCTACTTAAGGGTTTAACATTGAGGTCTATGGAGTACAAATCGTATGGAAGTTGGACCAAAGTAGTGCTGAAATCGTGTCTATATTATTCAGGTACGATTTGCATGCTACTTGAGGGTTTAGCATTGAGGTCTATGGAGTAGAAATCGTATGGAAGTTGGACCAAAGTAGTGCAGGGACTACTTTGAAGTCGGCATGACTTAAAGTCGTGCCAATATGAATGGTAGTCATTGAAAATCATGGAGAATGACTTGTCATACGATTTTGCAGTACAAAATCGTGGGACAAGTCGTATAAGTGTGAAAGGGGCCTTAGTCTGTGCAATTAGTCTGCAAAGCTGTGATGTCATCCCACCAAATCATCTGCCAGTCTGCAGCAAGTCAAATAATGTTGCAAAAAAAGGACTGCAGTGGACCATGTTGTGTTCTGCAATGTAGGCAAGATTACCATAACCTGATTTGGCCTAAATGACTGTGACCTGCAGTAGCTGCTGCCAGGCACCCTTTTAGATATATCTCAAAAGTAGTGACCAATCACGGATGTATCTGGCAGCAGGGCTTTCATATGGCTACATAGTATAAACACGCACACTCAGATCAATCGATTGTGCATGTTTATAGAGCTGCCTGATGCCAACATGTTCAATTGCTAGTGTGTAGTGTCTCATCTAGGTTTTGTTTTGTCATTTGTAGGCATTTCCTGATAACGCAGCGCGGCGAGAGGTGGAAAGTCTGCCTGCCATCTGTAACAATAATGAGTGCTCGTGGAGAGGCACAATCAAGGAGTATGAGGTGAGGTGTGCTGCATCCTTACTGATTTGTAACCGCAACACAAAACTCTGAGCTCTTTAACTTTTTTGTGCATACCAAATACGTAATGCAGTCTTATCATCGGCTTTTCCTAGCAGTAGTTGAAAGGTTCTTAACCTTGATGTCTGCCATTTTGCTTTGTAGCTAACTTTACCAGCTACAGACCCATTTACTTATAGGCACTTATACAATCATTTACATATGTACATAAAAGCTTTACTTGGTACCTTTTTGAATTCTTCCTACACCTAAAAGTGATATTTTAGTCATAGGTGGATCACTGTGGGCTATATTAGCCCCTGGCTTCTGGTATGTCTTGGATATGGATAAATCTCACTACCATAATTCTATATGGCTGTTTTGGATGTCCTTGCCCACCTTTGTGTATTCCAGCTCCTCCTTTTACATTCTCCAAAATATAAAATCCAGCAGGATGTGCGGCAGCCACTCATAATTGGCATTTTAGGTGTGCGAACACAGAGCAGAGTACCTGAGAGATAAAAGAAGCTGTATGAAGATGCTGAAGACAAATTAGGCATTGTTAACACTTACTGTTTTTTTTTTCTTGTGCTTGCCTTTGAACTTGCTAGAAAATGTTAATTCTCCAGAAAGAGTCAATTCTTTATATTTGTCCCCTCTCTACTTGCACACCATCGTGCTCTTCTCTTCTTGGATGTCCAATTACAGTTTGCACTGGCCCAGATCATCCATCTCTCCTCTCACTAAAAGGAATAGGGTAGTGTCACCTGAGAGACAGCTCTGAGGCTGCTGGGGATTCTGACATCACATTCAACATGGCATCCAGCAGTAGTCTTCAGAGTTTAGGAAGACTGTGTTGGACCGGTTGGAGTAAATAAAATGCATAAAACATGTTAAATGAATGGTCTTGTTGCAGGGTCTCTAATGTTAGGTGCACATGGGAATTGTTTTTTTTTTTTTCTTTTTTTTTTTTTTTTTTTATGCAAGCCAGTGGGCTGAGGGGGAAAAAAAACAGATATTCCTGTACTAACAAAGCGATGTTGACCCCCTTCTGACGTCACGGACTGGTGCATGCTGGGCTACATGGTTCCGACCCTTGCCTATAAAAGAAAGAGAGGAGGCATTCATTGGGAGGCCTCCTAGAAGGCTGGAGTGTTTTCATTTTTTCTGTTTTTTGGATCCAATGGGTGGCGCGATTGACGATGGATTTACCTCGAGGGACACTTTTTTTTTTTTAAATAAAGGATTTGTCAAAAACTGTCCTGTGTTTTAACACTTTTTGCCACTTTTTTTTACCTAAAAATTATTCACATAAGGGGGGATCTGGGGACCCCCTTGTTGAAGGGGGTTTCCAGATTCACATAAGTTCCCCGCCTGCGGACCCCGACAACCACAGCCCAGAGTTTTTGGGAAGAGACCATTGTCACACTTAACATGGGGACAAGGTGCTTTGGGGTGGGGGGTGGCACAGGCAGGGTCACAGGTGTATGTGGGAACCGAAGGGTGGCCTGTGTAGTCCGATCCATCCCTTCTTTCACAGTCCCCAATCTATCTGCTGATGGCACAGAGCCTTGGAATCACTCTGCACATGCTCAGTATGGTGAGTCCATCTTCCTTCCGGGTATCGCGGTTTCAGTGTTTTGATTGTCCGGAGCCGCAATGACGTCACTCCCATTGCTAAAGTGTTTCATGGCGCACTTAGCAAAGATGGAACTTTATCGAGCACCAGCTCACAAAGGCTTTGTTTACACCTGTGGTTGGGGTAGGAGGGGTGAAAATAGGAAGTTGAGCCGTAATTGCTTGTCCTAGATGATGAACTAGCTTTCAAGATTCATTCCCGTGGGAAGAATGACTAAATAAAAGAAAAAAAAAGAAGTCTGTCACAAGCTCAACAAGTGTCATCCTGATAGTGAATGTTTAAAGAGCCAGTAAACCGACTTCACAAGCTACTACAAAATACCATAATACCAGTTATAGCAATGTATGAACTTATTAAAAACAAAAAAATACTGGAGCTTCAGTGAGCAAACATTTTAGTTATCAAATGTATCTTTAGGGCTGGTTCACACATGATGCAGTCCAGTCTATTTTTTTTTTTTCTTTCTCTGCATCAATAATGCAGACAGTAGATTTGGGTTCCAGTGCCATAGTTCACACCAGTGCAGTCAATTCCAGTGCAGAAAAAAAGTATAACATTCTGCATTTTTTCTGCACAGAACTGTACTGGAATGCATCAAAACTACACTGGAATGCATTGCTTAAAAAAAATCTGGAGTGAGTTTTTGTAGTGTAAACTGTAAGCAAAAATGCATATGGAGTAGCACTTAAAATGTGAATGCTGATGTTCTTCTGTACCGCATGACATATGAGGCCAGGGGAGCCCCTGAGAAATTTAGGAAGGTTTGGTTTAGGTGGGTTTTGACACAAAGTAGACACTGGCAAATGGGGAGAATGAGTAAAGGCTGGAGAAGTATGGAGATGGGGATATATATATGGACAGGGAAAGCGGTTCTGTGAACCAAATTATTGGGCACTATGCAATGTTTTTTGTTGTATGTGATGTTTTTAAAAGACCGGATATTCTGTATGTGTTTCGTCTATGCTGGAAAAAAAACAATGTGTAGCAGTCGGAAAGCCCCTGGTTCCTGGCCAGAATGGGTGGAAAGTCCCTGGAAGGCTTTAATAATAAACTGCTACACACACACACAGTCACACACACACAGTCACACACACACTTTGAAGTAACTTTGTTAGTCTTGGATCCTTTGGATGACACATGATTGTGTGGTATGTTCTTTCTCTCAGAACATGTGATGAAAGTGTCTCCAGTAATGCAGTTGTTTGTTTTGATTGTGGAATGGAAGAAATTTCCCGAATGAAAGTGTGTGTGTGTGTGTGTGTGGTGTGCGATGTGCATGGGATGCTTCTCATGCCACTGAAATACCAAAATGTCGTCCCTAAAACTCAAACCTTTTAAAAAAAAAATGGCATGGGAAAAGTACAGAGGCTGCAATGGCTGCCTTTCTTTAAAAATACCAGTCACCTGGTCAATTTGCCGATTCCCTGACCACCCCCCCCCCCCGCCCACCTTCAGTACTTTGACACTGTTCAGATAAAGTATGCAGGTTGGTAGCTCTGTCTTCACGTGCTGCTTACTTGTTCTGAGTCATTGGCTTACAAAAAATCACCTGACATACAACCAGGATTGAGCCTGATTTTTTGGTAGTTGTCCTTCATGACGAGGAAGATGGGCAGCAGGACAATAAAGCATAAAAAGGCCATTGTTCGCAATGCTTCAATATGCACTGAGCAGGCACATTAACATTTATTTCAAACACTTAGATATGCATGTTTTTAACACATCTACACCAAGGAAAATCTCTATCCTTGAATTTTCTCACTTTGCATAACTCTGAATAAAATATCTATAAAGTCGTATTAAAAATGTTTTCAAATGTGCACAAATGCATGTGAATATGTATGCAGTGGGGTTCATTGTTTATATGCAATACTACATGCCCATACAGCTGCAAGGTCCCCCTAGAAAAGGACTTGTGCGGAGGTGCAGTTTTCTTTTCATGGTTCCGGAATCTCAGAAGTGTTCATGTGCATTTTTTTAATTTTTTTATTAGTGTTCTGTACAGCCCCACCTCTTGTGTTTACATGGCCGTGATCTAGACATGTAATAACAGAAATCTTTTCTCTTCCCAGGCCACACATGAAGGGAAGTGCCCGTTCATGTTAACGCCCTGCCCAGCATGCAAACAGCTCATCAGGGTCAGTGACAAGGACTGGCATAACGAACGCGAGTGTCCAGAGCGAAAACTGAACTGCAGATACTGCAAGCTTTCTTTCTACTTTCCAGATATCAAGGTACAAAAGGCTTTTCTGTAGTTTTTCTTCACACTTTTTAGATTACCTGAAAACTTCTAGCAGGTGTATTTAAAAGTGTGATTACATGCATCTCCTTATTTTTTTTCACATAGAAATAACTTTGAGATCATGCAAGGACAGTGTGATACAGCTATTAGACGCAAGCCAACCATGCATAGCATAATGCCAATGAATATTACTTGTAAAAAAAATAGAGATGTCAAGGGGAAATAAAGCCCTGAAACAAGAAAAAAAGAGATTTTGCAAGAAACGTACCAATTGCTGTTTGTGGAAACTACATGCATAGGGTAAAGCCTTACACATCAGTTATACATTTGGTAACATCCTACAAGGCTTCCAAAGAAGGAAATGCATAAGGAAGTAGCTCAGGAAAATACAGGTCTATCAGCAAATTCCAATAGCCCATGGAGAAGGGGCTGTCAACATGTCACAGCATGGAATGAAAAGAGTTAACATTCAAGGGAATTGTCTTAAACACATGTAGCGCTAACCATCTATCCCAGATTGTATTATTTTTAGCTGGATACATTCTGTAGGTAAATTTAACTTTTTCTAGGGAAGGGTGAGATTTACCTATAGGTCCCATGATTCAAACACAGGTAGGGGTTACCTGCATCCATTTCCGTGCGATCACTTTACATGCACTAAAAAAGCACTTCATGGAGAAACCTGGAAGAAAGGAGACCATGCAGACCTAGTTTTAGGTCTAGGGATAAAGGATCATGGAGAAATTGAACTACTTGTGCCCAAATGGTGTCCACAACTGGGCATGCCCGTATAAGGTGTTTAAAAAGTACTTGTTAGACACAGCCATAGTAGGCTTAGGTATGGTTTGTAACCAGATACAGACTGGACACATAAGCCCTGTGTAGAATTTACATCTGCGTTAAACGGTTAGTTATTTTAGGGAAAACCAGCTTGTAATTACTGTATCTAAAATTTCCTCCCAATCTGCCACCTCAATAACTCCAAGAATCGCATCTGATTTTGGCTTGGTATGCCAGTTTGGATGGCGTGAGTGAGTAATGGAGTCACTGCACACTAGCTGTAATTTGGGATCATGCTGACAATGGAAGTATTCACACTGGCTGCTGGAAAAAAAACAGAAGTGATTGACCCAGGCCTAAAATAAACCATCTGTAAACCTATTTAATTACTACTGTGTGCTCACATATACCTTAAAGAAATGCAGCAGCCAAGGTCAGCCCATGATTGCCAGGGTCTGTATGTGGAACGATGTAAGCTTACTTGACAGCTGCTTTCCGTGGGAACATATGAGAGCAGTGGTCTACAAACTGCGGCCCTTTGTGTTTATTCTGCGCCCACCCACCGGGCCACTTTTCCTTCCACTGATGCAAGGCACTGTTCTTCCCACTGACACTAACGATGGGGCACACTTTCTTCCCACTGACACCAATGATGCATTGTTTACTCCTACTGATGCCAGGAAAATTTCTACTCCCAGTGGCCACGGTCCGTTACTGCTGTGTACTCACTTATACCTTAAGGATAGAAATGCAGCTGCCAAGGTGAGCCCATGATTGCCAGGGTCTGTATGTGGAACTATGAAAGCTGACTTAACAGCTGCTTTCTGTTCGAACAGATTAGAGCAGTGGTCTCCAAAATGTGGCCCTTTGCTTTCGCTTATCCAACCCCCTGGGTACTTTTCATCCAACTGATGCAAGACCCTATTCTTCACACCGACACCAACAATGAAACATAATTCCTGTTACTGACATCAGGGTGAGGCAGTATTTCTCCCATTGGCACCAACGAAGGGGCCTCATTCTTCCCACTGACACCAATGGTGGGGGCACTATTCTTCCCACTGACACCAATGAGGGGGGCACTATTCTTCCCACTGACACCAATGATGAATTTCTACTCCCAATGGCCACAGTCCACCCCCCCTAAAGTCTGAAGGACTGTAAACTGGCCCTTTGTTTATAAAATTTGGAGACCCCTGGAATAGAAGATGGGCTTAAAACATGACCTGATAGACTTAGGAAAAAAACCATCAGAAGGTCTTCGCTATTACAGCAGAATCATAGCTGCTTATTTTTTTAATACCTCAGTGTTTCCTGAACCGGATGAATGTTGCAGATGTTGGGCAGCTTGAGCCTTTGTGGCAAGTTCCCATCCACAGTAGAGCAGTTAACATAAGTATTCAACAGTGGGTTACAACAAAGAAATTTGTGGTGGATAAGCTCATGGCTGTAAAGAAATAAGGGCAGATAACTGTGTAGGGTACTTCCCTGACCAGAGGCATTGAACTGTCAGTCATGAATTGGCTTGTACATATACTCCAACCATTGCTGCATGTAATTTCTCAAGGTGGGCCTTTTGTAGTCTCCAGCGGAAACTTGTGTAACAGGGTGACAATACAATAATGTCAGAGTGTTGTCACCTCATAACAGAAAGTGCTTGAACAAGGAAACTATCTGACTGCTGTGAGGTCACTGTGCCAACATGTACACAGATGTTCTATCACAATAGCGAACACCGGTTCTTCTATTTATGGCAATCTTTGTTTGAAGTCTAGGTTTTTTTGCAGGCTATATTTAGTAACTTTCTCCTTAAATGGTCTATTTGGCGTCTGCAATTCTGGTCTATATATAGCATGTGTGTGTGTGTGCTTTTCCTCCTTTGGTCAAGTTTTCCTATTTGCCAGACGATCGACTCTGTTCTGCTGCTGTAATTAGGTTCTGGTGTACATACAGAGCAGCTTGTTCTATGTATACCATGTCAGTAGAAATAAAGACCTGTGCTCGTGTATATTAATCCATAATCAAAAAGATAGATGGCACTATGAATGCATGCAGTGAAGGTGGACTTACTTGATGTCTTCTCTCCTCGGCGCCGGATCGAAAAGACCGGCTCGAGGAGGGATGACATCACTTCCTTTCCCTCTGTTTACATTACAGAGGGAAAGGAAGCGTTTTCATTCGCCGGGAGCGATCGGGAGGGGGTGGCCAACAATGGATGGCCTCCCCCTGACCTCTCATCGCCCGGGAAGAAATGGCGACCGCCTCGGGCACCAGGGGGGGTCCGATCGGACCCCCCACCCGCGGAAGGCAAATCACGTGTATGTACGTGATTTTGCCTGTCCGTGCCACCTTGCCGACGTACATCGGCGTGAGGCGGTCGTCAAGTGGTTAAACCACTAGGCATTTTTCCTGCAGGTATTTCACAATCCTAAGCATACAATACACTTGATTGCGCACTGTTTGTAAAATTCCTTTAGATTTTTCAAAATGATGTAATATGAGGACAAACCTAAAGCCCAACTCTAGTATATTCGCTTGGTTCATAGAGGAAATCATTAAAATGCAGGATAGCCGGCCATAGATGGTTCGAATCTTGCCCAGTTCAGCAGGGACTGGCCAAGATTCGATCCATGTATGGGCAGGCTGGTTGTACTCAAATCAATCCATTGATCCACCTGGGTACAACCAGCATGTTGCATTTTTAGCAAGTGATTATTGCCAGGGGCTTTAGCAGATAGCAATAATTACTGTGTTCTCCTGGCATGGACGGCTCCCTGTGCCCCCACCAGAAGTACACTGACTGTGTCGATGGGAGAATTGAGTGATTTTCTTTCCTGCAACCACTATCTGTGGCCTGGATTTGGAAGAGTTGTTTGCAATTAATGCTGAGAGGTAATTAAAGCACAATGGGACAACACAGGGGGCGCCACTAAGTGCAGTATTAAAAGACCACTTTAAAAGAGCAGCCAATTCAACACTCATATAAATCCATAAGGGAATGCTTGTAAATGTAGTAACAGCAGTGGGGGATCGTCCGGATTCAAAACACAAGCAGCTAGCACCATTGGGAGATGAGCCAGGGAGACTCTTGTCAGTTGGAGTAGAATGGCATCTAGAACTACCGTTGAACCAAAAGTGACATCACGCCAAGGGACGATCCTGTTGCCTTGGTAACGCGTTTTGGAGCACCAATCGGCTCCTTTGTCAAACCAGCTGGATTTATGTGAGTGTTGAATTGGCTGCTCCATTAAAATTGTCTTTTAATGATGCACTTGTGGCGCCCCCCTGTTTTGTCCTACTGTGTTGCACACTTAGTGTCATGCCTTTTATTATGGACTATTACGAACACTATTAGCCCCCCCACTATATAGGATTCATTGGGGTATGAAGGCTAATATACCTGGGACTGCTGCGTAGGTTTTGTTTTTAATTGAAGCACAATGCACATGTAAATTTCATTTTGCCTAGAATTGGGTTTTAAACAATGCTGTTTGTATCCAAGCAGGCAGGCTTTTGTACTATATAGTGGGTGGTAGATCTTAATGAGATTGTACAAGCAGATTGTATAGTATATGTCCAGCTTTATCAGTCTGTTCTGATCACCATTTTACTCACTCTGTCTCTGTCTATGGTATTTATAGGCTCATGATGAGATCTGCCCTAAATTCCCCATGACGTGTGAAGGCTGTGGAAAGAAAAAGATCCCTAGAGAAAAGGTAGTTTTGTTTCCTTAGAATTTAGTTTGGTCTCCAAAAACTAGATTTGGGGCTTGTTTACACCAGATGCAATCAAGCACGTTTTTTTAAATGCAGTACACATGCATATGTAAGAAAAATTGATGTATTTCTATGAACCTAGTTAACACCATTGTGGTGCTTTTATGTGCACTATAATATAAAAAAAAGTAAAGCGTACACAATTTTTTCACACATACTGTAAACATGCCTGAATGCAACACAAAAATGCACCACAACCCCATATGAAAGCAACACAGTAACAAAGAAAAAGCAGAAATAATGTATAAAAGCCCACTGCAAACACATGACAGTTGCATGTTGATCTGCTCACTAAACACGGAAATTGTGGTAGGCCAACCAGGTCAAATTTTTTCTGTTTTTGCTTGGGATAAAATGTATAAGGAATTGAACCTCTTAACTTAAATTCAGCACTTGGCCTTTTTCCTCCCCCTAATCGGTTATCCGCTGACCCTTCTCTTACCTTAATTACCCCTCTCAAACTAAAGGACCATCTGGACTATCGGGCTAATACTTATCCCACACTTGCTGATTTGGAGGTAACCTAAAGGTTGGTTGGTGCTCCTCCATTTTTCTATCATCGCTGGTTCCCCACTGGTAGTACTAAAGGCTTAATGGTTTTCACCTTAATGCATTTACAGCATTAAGGTTAAAAATGCTGCAGTACCATTACAAGCTTCCCCTATCCCAAAACACCTACCTGCTTTCCCCGCAGTTGGTTCCTCCATTATCCACACTGGTATCCTGAACCTCCTAGTTGAAGGGGATAGGTGAGAGATTGACTCCTGCAGCTCTCTGTCAGGAGCAGGGAGGTATTTTTGGGCATGTTTCAGTGGATGTACACAGACTTGGTCTGGAGCTAGCACACATTGCTTTCTTCTTTTGAAGCTGGCTAGGTAAAGGAGACGCCTGCAAACAAAATGGGGGGGGGGGGCAGAGGTTTGTGAAAAACCTGTGCATACAGGATATGAAGAAGGAATTTCTGCTACACCATGGCATTGATTTTGAGACTTTTAACGGTGGTAGTAGGAGGGTGGCTGTCTTGTGGTGAACGGGTGATGTGATGTCTGTCTTACCATCCTTGAATATGTTGGGAACCGCAAAACTGTTTCCCACCATTCATCCAAAGGACTGACAAGATCCACGTTTATTTAACCTCCCCTTCTGTTCCCCACAAGCAAAAGGAAGGGTTAACCCCGGACACAGGGATTTTCCAAGAAGGAACATTTCTATATGATATAATATTATCTGCAGCAAGAACTTTTAGTTTTGGAAGAGGGTAAGAACCCCTATCATGTTTTATTGCTGGAGAAATTGGTTTCTTGAGGGTGTTGGCTACGGTCCATAGAAAAAAAGAGCACCCTCAACAGTCCTGTGTGTGTATTCATGAGAAAAAAAGAATGCAAGCAGTACACTCTTTATTGCCGGTGTGCAAAGTAATCTACTATGCTACCGCAATCTTTCTTTCATTTAAATGTTTACTGATGGATTCAAGAGAACCACAGGTTTCAGTTTCCTAGGTTTACTTCATCAGGACTAATAATAAACACATCGGTAAAAAATGTATATTTACAAATATGTAAATTATATCAGCCGATAACTATTCATTAAAAAATTATATAAATATATACATTACAATCCCAGTTCCAAAAAGGTTCAGACGCTGTGTAAAATCTACATAAAAACAGAATGCAATATTTTGCAAATCTCATAAACCCATATTTTATCCACAATAGAAAATATTTAAACTGAGAAAATGTACAATTTAAAGAAAATAAGGTAATTTTAAAATTGATGGCAGCAACACATCTCAAAAAAGTTAGGGCAGGGCAACAGAGTTGGCAAAGTAAGTGGAACTGACTAGGAAGAGCTTGAAGAACGTTTGATAATTAATAAGGTTAATTGTCAACAGGGCAATAACCTCATTGGGTATAAAGAGAGCATCTTAGAGAGTCATAATGTCTCAGAAGTAAAGATAGAAAAAGGTTCACCAATCTTTGAAAAGCTGCATCAAAAAATTGTCAAACAAATTCAGAATAATGTTTTGCAGTGTAAAATTGCAAATACTTTTAAATATTTCATCTACAGTACATATCATCAAAGGATTCTGTGAATCTGGAGAAATCTCTGTGTGCAAAGGACAAGACCGAGATGCAATATTGGGTGCTCATAATCTTCGGGCCCTATGATGGCACTGCATTACAAACAGGCATGATTCTGTGATGGACTTTACTGCATGATCTCGGAAATACTACTTCTAAAAATCACTGTCTATGAACATAGTTCACCGTGCCATCCAAAAACCAAGGTAAACCTCTGTCCTGCAAGGAAGCCAAATCTGAACATGATCCAGAAATGCTGCCATCTTCTCTGTGCGGAAGCCCATTTAAAATGGTCTGTTGCAAAGTGGAAAACCTTCTGTGGTCAGAAGATTTAAAATTTGACATTCTTTTTGACAACCATGAGTGCTGCGTCCTCTGGACTAAAGAGGAGAGGGACCTTCTGGCTTGTTCTCAGTGCTCAGTTCAAAAGCCTGCATCTCTTATGGTATTGGGGGTGCATTTGTGCGTATGGAACAGGCAGATTGCACATCTGGAAAGACATCATCAATGCTGAAAGATATATCAAGGTTTTTAGAGCAGCATATGCTCCCATCCAGATGATGTCTTTTTCAGGGAAGGCCTTGCATATTTCAGGACAATGCTAAACTGCATAGTGCATTTATGACAACAACATGGCTTCGTAGCAGAAGAGTCCGGGCGCTTAACTGACCTGCCTTCAGTCCAGACCTTTTATTAACCAAAAATATTTGGCGCATCTTGAAATGAAAAATACAAAGACCCAGGACTATTGAGAAGTTAAAATCGTATATTGGGCAAGAATGGGACAAAATTCCTCTCCCAGGACTTTTGTAACTAGTCTTCTCAGTTCCTAGACATTCACTGTCTTGTTATAAGAAGAGGTGATGCTACAGTGGTAGACATGGCCCTGTCCCAACTTTTTTTGAGATGTTTTACTGCCATCAATTTCAAAATTAAATTTTCTTTCACAAAATGGTAAATTTTTTTTTTTTTCCGTTTAACCACTTGAAGGCCATGCTTTTTCTGGCACTTTTTGTTTACAAGTTTAAATCGGTATTTTTTGCTAGAAAATTACTTATAACCCCCAAACATAACATTATACAATTTTTTTTTTTTTTTTTTTTTTTTTAGCACAGACCCAAGGGAATAAAATGGTGGGTTTTGGAATTTTTTATGTCACACAGTATTTGCGCAGCGTTTTTTCAAACCTAGTTTTTGGGAATTTAATTTTAATACAAAAAAAGCAATACGTAATTTTTTACGTAATTTTTTTTGTAAAATATAAAAGATATCACGCTGAGTAAATAGATAACAAACATGTCACCCTTTAAAATAATGCACAACGCGACAAACTGCGTCAATTCTACTATTCATAGGTGATGCTTTAAAAACCTTTACAGGTTACCTCTTTAGATGTACAGAGGAGGTCTGGTGCTAGAATTGCTGCCGATGATCTGACTTTCTCGGTGATGCCTCGCGTGTGGGAGGATCGAGGTTTGCGTGCGTTCAGGGCTGATGCATGCATTTGTCTTTGCGTGCTAGGACAGGGGCACTTTTTTTTTTTTTCTCTACACTGATGCTTTAAATTATATATTTTTTTAATACTTTTATTGCTGTCACCTTGTGACAGCAATAGGCACGTGACAGGTATTCTTATGGAGGCATCTGGGGTCTAAAAGACCCAAAATCCCTCCTTTGCACTTGAAAGCATTCAAAACACTTATGCCCTGTACACACCCTGTACACACGATAGGATTTTACGACAACAAATGTTGGATGTGAGCTTGTTGTCGGGAAGTCTGACCATGTGTATGCTCCATAGAATATTTGTTGTCGGAATTTCCGCCAACAAATGTTTGAGAGCAGGTTCTCAAATTTTCCGACAACAAAACTTGTCGGAAATTCCGATCGTGTGTACACAATTCCGGCGCATTCGGAATTTCCAACAACATTTGTGTGACCGTGTGTATACAAGACAAGTTTGAGCCAACATCCTTCGGAAAAAAAATCCATGGATTTTGTTGTCAGAAAATCCTTTCTTGTGTACCGGGCATAAGAGCGGTTTTTGAATGTTTTAATTTTTTTTTTTTGGCTCCCTTAAGACTCCAGTAAACTGAAAATTTATGTCATGACGTCGCTTTCGGGTACTACATCCAAGACCCAATCAAAGCCGTTCCCGGCTTTCTTCGGGTCTCTGGTTAGCCAGCAGGTGTACCGGCTGCCCGCTCGGGTCTCCTAGTATTGTGGGAGAGGAGTAGCAGAAGGAGGTGTGGGGGGAGGGGGGCGCTAAATGTCTCCTCCCGCTTCTTGTGATAACAATCAAGTGGCTGTTTAGCTGCATCGGTTGTTATTACAAGAAAGCCAACCGTCTGCTCTAAAAAACGGTACCTGCAGCTGCATGCATCGCTCCGGTACAACCAATTGAAGCCAAACAAGGTACAGGTACGTGATTTGGCAGAAAGTGGTTAAACATTTGATATTATTATTTAAGGTACTTGTATAGCGCCGTTAATTTACGCAGCGCTGTACATATACATTGTACGTTCACGTTCACATCGGTCCCTACCCTCAAGGAGCTTACAATCTAAGGTCCCTAACATATACTAGGGCCAATTTTGACAGAAGCCAATTAACCTACCAGCATGTCTTTGGAGTGTGGGAGGAAACCTAAGTGCCCAGGGGAAACCCATGCAGGCACAGGGAGAACATGCAAACTCCAGGCAGGTAGTGTATGTCTTCTATTGTGAATAAAATATGGGTTTGAGATTTGTAAATGATCACATTCTATTTTTATATAGATTTTACACAAAGCAAACAATAGCGATTTGAAAAGTAGCAGCAAAGGTTGAATCAATTGGTAGTGAATATATAAATATTCAGATGAAAAATATCTCTTGCTGAAAGGGATTTTTATGGAGGATAGAATATTGAGGGGAAAACCAAAATTTGAAAGTTGTCACCAGAATGGGAGAGAACTCAAAATTATGACAAGTGTCATGGTGGAAATTTCTAACATTTTTTTTGGGAGAGGGAGGATTTCCTCTCCCTTACAGAAGTCATTGTGATGATGACAGCAATATTTCAACATTTTGCAGCATAAACAAACGTTTATTAGAGTTTGATACTAAAAAACTGCAAAGCATTATACCATCACATTAAATGGATGTGATGGGTTACACATTGTATCTGACTCCTGTTCTGTTCTTCTTTCTTAGTTGCCGGATCATGTGAAGTCATGCGGCCGGTGCAGAGTGCCCTGTCGGTATTTGGTGGCTGGTTGCACAGAAATGGTAAATTGTTGCTCATTGTTGTGCAGTGACCATGGTGGCTGATCAGTTATTACAATTTAGTAGGTGCAAACTGAACACATATAAACAATGGGGCTCTTTATTTCACCAAATATGAGTAGTGTTCCGATGGGAAAGCGCTTCACTGGGGACACTCATGCGGGCGCACTCCCAAGTCCTGCTACTGCGTCCATTGACAGACAGCAGGACTTGGCCCCCCCCCAACGTCATTACATTTTATTGACAGCAGCAGGAACCAATGGCTGCGCTGCTATCAATCTATCCAATCAGGACCCAAGACACCAGCTCGTCACTGGCGCTGGAAAAACAGGGTTCAGGTAAGTAAAAGGGGGGCTCTGGGGGGCTGCTACACTAAAGGAGTTTTTTCAGCTTAGTGCATAAAATGAATTCAGGTGAAAAACACAGAGGGTTTACAACCCCTTTTAAGATTCCCATAAGGTTCTAGATGTGCTGCATGAACTTGAAATAAAAAGAAAGCAGTCTGAAATCTTCCATCCTTTTAGCCAGCACAAATGTGGTGTTATTTCTCTTTTCTTATGTAGATTGCCTTTGAACTATGTCAGAATCATAAGGACAGAGTGACTGTCATAGATAAGCAAATTTTGGTTCATGATGCAGCCAGCTTAAAGTGGTTGTAAAGCGCCCATCTTACTACCTGGTTGTTGTAGGAGAATGTTCACCTTTGTTAGGTCAAGGGGTCCTGTATTGATGTCGGGAAGCTCTGGATTCACCTTAACCAAACATGTTGCAGATATATTAACACACTGCAGCCCACGTAATGGTCACCGCTTTGACATAATTTCTTTTTTTGTAATTGCTGAGTTTCCATTTTATACGAATGTAGGTCCTAATGAATATTGGTTAAGCTGATTCTTCAACCACTCAGTAGCCTCATGTATTTGTGTGTTCATAGGTGGAGAATGATAAGTGCCTGGAGCACGAGACCAAGTTCTTGCCGGAGCACTTGGCTAAAGTGTGGGAGTTCATCCAGCCACACAGGAAGGAGATTATTGATGTCACCCAACGTCTGGGGTCAATGTCAATGCAGGGCAGCCCAGCTTCCCTGACTGCATTGCATTCAACACCAGAATTTGCCAAAGCCCCAGATTTGCAGCGGAAGCTTGAGACATTGGAGAAGAAGAGCACAGTGATGGAAAATATTGTCTGTGTCCTCAACAAAGAGGTGGAGAGGGCGAGCGTGGTCACAGAGGAGGCCATTAAGCTGCGGAGGACAGATCAGGAGAAGATTGATAGCCTTACAAACAAGGTGAGTCTGGCAAGCTGCCTGGAGTCTTCTCTGTGGGTTTGAAGCCTTATGTTTTGACTGTCATACTTTCAGAATACTTGAAGGCTTATTCATCAGGAAACTTAAAATTAACTTTTCTTTCTCGTACATCACGGGACACAGAGCCTCAGTAATTACTGATGGGTTATATAGGGTATCACTAGGTGATTGGACACTGGTTACACCCTAAACAGGAAGTTCAACCCCCTATATAATCCCTCCCCTTAAAGGGATAACCAGTTTGTTAGCCAGTGTCTTAGGTGTTGGACGTGTAAAGATGTCCCGTGCTGAGCTCCAAAGGGAATATCCTATATCCTATACTGGGGCAAGCCAGGCGAACCGGATCCATTTCAAAGTGTTCTTTCTAGGCCGAATTGGATGGTACCCGGGCCTCGTGTCCGAAGAAACAAGGTTTTACCTGTAACGCTTCCTCTTTATAGAGAGCTGGACCCCGAATTTCAGAAAATGTTTTTTCTAGCCTTATTTCTGGCCGGGTGCTTTACAGGCCCAGAACTGCAGATCCTCCTATCTGTAGTGGGCCCCAGTCTCTGAAGGTTTTCCAAACGGAGCCCACCTTGAGAGGTGAAGATTGGGTCTGTATAAACAAAACCTTGCAGCTGGATAAGGTAAGGGAGGTTCCATAGAATTTTTTAATTCTAGTAGGTTTCTCCTTTAAGTAAATGCATGCTATGCCTATTGTCGCCACCGGGGGCTGCCAAGAGCACATACCTTCTCATGCTGATTGTCTGTCTCGATGTTCACGCTGCACAAAGCTCCTCCAGCCGAGCTTCTGGTAGGATGGGATGGGGGGTTCTCCTCTGTGAGGCGGTAGTATACCGCACTATCACCGCCGCCATTGCCACGTACAGGCCCCATCACTGCCGACCTCTCTCCTTCCTCCTCCACCCCCAGCCTTCCTCCACGCTTGTCCTGGAGAGTCGGCTCGCGCGGGAAGCGCAGGTTTGTTTGAAAAACGAGGCGGGGGGGCGGAGCATCAGCGTGGCGTCCAGCGTGCTCAGACACCCACATTGCCGGCTGCAAGGCTATTAAAGGCACCCTTTACAGGTGCACACAGCCTTTGGAGGGACACAGAGCTGATGGTCGCATGTAAGGTGGGACACAGACATTCTCCTAGGCAGCATTTACTAAGGAAACACTAGACTGGGCATTGGTAGCAGGGCTGTTGCTGGACTACATCGCTCAGCAGTCAGTGTTCATTTTGTGATACCTTCACCTTGTTGCTTTGCACTATGGGTAGAAGAGGTTCAAATACCCCAAGAACCAGAGGCTCTAGGGGATCTCCTTCAGGTTCTGAGGACCCCCTTTCTGCAGCACCTTCCCCCCCTGAGGGGCCAGGGACGGCTAGCCAGGGAGAGCCGTTGGGGTCAGGGGCTACACCTGCTTCTGGCACTTCAGCCCCTGTATACATTACGCAGTAGGTTTTTTCCTCAACCATTAATGGTTTAGAGGAAAGATTAATGGCCATAGTTGCATCTTCACTCAGTTACCCAGGACCCTCAGGCAGAGGAGCTCTGGGATAAGGGAGAAGAATCCCTTTCAGAGGATCGGGATGGGACGGATGATTCCTTCTCTGAGGGATCAGGTGGAGAGGGACCCTCTTCGGCTTCTCAGGATGAGAAAGTCTTAGTACAGATCCTTGCTGGATTGGTCCGCTCCACATTTAAGTTGCCCGTATCTGAATCAGTTAAAGAACCCTCTTCTTCTTTGGGGTCACTGAAACCTCCTCAAACAGCACATGCTTTTCCTGTTCATAATTTACTTGAAAAAGCTCATTTATTCTGAGTGGGATCACCCAGATAAACGTTTTTTTTCTGCCGAAAAAGTTTTCAACACTTTATCCTATGGAAGAAAAGTTTATAAAGAGGTGGGGGATACCGGCTGTTGACGCCGCCATTTCCTTCGTGAATAAAAGTCTGACTTGTCCTGTAGACAATGCTCAGGGATCCTGTGGATAAAAGGATGGAATCCCTGTTGAAGGATGTTTTCTCCTTAGCAGGTTCAGTAGCTCAACCTGCAGTGGCAGCGATCGGAGTCTGTCAATACTTAAGAGACCACGTTAAGCAGGCCATCAAGGATTACCTGAACAACAGGCCCAGGGATTGGCTAACCTTCCAGCGGCCTTATGTTTTGCTGTTGACGTCATCAGAGATTCTATCAGGCAAACCTCTCGTCTTTCACTTGGGTTGGTGCATATGCGTAGAATCTTACGGTTGAAAAATTGGTCAGCTGAAGCACCATGTAAGAAGCTTCTGGCTGGGTTTCCATTTCGTGGTGCAAGGTTGTTTGGAGAAGACTTGGATAATTATAACCAAAGGATCTCTAGTGGGAAAAGCACTCTCCTTACCTGTTAAGAAAAAGAGTAAGCGTCCCTCTTTCAAACGGACTCTTTCCCAGTGCCAGGGGCGTCGGCCTCCAGGCAGTCACGAGGGCCTCCTCCATCTGGGTCAAGAAACGAGTCAACCCCAGGGACAAAAGAAGTCCTGGGGGAAGAAGTCTACTAGACAAGACACTAAGGCCTCTTTATGAAGGGGGTGCCCATGCTCGCTCGAGTGGGGGGAAGACTGCTACATTTCTCAAAGCTCTGGCAGGAGGACTTCCAGGACAGATGGGTAATCTCCAAGGTAACCTTAGGTTACAAACTGGAGTTCCAAGAATTTCCCTCTCCTCATTTCCTCAGATCAAGTGTCCCCAGAGATCCAGAGAAAAAGCAGTCACTCCTTCTAGCGTTAGAGCGACTTTTGTCGCAGGAGGTCATTATGGTGGTTCCCACGAAGGATCAAGGGTTGGGCTTCTATTCTAACCTTTTTACGGTCCAAAAGCCAAATGAGGATGTCAGACCCATTCTGGATCTAGGGGATCTGAATCGATTCCTAAGGATTCGGTCCTTTCGCATGGAATCAATTCGGACAGTAGTCTCCATCCTGCAGGGAGGAGAATTTCTGGCATCGATAGACATCAGAGATGCATATCTGCAGGTGCCCATTTTTCCTGCTCATCAGAAGTTCCTGCACTTTGAGATAAGAGGGTGCCGTTTCCAGTTTGTGGCTCTGCCTTTCGGGCTAGCCACTGCACCTCGAGTGTTTACAAAGATCTTGGCTCCTCCTCTGGCCAGATTAAGGGCTCAAGGTATAACTGTCATAGCTTACCTAGATGACCTGCTCTTGATAGAACGGTCGGTAGCCTGTTTGAACGGAAACTTGAGGACCACAGTCAAGTATCTGGAACACCTAGGTTGGATCCTCAACCTAGAAAGATCTTTCCTAAAACCAGTAAGAAGACTGGAGTATTTGGGTCTGATCATAGATACAAGCCAGGAGAAGGTATTTTTACCTCAGACAAAGATCACTGCCTTAAGGGAGCTGATCCTGGTAGCCAGGACCAAAAAGGGGTCCTTCTGTCCGCCTTTGTATGAGGCGGCTGGGAAAGATGGTAGCTTCGTTCGAAGCAGTTCCCTATGCTCAGTTTCATTCAGGACTGTTGCAAACACAGTATCCTGTCGGCCTGGAACAAGAGGGTTCAGGCATTAAATTTTCCGATGCACCTGTCCCATGCAGTGCGCCAGAGCCCCAATTGGTGGTTAATACCCGAAAGCCTGCAGAAAGGGAAATCCTTTCTACCGGTCACCTGGACGGTGGTAACAACGGATGCCAGTCTTTCGGGTTGGGGAGCTGTTCTGGAACAGTCTACGGTCCAAGGGGTATGGTCCAAAACTAAGAGGACCCTACCCATCAACATTCTGGAGATCCGTGCGGCATATCTAGCCCTAAAGGCCTTGACTCTCAGGCTACAGGGTTGCCCAGTCAGGATCCAGTCTGACCATGCCACAGCAGTGGCTTATATCAATCATCAGGGCAAATTTGTGGCAAGGACAAAGGATCCTATTGCAGACAGGACGGAGGCGTTGGTGATTCCGTGGCATCGGTTCTCACTGATTTATGCATTCTCGCCCATTCTGATTCTGCCGCGACTCCTTCGCAGGATCAGGCAGGAAAGGAAGTCGGTACTTCTGGTAGCCCCCGCTTGGCCCAGGAGGACTTGGTATAAAGAAATGGTAAAGATGACGGTGGGTTCCCCGTGGACCCTACCGTCACGCCCAGACCTGTTATCTCAGGGTCCAGTGTTCCATCCTGCCTTACAAACGCTAAATTTGATGGTTTGGCTATTGAAACCCACGTTCTGAAGAGTCGTGGGCTTTCAGGTCTTGTGATATCTACCTTGATCAATGCAAGGAAGCCAGCTTCCAGAATGATTTATCATAGAGTCTGGAAAGCTTATGTATCCTGGTGTGAATCCAGGGGTTGGCATCCCAGAAAATATGTCATAGGTAGAATTCTTGATTTTCTACAAATAGGATTAGAGATGAAGCTGGCCTTGAGTACAATCAAGGGCCAGGTCTCGGCTTTGTCAGTATTGTTTCAACGGCCAATTGCTTCACATTCTTTGATCCGAAACTTTATACAGGGGGTGACGCGTCTTAATCCTCCGGTTAAGGCACCTCCTAAACACCTGGGACTTGAATTTGGTTCTGTCAGTTTACAGAAACAGCCTTTTGAACCAATACGTCAGATTCCCTTAATCTTGTTGACAAGAAAATTAATTTTTTCTTGTAACCTTTTCTTCTGCTAGAAGAGTATCAGAATTAGCAGCTCTTTCCTGTAAAGAGCCTTATTTGATTGTACACAAGGATAGAGTGGTATTGCGCCCTCATCCTAGTTTTTTTACCGAAGGTGGTTTCAGATTTTCATCTAAACCAAGACATTGTTCTGCCTTCCTTTTTTCCTGATCCCTGTTCTACGGAAGAAAGGTCCCTACATTCTTTGGATGTAGTAAGAGCAGTCAAAGCTTATCTGGAAGCAACTGCCCAAGTGCGCAAAACGGATGTTTTGTTTGTGCTGCCAGAAGGTCACAGTAGAGGACAGGCAGCGTCAAGATCTACCATTTCTAAATGGATTCGACAGATGATTATTTAAGCTTACGGTTTGAAACAGAAAATTCCTCCGTTTCAGATCAAGGCACATTCCACGAGGGCTAATGGTGCTTCTTGGGCAGTGCATCACCGGGCCTCTCTGGCTTAAATCTGCAAGGACGCAACCTGGTCTTCAGTCCATACATTCACCAGATTTTATCAGGTGGTTGTGAGAAGGCATGAGGATATCGCCTTTGGGCGTAGTGTGCTGCAGGCAGTGGTACAAGGTCCTCAGGTCTGATTACAGTCTACTTGGTTGTGGTTCCCCTCCCCTCAGATGGCATTGCTCTGGGACATCCCATCAGTAATTACTGAGGCTCTGTGTCCCGTGATGTACGAGAAAGAAAATAGGATTTTTTATAACAGCTTACCTGTAAAATCCTTTTCTTTTGATGTACATCACGGGACACAGAGGTCCCGCCCCTCTTCTAATACACTTATATTGCTTTGCTACAAAACTGAGGTATCCCTGTAAGGGGAGGGATTATATAGGGGGTTGAACTTCCTGTTTAGGGTGTGACCAGTGTCCAATCACCTAGTGATACCCTATATAACCCATCAATAATTACTGAGGCTCTGTGTCCCGTGATGTACATCAAAAGAAAAGGATTTTACAGGTAAGCTGTTATAAAAAAAATCCTATTATTTTTGTGTGGCCTGTGGAGAGCAGGTTTGGAACTAACAGTGCAATTTGGGGAGATTTAGAGGCCAGAGCTGTCCCAAGACTACAAAAAAATAATTGGGTCTCCAAATGGTACAATTGTTTTTGGAAAAATAAAATTGTCGGTAGCTTTTGCCATGATGTAAAAAGGAATTCTAAACCCTGACTTGACTCATAAACCCTAACCCTTTATGTGAATGTATCCCTGAAACTAAACTATCCCCTACTCTAAACCTCATCCTAACTATCCATTGTACACTCATAAAAATATCCAGGTAATTAAACCATTCCCCAGATATTAGCAATGGTGTATTTTACTACCAAAAAATCTAAACCAAATGGTGATGAAATGTTTGCACCAAATGCAACTGTTTCACCTCAAAATCCTTGCATTGATTGAAGTGAGCTATAAGACTTTGCAAAGAAAAGATTTAATTTTCTTGATGTTTTCAGGCTACACCATCCAAATGAATTAATTTGTCCACTATAGCAGTCTACCTGCAAAAGAGCATTACTTCACCATGTACATTACATGTACATGGTGAAGTTTTCTTGCACCCGGCGTAAACAAGACTGCTAATGGTACCCAGCAAACTCTGCAGCTGATGTTGACGTCCATTTAATGTTTAATCTGGGTTTAGAAAAATTTAGGATGGTTTTCAGGCCTAGATACAGCTGATGCCTTTTGTCACGTGCTTCTACTGTGAAAGCTTCCTCTTACAACTACAGCGGGCAGTGCCTGGTAATAGGAAACCTGTACAGGTAGTATGCAATTTTTATAGACTCTAATTGAAAATAAAGTGTAAGTTCACCTTCAGGAAATCCCCCAATGCGATTCTATATCCAATAAATAGTACATACCAGAGCATCTCCTGTTGTAAATGGTGAAAGTACTCCCATTACAGATGCAGCTGTTGGGGGTCCTCTCCAAAAAAACTGCTGGCCCTTCATACCTCTCCCTCCTGTCATTTGCAGGACAGGCTGAATATCACGATAATGCGTCCCCTAGTCAGTCAGACTGGGTGTATGTACAGGGTGTCCTCTCCCGCCTCCAGCTTAGCTTGGTAGTGGTCGCTCTGGCTTATTCAAACTGCGCAGGCGCCCCTTCTCTAAAGATGAGGGGCCAGTTATTTTTCTGGAGAGAACCTACGACATTTGCATCTGTAATGGGAGGACCTTCACCATTTACAAAAGGAAGAGCTCTAGATTGTACAATTCATTGGGTATAAAAGTGCGGGGGTGTTCTGAAAATCCTTGCTGAAGTTGAACTTACGCTTTAAAGGGAAAATAAGAGGGTACTGGCAGCAATAGGGATATAGTTGGAAAGACAGCAAGTTGTGTGAAATAAAAAGAATGACTTGCCCTTTTTGATCTCTTGTGTTCACAGGTGAGACAACTGGAGCGTACGTTGGGACAGAAGGACCTACAGCTGGTAGAACTGGAGACTAGGCTACAGGAGGCAGAACTTTCCACCTTTGATGGCATATTTATCTGGAAAATTCCAGAGTTCGCCAAGAAGCGTCAGGATGCTATTGTAGGCCGCTGCCCAGCCATGTTCTCCCCTCGTGAGTCTTTTAACAACTTGGAGGCTTTATGTAGGACATAGACTGGGTATCTAACGGAGATCATTGACCTTAACAAATGTGTGGGTGGCACGTGACTGTAATAACTGGAAAGCAGCCTGTTGGAGGAATTACTATTAAATTTAAAGGAATGTTCACTTTAGGGTAAATGTGAAACTACCTTTGCTCTGTAGTGGATTCCAGTACAAAGGGCCCTTTTTTCACATTTGTTATTCTGTTCAGTGCTTTTCAGACACTGCAACCATCAAAGCCTATGCCATGTCTAAATGCCTAAATTTCAAGACGCAGCATGTGAATTCAACAGGGTTAAAATGTTGTGCTGTTAATTTTCGTTTTTTCTCAGTGTTTGGGTCATCTAGCTGTAGTGTCCCACAATAGTCAGCCAGCACTGATTGATTCCAGTTGCCCAGATACTGATTTCCATTGTGGCAATGTTTTGTTGAAACGTTTCACCATGTTCGTCACTGACTGCACCTAGATTTTTGGGAAAAGTCCAAGCATGAATGCAGAAAATGAATCTTCAGTGACATGTTGCACTTAATGGTTGTGTATGATGTAAGAAGTTAATCAACAAATTGAATGTAGGTGCCCTGTAGTTGCTAAGAAAATTCTCAACATCCTTGAATTGTTTCCTGGTGATTTTCTCTGGCCCCTCTAACAGATCTTCGAGCCGCTTGTCATTGATGACTTTTCTGATCTGTGGACCAACAAAAAATGCCTTCCTTAATCTTGGCATCACTTATTTTTGGGAACACTTTCACCTTTCTTCATCGCTTTCAAGAAATTTTTCATCAGCCCGATTTTTATGCGAAGCAGAGTCAAAAATGTCTGCCGAGAAAACAAGTGGTCCATGTGCCACATTTTTCTGTCCTGGAATCAAATGAGTGAACATTTATTTATTATGATGCAATTGTCTTGCATGATTGTCCCATTTGCATATGTAACAACAATACTTGGTATACAGCCGTGGCCAAAAGTTTTGAGAATGACACAAATATAAAAATTTCACAAAGTCTGCTGCCCCAGTTTTTATGGTGGCAATTTGCATATACTCTACATACATATAAAGAATGGTACAAAAACTTCCTCTGAGATCAACTTCTCCCAACCACCAAAGAACAGTTTGGTGACAAACCATGCCTTTTCCAGCGTGCTGGCACCTTGCTATAAGGCAAAAGTGATAACCAAGTTGCTTTGGGAACAAAACTTAGAAATGTTGGATCCATGGCCACGAAATGCCTTAATCGTATTGAGAACTTGTGGTCAAGCCTCAAGAGGTGGGTGAAAAAAAAAAACCCCACAAATTCTGGCAAACTCCAAGCATTGATTATGCAAGAATGGGCTGCCATCAGTCAGGATGTGACCTAGAAGTTGATTGACAGCATGCCAGGAGCGAATTGCAGAGTTCTTGAAAAAATACTGACTCGCTGCATAAACTTAATGTAATTGTCAATAAAAGCCTTTGACACTTATGAAATGCTTGTGATTATACTTCATTATACCATAGTAACATCTGACAAAAAGACCTAAAAACACTGAGGCAGCAGACTTTGTGAAAATTAATATTTGTGTCATTCTCAAAACTTTTGGCCATGTTTGTATACGAGCTGCATTTCAATCAGCTGATCGACTACTTTTGGATCTCCACAGATATTCCAGTTGTACTTGGTGCACTGGATGTGTTTCAACAACAGTTCCGTGTTTTTGGATGTTTCTTTCATGTGTGTAGCATAGCTAACAGGTTTTGCAAATTGCAAAAACTGAAGATTTCTATAAAACAGCTCGTGATAGGTTACGTTATAGATTATTTTCAGCCAAAAATGATAATTTTGTTATCTAGTGTTATCAAAAGTTTTAACGGTCGAGAAAAATCATGTCTTCTGCTTATAAAACACGAATAAGCACTGTGCTCGAGACTGCACACTTCTGAAGTAGTTGTACTTTTTTGTATATCACAAAGCCATGAAATGATTATCTTGTTTGCTTCAGGAAAAATGTGTGTGATAAGAATGTTGGATGATCTCAAAGTATCCTCAGCTGCTTCCACCTTCTGAGCATGTCTGTAATGTACCATACTAACCTCAAACGGAACTTAAGTTTTCACTGTGAGGTCTGCCCAGCACCACACAGATGTTCTTCAAAAATTTCCCTGCGTTCCATTGCACTCCCAGTGCATGCATAGCTTAGCACCATAGACTTCAATTACTGACCTTTAAAAATTAACAAACTTGCAAACAAAGGTAAAGGGTGGGGGCATCTGTGAATAATCCATTTTAAGCATTTATTTTGTAAAGTGATTTTCATGGGAAAAGTTCAACTCTGACCACATGGGGAAGACTGTCCAGCATTCTGCTCATTTAATTTCCATAAGTGGGCTAATGGCTGTATCAGGTATGATTCTTTATCTGAGATCAGCAGTGCTGGGATTGGTTGTTACAGGAAGATGTTACCCATTCATTTCTGAGTATCAATGGCATCTGTGCCCAAACAACCAAAACCCTTAGTTTGTGATATAGTTAGTGATATACATGTGGGAGAGCATACAGGGACTGTGCAGTTCTTAGACATGTCAGGTGTGTGTTTGATATGCTTGCCCACTAAGGAACCACGGTGTGCACAGCAGCTGGAAAGTTCAGCCTAGAATGTAAATCCCACTCCATATATTTAAGCCAGTGGTGGGATTCCCAATTATAGGTTTATTAGGCTAAATGCTGGAAATTGCCCTGTCTCTGGAAAAAAATAAAAGTACGTAAAGAATTAAGACCCAAGCAGCGAAGATGCAGGTAAGGCTGCAGGTCTTTTGCAGGAAAGGATCGTACAGTTGATGGCGACGAGGAAACCTATTTGTCTAATAATATATTGTGTTCTATTTATCCAGCTTTCTATACCAGTAAATATGGTTACAAAATGTGTCTACGAATATACCTGAATGGTGATGGAACTGGACGTGGAACACACCTCTCCCTCTTCTTTGTGGTGATGAAAGGACCCAGCGATGCCCTTCTGAGGTGGCCATTTAACCAAAAGGTCAGTGGAGTGAGGATCTCATATTTGGGGGAAAAAAACCCACAACCTTACTTGTAAAGCAATATAAAGTATTTTCAATGTCACCCAAGTGTTTCATGTTTGTGAAAGGGTCTGTCTGAAACAAGACAGACCATAGCAACAAAATCAGTTGCCCTTTCATTCTGATCTGCTCTAAACTTTTCAGACTGTAATGGTTTATGCCTTATATATTGAAAGCTTAAACATAACTTTCTTATGCTTTTAGGAAAAAAAATCTTAATATTATGCTGTTTGATACCCTCATCCCCAAAACTGTCAGGAGTGCTGTTCTAAGAGCCCCATTCATTCTCAGCTTGTTTTGAAGGTCTAAATAAAAAATAAATAAAAAACCTCACATGGAGCCCAAAATTAATTTGTATCTTTTCTGTGCTCTGATACAGCATGAGCTTTGCTTTCATTGATGCCGAGAAAGAGGTTGTTTTGGCGTTGGACTTCATATTGCCTCTCCCAAAGTGCAAAGAAATTAGTGTTACATAGTAACACTATACTATAACAGTTGGTAAGGTTGAATAAAGACAACAGTCCATCCAGTTCAACCTGTGTAGGTGTGTAGAAAAATCATTTACCATATCCCCTGAAATTTTTTACGTTAAGATGCACGTCCAAGAGTCTTTTAAAACTAATCCATACTTCCTGCCAACACCGATTTGTGGAAAAGGGTTCCACATTCTTGCTGCCCTGACAGTGAAAAACCCCCTACGCAGCTTAAGGTTAAACCACTTCTCTTCCGGTCTCATCATGTCCTCTTGCACTCCCTGGGACTGAAAAGTTTCATACTTATGCTGGGATCACCATTGAGATATTTGTACATCACAATGGTATCCCCTCTCAAGCGTCTCTTCTCCAGAGAATAAATTTAGCGACCAAACCAGATTTTTATAAAGTGGAGGGATTAACGTTTTATCTCCTGGAGTAAATTCCCTTTTTAATGGATGCTAATATTCTGCTGGCTTTGGAACCTGCAGCTTTACACTGCATGCTATTGCTCAGTCTGTCTTCTACTAGGACCCCTAGATCCTCCTTCATCCTGGAAGCCCCTAGAGATTCTTCCCCTAAAGAGTAACTTGCGTTTAATTTTTTACCCCCCAAGTGCATTACCTTATGTTTACCAGTATTAAACTTCATTTGCCATGTAGTAGCCCACTCCATTACGTTATTTAGGTCCTTTTGTAAAGTTTCTATATCCTGCTGTTGTCTTATTGCCCTGAATATTTTTGTGACATCAGCAAACACTGAGATCAAGCTATTTATCCCATCCTCTATATCATTTATAAATAAATTAAACAATTGGCCCCAGGACAGAGCCCTGGAGTACCCCACTAAACCACTCTAAACCATTCTGAGTACACGTAATTTATCACCACCCTTTGGACATGCCCCTGTAGCCAGTTTTCTATCCAGGTACATACCCTATGTTCCATGCCTACAGACCTCAGCTTGTAGATTAAGCTTTTGTGGGAGACTGTATCAAATGCTTTTTGCAAAATCCAGATACACCACATCCACCGGCCTACCTTTGTCCAGATGGCAGCTCACTTCCTGGTAGAATGTTAATAGGTTGGTTTAGCAAGAGCGACCTTTCGTAAACCTGTGCTGATTACTGCTAATTATACTGTTTTCATCAGCAAATTCTTGGATATGGCCCCTTATCCCCCTCAAATAACAAACTACCAATGTTAGACTGACGGGCCTATAGATCTCTGCCCTTTTTTGAATATTGGTACCACGTGGGCTTTTCGCCAATCAGTACCAATCCTGTCAGTATGCTGTTCATAAAGATTAGCAATAGTGGTCTGGCTATAACCTGACTGAGTTCTTTAAGGACTCTCGGATGTAAGCCATCTGGTCCCATGATTTATTAATGTCAAGCTTCTCTAATCATTTCCGGACCCCGGCCTCTGTTAGCCACAAGAGTAGATCCTATGGCGTGTTAGTAACAATACTGTCGTGGTCGGTATACCCATACTTTTCCTGTATGAAGACTGAGGAAAACAAAGCATTTAGCACAGCTGCCTTCTCCTTGTCTATAACCACCTTCCCTTCCTCATCCTTTATGGGGTCTATATGTTCCTCCTTACCTTTTTACTATTAATATATTTAAAAAAACTTCTTGGGATTATTTTTACTCTCCTCCGCTATGTGTCTCTCAGTCTTTTTAGCCGCCCTGATTGTGTTCTTACACCTCACATTGCATTGCTTGTATTGTTTGAATGCTGACACTGACCCCTCCACTTTGTACTTTTGAAAGGCCCTTTTTTTTTGTTTTTTTATAAGACATTTTATGTTTTGGTTCAGCCACTCAGGTTTGACCTTTGTTCTTCTATATTACCCCTTGGAATGCACTCAGTTATACATTTATTTAATATATTCCTAAAGCATTCCCATTTTTCCTTTTGTGTTCAATGTTTCAAGGATTTGGTCCCACTTAATAATCCTGCAGCATTGAGCACAGTTTAGAAAAGTTTGCTCTTTTGAAATTTAGTGTTCTAGCACTCCCCTCTCGTGCCTCCCTCTCCTATCATTTATGTAGAATGTAATAATCTTGTGGTCGCTAGTTCCCAAGTTGTCCCATATTTCCACATCTGCAATCAGGTCTGTATCATTTGTAATTAAAAGCAATACATTTACTTATGGTTGGGGAAGCCACCAATTGGGACATGAAGCTGTCCTGTAGAACATTTAAGAAATGGCGGGCCTTTAATGAGTGGGCTGTCCCTTCTGCCCAGTTAATGTCGGGATAGTTGAAGTCCCCCATTATGATGACATTTCCCTGTCTTGCTGCTATTTCTAATTGTGAAAAGAGATCCAACTCAACCTCTTCCCTCAGGTTAGGGGGCCTGTAACATACCCCCACTAGTATTTTCCCGCTTACTTCCAACCTTTGGAATTCCACCCATACAGATTCCACCTCCCTTCTTGCCCCTTCACCGATGTCATGCCGTTCTTCTACCCTTATAGTACAACTAAAGGCAGCATGCTCATTGTAATAAACCCTAATAGTTACACATGGTGATAAATCTAATAAATGAGTTTATGATTTTCTTACCATTTTAGATGCAATTGTGATCTCTAATCCCCCTATTTATTCCTCCTTTACTTGATGATGGGAGGAGTTCAGCAGAGCTAGCATGTCTTTTCCTTTCCCTGAGTTAGCTTCTGCATCTCCCACAGGGAACTACATTTCCCATGAGTCTATTTTACATACTACGCACCCATCTGTCAATCAACAGCTGGGTAAGTCAGCATGATCCAAGGTATGTGACTGCCAGTGCAGCTGCAGAATTGCTCTTAGTGAAAGTTAGAGTAGTTACTGATCCTTCTGTTTATAATGTCGTGTTTTGTTTTTTTTTTTGTTTTTTTTTCTTTTATTGGAAATAAAATCACAGAGGGTTTTTTTAATTGTATAAGAGTGTTTACAGTGCTTTTAAATTTTAATCTAATATAATTATTATCGAATACTAGCATTGGAATGTATTATCTGCCGCTAAATCTGCACACACTTGCACACTGTGTGCTTTTCTCATGGCTGTTGTCTCCTGTCACATGTAGAAGCTAGAAGCCAAGCAGACTAGAACAGGCTAGAACAGTAAAGATAGGAAGGCGTAGGTGGAAGTGGGCAGGGCATCACGGGGCGATCATGAAGGCGTGTAGGAGGAGCCTTGCCGGGACTTCTGTGATGCCTGAGATGAAAGAGCAACTCCCCCAATGATGCCAGTATGGCACATTGTAGTCTATACAGAGCGGCACCACGCAAAAGGACAATGGAGGCAATCAGAGAAGAGGAAGCACAGTTGTTTCCTGATTACAGGAAATGAACATGAGAGCTTTCAGCTGCAGGGGGAAAAGGTAAATATGTAAACATCCTTACTGTTCTTTAAAAAACAACTAGTGACATATTTAACAGGTTACAGCTTTATATCACATACTGATTTTTTTTTTCTTTTTGACCATAGTTCTTCTTTAAATCATTCCTGATATATAGACACACCCCACCCCCTCTCCTACCCTCCCTGTCCCTCCAATATAAGGATGTTTGCCATCCAGTCATGTGAGCTGTCAAACCAAGTTTCTGATATTCCCATGAAGTCCACATCCTTCTCGTGTAGTAGTAGTTCCAGTTCCTCCATTTTAGTGACTAGGCTCCTGGCATTTGTGAACATTCCCCTGAGTTTTGTATTGGTGCATATTTTTAACTCCTTATGATGTCTCAGGCCTCGTTTTTGATTTGGTAACTCCTTAACTCCGGGATTATATGTTACGAATATAATACCACTAGTGTCTCCACTAATCCCCTCTGTCCTATGCTCACTGCCGGTTATCGCGACTTCTAAACCCTCACCCCCAACACCTAGTTTAAAAGTGTTAATATGGATCTCTAGCTAAAACGTATGAGTTTTTGCTGCCTGGCAATGTCTCGGCAGGAGGGATTCCCCTGTCAACACTGTGTTGATGGAGGAATCGTGCATATTTTGGTCTATGGCCTGCCTAACCCTTCCCCATTTTATCTCAAATGAACAAAAAAAACATGCCATTTCTCCATTGTATTTTGTAGCTTAAAGTATGTCTGTGTCCAAACTATAGACATTAAACTATTTACATACTCTTGACAACCAGTAAAATTGCTTTAAAATTCGCTGGTTAAAAAATAGCTTCAAAATGGGCCATCCCTAGGTCCTATCAGTTTTTAACTACTGGTCGTGTACAGTAGAGGGCTGGCAGCCTGCCAATATTCTCTAATCATAAAAAAAACACTGCCCATGTTGTGAAATTCATTCACTATGCTTATAGATACAAAGATGGATGAGGGCTTGTTTTAAAGTGTTTTTTTGGCATTGTCAGGATATGTAAATACTTAAGTGTGCATGATCTTGGCTCTGGTTTCCTTTAACTCTCGAGATATAACACAGCCTGCTGTTCTTTCAGACTCAAAATAACTGGTTAGTAGAGTTTAAGCTTTTCTTGTCTCATAGGTTTATATCTGGCCCTATTCTTCTTTGCAGGTGACTTTGATGTTGCTGGACCAGAACAATCGGGAACACATCATTGATGCCTTCAGACCAGACATAACCTCCTCTTCCTTTCAGCGTCCTGTAAGTGAAATGAACATCGCCAGTGGATGTCCTCTCTTCTGTCCCCTCGCTAAACTGGAAGGCAAGAATTCATACATTGGAAAGGATACAATATTCATTAAGGCCATTGTGGATCTCTCTGGACTTTAATATCATGGATATCTTCACAAAACAGCCTGCCATTTGATGAGCCTAGCTCGTCAGAGGTCAGGTCCGATAAGGATGGAAGATGTAAAGTTGACCTTTGTTTTGCCTTCAGCTCCTTCTGGTGAATTTTATGTTGGGTCTGCACTTTTATATTTGTTTCTGTGTGTATAAGAAGTGTCCAACAGGACAGCATGTCAAATATTTGCTAATGGACCTTAACAATTTGTAGATCTACCTGTGATACAAGAAGCACCCTTGCTGTGGAAGAAAATATAAAGGGGTGCCATGTATGTAAATGTCTTGCACTTGTGGTAAAATTGAAAAGAAAATAGAGCATGCCAATATGTCATAGATGACCAGATGTAAATCAAGGAAAGGTGAAGCATCTTGGATTATACCAATCAAATCTTTGCTTTTATCATCTGGCCTTTGCATTATCTTGCAATCTAATTGGTACTTGGTGGTCAGCTAGACGTGTTCCTTTCAGATATTTTTTTTATATGGGGTTCCTTGTCTTCTCCTGGTGGAATTATACAAACTTTGTGGTTTTGTCTTTTTCCATGTCTTTTGGTCAAACTGCTGCTCCTTTGCATCCTCAGGAATGCTGCTCTTTCTCTCACTTTTTTTTTGTAATTTTATTTTTTAATTTCCAAGGTTGGAAATTTGTGGAGAGAGGGTTTTTCCATTGAATAGACCTTTCGTGGAGAAAGTGGATTGTAAAAGTTTATTTTTATAGGGCAGTTTCCTTTTTTTGTCACTGATTTAGATTTTTGCTTGTTCATAAGTTTAAAATGGGACGATGTTTAAGGTGCAGTGGCCCTTTGCAATCAATCGGAGTTCACAAGACTGGACTTTTTGTTGAATTCTAATTGGTTGCTATGCGCTACAGCACTTTTGTCACTTCTTATTCAGCAAAAATTGTCCAAGTTAGTGTAGTTGTGTCCCAGCATCCTTCATCCCTGGATAACAGGCAGTTGGACAGCATTGTCAATGTTTTTCTCTATACAGCACGCAAGGCTTTTCAGCTGACCTGTATCCTCATTAGACATCAGTGTGGGACCGTGAAGGCGACCCACATCCTTTCACGTAAGTTCATCCATGAATAGTCCCTATACCAAGTCAAATCCCTTAACCTAATCTGTACATCCTGTATTTGAAGTTTAGCATTTGTTAACTTCTCTCGAGAAGAATATCCTTCAGATGAATCGTGATAAATCAGTGTCCACTTTGACATGCCAGTAGCCTTTGTTATCTTTTGCTTGTACCCACTTCGAACCAATCATAGATCATCCCATGAATAGTCCTGTTTTTCTTCCTGTGGATGCAGAGGACCAAGCTTTGAATTTGGTTTGAGGTTTGCTATTGATGACAGGACACGAGTTCTAGTCAATTTTACTTGAGGTATGAGATGTCCAGACTGGATGTCTTTTTATAAAGAGTTGGTGTTTTATGTCCATTTTGGTGAAAATATGACCTTGTAGTTATTAGGGAAAACTTTGCTTTCTATCATTTTGATAAAAAACATGATGTTGAGTACAACAATGGGATGGACAGACTAAAGGAGGAAACATGGAACATCCTAAAAAAATTTGTATAACTAGGTGAGGAGTCCACTGTGTCATGTGAGTGTGACTTGCAGCAGTGATTGGTTGAAATTGCTGCACAGTGGATTTGTGGCACAGAGGTTGTCCCTCGATGTACAGACATTATAGCTTTGAACTCCAGCCTATGGTTTCCTTTGGTTACTACCTCTTTAATTCCATTTCCCATGTCAAACGTTAAGTGGCAACGTATAGAAGGTCCTCGCCCCCCTTTAATTCTGTTTGTTTTTTTAGGGACCAGGTGCCATCATTTTACAGTAGTAGTAGTGTCTTAACTTGAACACTCAGTAATAGTCATGTCTGAGTTTCCAAGAAAGCGTTGACAGCAGAGGCCATGGGTATTAGCTGTTGCCCGTGGAGGTGTAGGTTCTCTCCCTATGTTGCTGCCATGAAGAATCTGAGACACGATCCACTGTTAGTTAGTGTGCTGCCATGTCCCTGGCTTTGAGCGAAAGTGGGGTGGCACTCATTGTCAGTATGAACTCAGATATTATGTACCGGGCAATAAATAGAGCCACTGAAAAAGCGCTCCTGGGTTTTACAACCATTTGAAGATGGCTTAGTGTACCCATAGATGGGGAGAGGTCTCCCAAAGAAAGATTAGGATATATCTTCTATCCCCAAAACCACTGGGACTCTCCAAACTGTTGCTTGCACTTTAGCCAATGGCAGGAGTGGCACACTTGGGATGGGTAGTTGGAAAACTGTGTATAATAAGTAGTTATGATGGTCATAATTGCTTGTTATTGGCACCTAGATAATTCTCTGCATGGCCCATTCATCTCAGTGGGTGGTTAAATTGGAAAAGGTTCAGTCACATAATTGTATGTTCCCATGAACAGCGGCAGTTTAATCTTCCAGGCTTCCTCTGCCTTTGTTTGGGCAACATCTTTCACAGGAGCCAAAAAACTCTGATATGAAAGAGCCATGAGAGAATATATGATGGCTCCAGGACTGTATTGATGTGTCCTACTCTGATCCTGTATGCAATCGCTGCTCATAGCTTGTGAACAGTGTGGATATATACTGGTCTTAGGTTCTGTGGATGACCAAATGTGTTGCACATCAGAGTGTCCACTACCGAGGAGATGTCTTGGGCAGTCTGATCTGTCTATATTTGGGCATTTTTCTATTCTCCAATTAGAACCCTCCTGCATTGCCACTACATGAATAGTAGTGCTGCTTCTACTAACCCCTCCACATATAGCTTTCTTTTACCACAGATCTGTAGACCACACCATTGGCTTTCATCTGTGGAAGCTCATTGGGTGGGTTGATGTTCACGAAATCCCTTGCCTAACGACCAGCCCTATGAATGTTCATGTGCCTGCCTGATACAGTGCCAGTTGTGAGCTGGCTGAGCTTCATATGCTTCTCAATTTGATTGGTGGATATGTGGCTCACCCCCAGGTTTCTCAGTACTAGCACTGCCAGTTTAGTGGTTGGTAACCAGTCAAACTGTGCTGCAGGCCAATCCTGGACCTTATGATGGCAGGCCCTCTCAGGGCTGATTGGTAGGCACTAAGGTTCTTGACAAACTTGGACAAGCTTTATTGGGGGAGGTTAAAATTTATGTAGAGGCAGAGGGTGCCTCTGCTGTGTGTATGTGTAATATATATACATATACATACATATATATATATATATATACATACATACATACACTCACTCTAAAGAAATTCTCCAGTTAGAACTTTCAGAAATAGAGGATGAGAGGTTAAAATACTGAAGGGCCTCCCAGCTTCCTTCAATAAATACAGACTGCAGATGCACCCCTGAGGCTTGTACTGTGAGACAATAGTGCTCCTGATAATATACATTAATATACATCCTTTCACACTGAGGCGGTTTGCAGGCGCTATTGCGCTAATAATAGCACCTGCAAACCGACCCGAAAGTGCCGCTGCTTTGATTCCAGTGTGAAAGCCCCGAGGGCTTTCTCACTGGAGCGGTGAGCTGACGGGACAGTAAAAAAAAAGTCCTGCTAGCAGCATCTTCGGAGCGGTGAAGGAGCAGAGTGTATACCGCTCCTGCCTATTGAAATCAATGGGACGACGCGGCTATACCACCGGCAAAGCGCCTCTGCAGAGGCGCTTTACGGTGGTTTTTAACCCTTTCTCGGCCGCTAGCGGGGGGTAAAAACCTTACAATAGCGGCGCTTTACCGCCCACGCCGCCCCCGCCCCAGTCTGAAAGGGGCCTTAAACATAGAAAACAGAAGCACCCATGTGATTCTGGTCAATAAAGAAATCGACGCCTTGGGCAAATGACATTAGAAATTTTAAAATGGCCATTTCTCTTATCACAAACTCATATTATACTTTTGTCCCTGTCCAAATTAATGTTTTTATATTAATATACTTGTCTCCTAGAAAATACTTTAAAATCATGAATTTCAGTGGATATCTTCTGATCCAATTAGCAACTTTATGACGTTTTTTTCATACCTCCGGAGAACAGCAAGTCCCCTTTCACACTGAAGGCAGTTTTCATGCATTTTGCCACTAAAAATAGCACCCGAAAAGCGCCTCTCATGCCTCCGGAGTGTGAAAGCCCGATTGCTTTCACACTGGGGCGGTGCGCTTGCGGGACGGGAAAAAAAAAAGTCCTACAAGCAGCATCATTGGGGCGGTTTGGGAGCGCTGTATATACAGTGCTCCCAAAACGCTCTGCCCATTGAAATGAATGGGCAGCGCTTCCGAAGTGCCTTTCTTTGGCCGCTAGCGTGGTGGTTAAAAGCGCCCTGCAAGCAGCCGAAAAACGCTTTAGCGCTAATGCGGTGCGGCCCCAGTGTGAAAGTAGCCTAAAGAAATATGTGGAGGTTGTTTCAAGGGCTCTGACATTGCTGGTAGGCAAACAACTGTATAAATTTGTTAAACACATCGGAAGGTGACTGCTGAGGAGCCCAATTTCCATGTTGATATGGACAGGTACAGAGTGTGAGGATATACTGCTGTTAGAAAAAAAAATAGGATTTCATGGAGAATGTCTGTTCTAGCCTCAGCCTGCCTTGCCCAGAAAGGTGTAAGACCAGGAGGTGAGAAGACGCAGGGTCCTTGTCAGCAGTCTGTATTTATACTTATAAGTTTTAGGTGGGTGCCTTTTTAGTTATGAAGTGCAGCTGTCCTTTAAACATAGTCATAATACTTCCTTATGGAATGGCCTGCTGGATGTTTCATAGCCTTAAAGCGGAACTGAAGGCATTGAACAAAAGACTTGCGATCAGGCAGCTTATCGCAGAAGAGACATGCGGTACCTACCTGCCAGCTTGCAGTCTTCTGTGGCATATAAACTGTGCTGCACAGCTAAGTTTACATTGCCGGCATGATCCCTGTGTGCTGGGATAACTGCCTTCTGTGCATGCGCAGGAGTTAGTCATCCCATGCCAATCCGTGGAGATGCCTGAAGACCGGCACACAGGGAAAAGATGCCTGCCAGCATGGGATCCAGACTGTTAGAGTAGACAAGTGTTAGTTCTGCTTTAATTGGTATTTTCTAGGGGAGAAATGAATCTGGTGAATTGGACCCTACTCCAGGTTAGTACATAGAGGAATCTGTAAATTTTTCAATTTAGTCACTATGCTAAGCCGCCCCCCTCCTCCTCTATCAAAAGTGTCTGAAATGAGAACTGTCTGTCTTGCCTACCTCTGCCATTGTGTGCGGTGAAGAAGGGTGTATCATCTCTTCTCCCCCACACTACCCGTCAGACACTTAAATAAACAAGGACTTACTGCCCCCCTCTACCCATGTAGATGAAGCAATGTGTGCAAGCATCAGCGGTCTTACCACAGCACCGGAGGCTTCGCACACTGGCTGTGTCCTGCCGGCTGAAAGAATCTCCAGACATCTGAAAGTAAACCTGTCATGAGAGAAATACAGGGGCTGCCTTTACCTTCTGATGAAAATACTAGGTGCCTGGCAGTCATGTTTATCTACTAGAACGTTCACAGATAAGGAATTCCAAGGTCTCTCCTACAATCCCTAATCTGCATGCTTTCTTGGGGTGACTGATTGTCAGGCGGCCAGGTAACAAGCACTTTCAGAAGGAGAGCCCATCAATGGCATTCTCCTCATTCCTCACACGGCAGGACTGGGCTGGGTCAGCTAAGGGTGCTGGTGAGCTGCTGAGCTGAAGTGGATTCATGTGATGCCAGAATTTGACTACTTTCACATAGGGCTGGGAAAGAAAATCGATTTAAATCTTGAATCGAGTTGAGAGGTCAAATCGATTCAAAATTTAAGCAAATCGATTTTTTTAGATTTTTTTTTTTTTTTCACCGCGCAGGTCCCGAGGCGCTGCGGGCATGAGTTTTTAGGCGAGGCCGCGGCTACGGCCGGACGCCGCGGACTAGGCCAAAGCCGCGGCCTCGCGGACGCCGGGCCTGAAGAGCTGCGGGCAAGGAGTTTTTAGGTGAGGCCACGGCTTCGGCCTAGTCCGCGGCGTGCAGCGCCTCGAGACCGGCGCGGTTTCCAAAAAAAAAAAAAAATTTGATTCGAATCGTGAATCGAGTTTTTTTTTTTTTTTTTTTTTTTTTAAGAGAATCGAAGAATTTTTTTTTTTTTTTAAAGAAAATCTCCCAGCCCTACTTTCACACACCATGTACTTCATCTACATTTTTAGAGCATAGTCCTTGTCTGCCTGTCAAGGCACTCACAGGGGTCAGGCCATTCTGGAACTATTGTCTTTATAATATCATTGAACCCATTGTCCACCAAGTACCATTTAGGATTTTGTATTGCAAGAATTATGCAAGCTCTCCATTTCTGACCACCTGAAAATGCTGGTTGCCTGTGTGTTCTACTTCTCCTCTGCCTACAATACCTCTAGAGCAGTGATGGTGAACCTTGGCACCCCAGATGTTTTGGAACAACATTTCCCATGATGTTTATCTACACTGCAGAGTGCATGAGCGATGAGCATCATGGGAAATGTAGTTCCAAAACATCTGGGGTGGAAAGGTTCACCATCACTGCTCTAGATTCACTGATGGGGAATGTCAGAAGTCCTGAGCTTCATGTTTGTTCCAGATCAGTGACAGAAATTATTGAAGCCATTGGATCAGTTTGGCAGAAAAGCAATCAGCATCTTCATAGGAAAGTCATCAATAAAGGCCTCCATACCTCAGTAACTTTTCATAAAAGTTAACCAAAAAAAAATACTAACTGCAAGCCAACATGATGTATATTAGTGAATTTAGAGAATGTATAATGCAATTGGGTGCTAAAAAGCATACTTACAGTTGGATTTATATTGCTACTTGATGAGGAGACTGAATTGGTTTTGTTTGTCATTTTTGTTTGCTAAGAAACTATGAAAAAATAGTCTTTCCCGTTTTTATTTTATTTTCTGACTTTAGCATTTTGGTTAGGGGTAATCAAATTAAGCATTGCTTTAATTAGCCACCAGATAGAGATGGTGAGCAAACAGGATTTTCCACCAGGGGCAGCTGGCATGCTAGCACAGCCTTCACCACCAGAGGGAGCTGATGAGCCAAGGAACCTGGAAAATTGAGGGGACATTATACTGCTTTATTACGTCTATATAAATGACTGTTCTTACCCTCTAGAGATGAGTGTCAGGACTAAATATGGACTGAAAGCTTCCACTGGCGTATAGTTAACAAGGACATATAGTTATATATGGATTTAACGCTCTCGGAGAAAACAAAGATTAATTGAAAGTGAAATGAGGCATACATCCGTCAGTCTGTGGACATTGAGGGTGACATTGAATGTTTTCTTGAGTTGTTGTGTGGACTTGCATTTTTTGCAGGCACAATATTGGTTTCTGTAGGTGAAGGATTGAGGGGGGGTGTAATGTAATATTTTATAGCTGTCATATAATAGAATTATACAGATCAATACCAATCTTATTTAGGATGTAGTAACAGCATGAAATCTTTATCCAGTGTACGTATATTATACATGATTATATTATACATGATTATATTATACACAATGCACGAGTATATGAATTAGATTTAAGCTCCTTGAGGGCAGGGACTGATGTGAATTAACGAATATATATGTGTGTATGTGTAAAAGCATGTCGCAAGTGATTTGTCAGTTATAGTTCCAGAACTGTCTTTTCCTGGCCTTTACAGACAGGGGATATATTCTGAATCACCCAGGACTGTCTATTATCCTGTGGGTTTCCCCCATATGGACTTTTTTGGACTCATTCCTTTTCATATTCATACATATGGACTCTATTTAAGTTTGATTATACTGTTTGTTTTGCACTGCTCACTAGAGTGGTTTATGTATTCCCTTTATAATCTTTTACATTGTGTGTGGTACAGTTTGGTATAATTTTTAATTCATTCATACACTGTACTTCTTTTGGTGTGGCACTCCTCAGCCACACATTCACTAGTTTGCAAAGCGCGAGTCAAATTTTTTTTTCTTTTGCACTTTTGTTGTGTTTGTATCACAATTTAGGACATCGCAGCTTTATGTCATTTATTTTTTGAAGCGCAATTATTTATTGTTTTTTTGGCCAGCTCAGTAGATTGCTTTAAGAAAGGCCTGGATTCTTTCCTAAACGTACGTTTTAACATTTATAGGTAAAGTTGATCCAGGGAAAATCCTTGGGGGATCAGGAAGGAATTTTTTCCCCTGCTGTAGCAAATTGGTGCATGCTCTGCTGGGGTTTTTTGCCTTCCTCTGGATCAACTGTGGGTATAAAATTGGTATATGTGCTTGTACAATATTTTTTATTTCATTTATTGTTTTTAAGGTTGAACTGGATGGACTTGTGTCTTTTTTCAACGTAATTATCCCCGTTCTGATAAGGGACAAATGTTTTTTATATATATATTTATTTTTTTGGTATGTATTATAGCAAAAAGTAAAAAAGAAAAGCATTTTTTTTTTAAATTGTCGCTCTTTGTTTATAGCGCAAAAAATAAAAACCGCAGAGGTGATTAAATATCCCCAAAAGGACATCAATTTTGTTTGGGTATACTGAACCTTGGGGTACACCACTGATAACCTTAGACCATCCAGAGTAAGAATCGTTAACCACTACTCTCTGAATTCTGTCTTTTAGCCAGTTTTCTATCCATTTACAAAACTGATATTTCCAGGCCTGTAGACTTTACCTTACACATGAGCCCTGTGTCGAACGCTTTTGCAAAATCCAAGTATACCACATCCACAGCCACCCCTCTGTCCAAGGTTTTACTTATCTCCCCATAAAAAGAAATCAGGTTTGTCTGACAACTTCTGTCTTTCATGAATCCATGCTCTCTGTTGCTTAAAATGTTTTTTTCCAGCAAGAACTCATCTATGTGGTCTTTTATTAAACGCTCTAGTATCTTCCCGACTTAAAATAACAGGTCTATAGTTACTTGGTAAAGACTTTGATACCTTTTTAAATGCCCTGCGCCAATCCAGTGGTACTATTCCTGTCATTAATGAGTCCCTAAAAATTAGATGCAATGGCTTTGAAATGACAGAGCTCAATTATTTTAGGATCTGTGGGTGGATGCCATCTGTCCAGGTGTTTTACCCACCTTTATTCTGTCTAAATATTTCTGGACCACATCACTTTTGAGCCATTGTGGATCATTCGGGGCTGTGTCACTACCACCCCCATTATGGACATGAGCTCCCCCCATGCTCTTTTGTATACACAGAGCTGAAAAAAGTATAAAATAATCTAGAGTGGGTGACTGGAGACAAAGAGAAGGCAAATTTCTTAAATAAAGGGCCTACATGCTCAGACCTGACCTTTTTACTATTACTATATTACTATAAATTCTTATTTGAAGAATTTTTTGGGGTTTGTCCTATCTTTAGCAATCTGTCGTTCCTTTTGAATTTTTGCATCCTTGATTTCCTTTTTACATATTTGTACCATTTAAACGACACTAGTGTTCCCTAATTTTTATATTTTTTAAAAGCTCTTTTCTTATTGTTTATAGCTTTTTTAACTTTGGCCGTGAGCTACATAGGTTTTATTTTTAGCCTTTTAAATTTATTGCCCATGGGAATATACTTTGCGGTGAGGTCCCAAACAGTCACTTTGAAGAATTCCCATTTCTGTTCTGTATTTATCAATGCAAATATTCCCTCCCAGTCTAAATCCTGGAGAGCAGCCCTCATCCTTGGAAAATTTGCTCTCTTGAAGTTAAGTGTTTTTATCTTTCTCGCATGCATTTCTTGTTTACAGTTAACATCAAATGAAATCATGTTATGATCACTTCTACCCAGGTGTTCCTTTATCTGGACATTAGTAAAAAGCTCTGCATGGTTTGATTACCAGGTCCAACAGAGCATCATTCCTAGTTGGAGCCTCAAAAAACTGGCCTTATAAACTGTAATAGGTTTATAAATTTTTGGCCATTAACTGTCCCAACAGTGCCATTACTCCAGTCAATTTCTGGGTAGTTAAAGTCCCCCATTATTATCACTGGATCTGTTTGTTTACAGTGTCAGATCCCCGTTCTCGCTCTGTACTAGGTGATCGCAGGTAGTCGGTGGACAGCGAGTCCACCCGACCCATGGGCACACTCCTGCAGTGGGAGCAAGAGCGCACCACTGTACAGGTACAACGATTCACGCAGTGCTGCCAACCTTCCACATTAAATGTACGTGAGCTGTGGTTCGGCAAGTGGTTAAACAATATGGGCCGTATAATTTTAGGAAGTAGTATGGTCAAAGCTTGTTTGGCTGTACTTCCCCTGTGGGTCAGAGGAGTGTACTTGGTTCTCCACTCTTGTTACCCAGGTTCAGTTGTCAGGAGCCTAAGGCTATCTGGCGGCTAATGTCACAGAGCCAGCACAGACTCTGGAGAGAGCCCAACTTTATTGTTGGGATCCACTCGGATGCCTGAAGCGGCAGCTGACTCACCTCTGTGGTTTTTATTTTTTGTTAAAAGAATGTAAAAAGACCGAATGTTTCCTTTTTTTTTTTTTTTATAAAAAATTTAAAACAGGTAATTTTTCTCCTTCATTGATGTACGCTGAGGCGGCACTGATGGGCACCAATAGGTGACAGTGATGGGCACTGATGGGGTGGCAATAATGCGCACTGATAGGTGGCACTGATTGGCACCGTTAGGTGGCAATGGCAGGTGGCACAGATGAGGCAGATGTTCCTCTTCGGGACCGATGTCCCTTGCAGATGAGCCGGTGATCGTCTTTTTTTTCTCCTCACGCTGTCAGCGTGAGGAGAAGAAAAAAACGATTACCGAGCTTTTGTTTACATCATGTGATCAGCTGTCATTGGCTGACAGCTGATCACATGGTAAGGGGCCGGGACCAGCCCCTTACTCGGATCGGTGATCACCTGAGTCTCAGTGACTCGGTGATCATAGCATGCTCCACGTGCGCCCCGCAGGGCGCATGCACAGGGGAGGTAGTCATATGACAGCCTCCCGGAAATTCAGGACCGCGCTGTGGCCATCGTTCGGCTATAGCGCGGATGTCAAGAGGTTAAAGAAGTATACCCAAAGCTATTTTGGCTGTACTTCTGGGGATCACAGGAGTGCAGTTCGTTCTACACTCCTGTGACCCGTTTCCAGCCAACAGTGTGCTAAAGCCCTCTGTCGGCTGATGTCACTGAGCTGGTGCAGGCTCTGCCTGCTGGTAATCTGGCAGACAACTTGGATGCCTCTCTATGTCTGTGCAGTGAAAGCATTTACTATATGCCTGTTAACCACCTCTTATTCTCAATTATACTTGAATAGAGCAGAATACTGCTAACAAAGAGGCTTGTGCCCCCATTGCTAATTAGGAGCAGAATATGCTCTGTTATCTCTGCTTCGAAGAGGGACACAAGCTTTAGGTCTATGCCACTCTTAAAAGTGGTTGTTAAGACTTAAGTTTTTTCACGCTAATGCATTAAGGTGAAAAACCTTCTGTGCTGCAGCTCTCCCCCTCCCTTTTTTTTTTTCTTAACTGAACCCGATCTGATCCAGCAATGTGCATGAGCGCAGCGGCTACTGCCTCTCCCCTTTCTTAGACAGATTGATAACAGCGGGACTCAGGAGTGAGCCCACACGGGTGCCCCATGGAAAGGAGCTTTCCGTGGGGACACCCAATCCCAGAAGAAGAGGATCAGGGCTGCTCTGTGGAAAACCATTGCACAGAGCAGGTGTAAGAATAGGCATGTTTGTTATTTAAAACAAAAAAAAATATGAACATTTACGATCACTTTTAAACGGCCTCAAACATGAAAATGCATTTAGGAAGATTTTAAATTTACTTTTGCTTGTAGTAGGGTAGTAAAGGAAAATATATGCTGCTGGTGGAACAGCCATTAACTTCTTGCCGACCAGCTGCCGCAGTTTTACTGCGGCAGAATGGCACAGCTGGGCGAAACGATGTTGCCTTACGTTGCTTTGCCTTTTGGCCACTAGGGTAGCGATGACTGCTGGGCTCCCGCGATCGCTCGTGACAGGACGAGAACCGAGAATCCTGGTTCTTTCAGGGGAGAGATCTCTCTCCTACAGTTAGAACACACACACATAGGGAACACAGTTAACCCCTTGATCGCCCTAGTGTTAACCCCCTTCCCTGCCAGTGACATTTACACAGAAATCGGTGCATTTTTATAGCACTGATCGCTATATAATTGTCAATGGTTTCAAAAATGTGTCAAAAGTTTCCGATGTGTCTGCCATAATGATGCAGTTTGGATAAAAATCGCAGATCGCCGCCATTACTAGTAAAAAAATAAATAATAAAAATGCCAAAAATCTATCCCCTATTTTGTAGAAGCTATAACTTTTGAGAAAACCAATCATTATATGCTTATTGCGTGTTTTGTTTTTTTACCAAAAATATGTAGAATACATATCTGCCTAAACTGAGGGAAAAAAAATCTTTTTTTTTTTTTTTTATTAAAAAAAAAAGCGGGATATTTATTATAGCAAAATTGTTGCTGTTTTGTTTATAGCGCAAAAAATAAAAACGGCAGAGGCGATCAAATACCACCAAAAGCAAGCGCTATTTGTGTGAAAAAAAAAAAAAACAATTTTTGGGTACAGGGTCGCACGACCGCGCAATTGTCAGTTAAAGCGACGCAGTGCCGAATCGCAAAAAATGGCCTGGTCATTGAGCAGCCAAATCTTCCGTTGCTGAAGTGGTTAAAGAGGAAGTGAACTCCCTCTGCTGACATTTAACTGTAGGCCTATTTATAGGCAGTGTAAATATCTCCTAAATATGTACTGGTTAGGAGATATTTAGATTACATGCAGCCAATGACATCGCTGGCACATGTCTGAAGCACTCTGAAGGGAGGTCCACCACTTCGGGTAAGGGTCCATCTTCAAAATTTCTTGGATTCACTGCATTTAGGATTTACATTCTTATATCCCCTTCTCCTTCCTTCACCCATTTGGGTTGCGGCTCGATGAACTGTGGATTTGTTTTCTCACCTTCATGGAATTTTTAATATTTTTGTTTTTTGTGTTTGGTGTTACGGACTTCTCATTATTCTAATATGTTTCTACTTTTGATCATTTGTGGCCTCCCTTTTGCCTTTGGTTCACCGATGTGATCACTTATGAAGCACTAGATGTATGCATGTTTTTATTATTTGTTTTTCTATTTCTGAATATTAGCGTGCACTCATCTTTAGGATATTCACTCTAATCCATTTAAATTTATATATATTTATTTTTATTACATTTGCATTTTTGATTGTAAGCGCACTTAGTTTTATTTATTGGCTCTGAAGGAGTGGCCACCTGCTCCAGTCACAGAGCCGGAGCCCGCAAACCTGGAAGCAAGATGGGTAAAAAGGGAAGCGACTGCAGCGCTGACATTGTGGTGCTGGAACAGCTTCGTTTTTAAGGCAAGTTTCACATAATGTGCTAGTATGTGATGCGATGGGGGGGATAAAAAAAAATAAAAAATCAAGCGGTATACAACTGTTTTGAAGTGAACCTGTTGCTTTGCTGCTTTTCACAGGATGACTGGGATGTGTGGCAGCAATTGGCATCAAGTTAAAGTCCTTTTTCAGGTGAATAGCTTAATTAGGAACTTGGCTTATGGCATTAATCCCACCAAGAATCTCCTCTTGAATACATACATAGTATATACCAAGACAAACTCTCCTAACATGTCTCAGTCCAAATGCTGGAATCAGTGATAAGCCAACTCTGCTCTGTTTTTCTAGACCAGGCTGTATCAATGTATGTGCTTTGGTGCCATTCATACTGAAAGGAGGTGTGTTGCTTAAAACACAACCCTTTCATTTTGAATGGGCTGCCTAACCTGACACACCTTAAGTCATGAAAATGTGTATGTTGTGGCACACAGCTTTGAAGTGTGACCCACTTTTTTGAGTAGACACGTTTGCAGGGAACTTCTCAAAGCTGGCACCAGGATTTACATCTGCTAACTACACACCGGAAGTGTTGTCATTATGCATTGACACTGGACATGCTCAGAGATCAAATGATTCAGCTCCTGTACTGATACACAAACCTCCTTATTACAGACCAGAATGAGAAGGCAAGATGCACTCTTTAGGCTTGTATGTATATACAGGGGGTCCCCTAGTTAGAAAACATCCGACTCCTACTTACAAACGGAGGGAGACAACAGGAAGTGAGATGAAATTTACCCCTAGGAAGGGAAATTCACTCCTGTAAGAGCTATTTTGGGGAAAAGGTACCTCCACTGATGCTTTATCACCAAGGCTTGTTTCCACAACAACCCAAAATTTTCAAAATCCAATTGTCATTGGGACAGAAAGTGAGGTGAAATCTTCTGAACAGGGGCACACACAGCAAAACAAATGTTACAGGGGTGATAACCCTTCCCTATGCTATCCAAAAAGCTTTAAAATATTTTTTTTTGGCTGGAGCTACACTTAAAAAATGTACCTGTTCCAACTTACAAACAGATTCAACTTAAGAACAAACCTACAGTCCCTAACTTGTTTGTAACCCGGGGACCCCCTGTACTACTTCACCCCTCTGTAACCAACTATTTATAATAAATCTATTGTAGCATTAGCAGACCCATGCAGTGTGATTTAATATCCAATTATTTTTAATTATGTTATTACGCTTTTTACAAACTTTGTTGCACAATAAAATAACTGTTTAAATAAGAAATGTTTGGGGTTAAATAAAGTATATGAAATCCATTAGCTCATTTCATTATTTGGTTTTCGATTCATCTAGATGTTGACTTATTACCCAATCTCATAATACCAGCAAACATTTGGAAAGTCATTTCAAATGAATCCCCTAAAGTTCTCACACACCCACCCAAACACTTTACATAGAACAAGCAATGCCCAGTGTTGGCAGCACCTGACCACCCCTTAGGGCAACGTGTCTGCTCAGCACTCCATAAACCTGCAAGCAAAAAAATTAGACTTCACAGTCACGTGCAGGAAGTATTTATTTGTACAGAGATCTAGAAGGGAAACATATGACAGTTGAAACTTGGAAATATATGGAAAGGATCTGGATTATGGACCTTGAAACCGTATTGGTGGCCCCACACAGGAGAGTTTTCAGACAATTTAAAAGAAACGTAAAACATCACTGCAACTTAAAAATGAACCTGTTTTGCCTTGCATGGGCAAGCCTTCTCACTAACCTTATACTGTATGGGATTGAAAATAAATTAAGAGTGATGGTAAAGTCCCGTGTAAGCACAGTTGGAGCTTACACAGGACTTTGGTGTGGGTGCTACTTCCTCCCTACCCAGAAGTACTGATTGTGGTGGAGCAAAGCAAGTGTGTGCTGTTGGAGATCTATGCAAACCTCTTGCTTCTACCCTAAATATGTAAAGCATAGAGTTTGCATCAAGAGTGGGCACTTCTATTATAAAAGCGAAACCAAACCTTACCTGGCATGGTTTCTTAAATAACACTTTATACATATGGTGTCTCCTCTCAAAAATATCACAGTTTATTCTTGGCAAAAATCAGGAAATCCGTTCTGTAAAACAGCCTGTAGAAGTGGGAGTCAATAGAAAGACTGCACTAGTTTCTGGAGGCTAAATTAAAGTGATTGCAAGGCTTTTTTTTTCTTTTTTAAATAACATGTCATACTTACCTCCACTGTGCAGTTAGTTTTGCACAGAGTGGCCCTGATCCTCGACTTGTGGGGTCCCCCCGGTGGCGCTGGTAGCTCCTCCCCATATTGTATAACCCCCTCCTAGGAGAAGCACGCTCCCGAGTCCAGCATTTGTATCCATTCATGCAGAATGGCAGACTTTGCGCCTGCCAAATTGGATTGGATTGACAGCAGTGGGAGCCAATGGCTGTGCTGCTATCAATCTATCCAATCAAGAGGGGAAGAGCGCGTCTTTGGCGTGGGAAATACGCGGCTCAGGTGAGTAAAACTGGGGGGCCGGTCACTGACACAAGTTTTTTCACCTTAATGCATAGGATGCATTAAGGCAAAAAACATGAGGGTTTACAACCCCTTTATATACCTTCAAACAAAACTTTTGTTGCTAGTTTTAGATAAGGTGGTTTAGGGTTAGGACCTCTTGTAGGTTTTTATTATTCTCCATGGGAGTTGGGGGGGTCCATTATTTGTCAGCTGAAAAGAAGCCAATAGCAAATTAAAAATGCTGGTTCAGGAAGAGAAGGGAAATCTCCTACTGGTGACACCTGTTCTGTGAATAACCATCAAAGCTGGAATTTTTCATGGTTTCAACTCTCTTCTTGTGTCACCAGTACAGAAAGTAGAGGTAAGTATCCATTGGCGACTTGGCAATAAAAACAGACAAAAGGTTCTAACCCTCCCACAACTGTCCAAGACTAGAAAATCAGAGAATACATTAAAAGGAATCCAAGAGACATTTTCTATTCTTAAACATATAAAAAGCACTTTGTAGTGAAGATGCTGGAATTTAAAAGGATACCAGATATTCAGATTTAACAAAAATGGGGGCCGTTATTAGCCAGGAGGATGTAAAAGAATACACAACAAAAAATTAGGATGGCACAAAATATAATGAAAATAAATATACACTAATATTAGACTGACAAATTTCACAGGCCCTTCTGTGGTCGTTTAAAGAGTTTATCAATAGAGGAAAAATCCCCCTGTGCTCCTTTAATTGTCAGTTGCCTGGACTGACCTACTTCTTGATGGTGCAGGCTTTTTTCCAAACATCCTCAGAAAGAGGATGGACACCAAAAGATCCAGAGGACTCCTAATGGACACATACCTCTAGATTACATTCCAACTGCAATTTCATTTTATATTCTGCCCATTGTAATCCACAACGCAGAGACCAGAATGCTGGGGCTGGATGCATGAATAGCCAGATTTAAAAAGGGACAAAAAATTTAAGGTGTGGATAGCTTCTTAGCTCATGTGGGACGGCAGGCAAGAGCTAGACTCCAGAAGATCCACGGCGCTGCGCTGGGAGCGGGGCGAACGCCACACTTTAATTGTAAAGTCATCACTGACGCTGAGCAGCAATTCCTGATCCACTGGACAGAAAGCCACCGAGTTCACTACATCCTCATGAGGCAGCTTGGCTAGGCAGACATTATAATGGCGATCCCAGATGTAGCCGCAGCGATCCTCTGCTCCACTGGGCCAAAAAAAAAAAGAAGCATATTAGATAATTAGTAGCTAATTTCACAGAGTGTGATGTATACTCCCATTAACGTTGATGTTTAATATTTTTACAGTTTTCAGCATCAAACACCTTAATTATGTATCCCAATTTCTGGTAAAAAATATTCCCTTCATAGTTGCCAAATACTACCCTGAGTGGCTGACTTCCGGCACGGAGTTTAGTAGCTGCTACTGAGAGAAGTTGCACCGCTGGTCTGTTCTCTCCACAATTCAGAGAGCTTGTAATAATATTCTCCCACAATGCATTGTGTTTAGTGAATGGAGGAGCAGCAGTTAAGTGACAGAATCTCCTCTACCCATTTACAGAACATGATGAATTGTGGGAGAATAGTAATAATACAAGCTCTCTGAATGGCAGAAGGGGCAGGCGAGTTTGTGAGACCCATTACACTGGCAGTGGCTGCTGTGTACGCTCACAGGGCCAGAAGACAGGCGCTCAGTATATGAAGCCTAAGAAGGAGGCTTTAAAAGGAACATTTTTGCAATAAGCAGCAACCTGCAAGTTATAGGATACACACTGACGGGGGAAAGCCCAGAACTTAAGGGCTTTCAGTAACATTTTGACTGCTGAACCACATTCAATAAGATGTATTTACTACTTCAAGCTTGTAGCTAGCCACAAGCAGGGGAGCAAACATATACAGTACACGGTGACATAATTGCTCTGAAATGACAGAGAACCCTGTGATACAATTTATACATTCTGAAGGGGGTGGCACCTTGGCACCTGGACTCTTTTGAAGTCCTAATCAATTTGTTGGTTATTTACATTGATAAACAGATGGTCATTTAGCACCTATACATCACTACCAGAGTTCTCTGGGAAAATGCCTTTTCAGCTGGAGTTGTGAATGGCATTTGACCACAAACAGCTTCTACATACATCCTGGGCCTTTGTAACAAGTATATCTGCCTAATCAGAATACATGTTTTGATAATCATAAATAAATGGCTATTCAATTTACCCGATCACACACCTTTACATGTAACTAAATGTGGTTGGTGCTCTATCACCACAAAATGTAAACTTTAGAAATTCCTTTAAAGCTGAAGTCAAACTCCAGGGTTCTGCAAGAGTTAAATGCACATTTATATTTACGGTACTAGAAAGGGCAGTTTTTTTTGTTAACAGATTGCATTCACACATCGCCAAAACAAAGGGGAAGCACAGTCAAACCGTGTTTTTTTTTTTTTCCGGTACCCAAGGCAGCCCCATTGCATGGGAGGATTTTTGTTTCCCCAGAGATAAGCTTTAACCACTTGCCAACCACACTATAGCCGAATGACGGCTAGTTCTGGGAGGGCGTCATAGGACGTCCTTCCATGATCAAGGCCGATGTAGCGTGCTCTGTCATTGCTGTGTCCTTAAGACCATTTGGCCAATCACAGCGGCCCTTTACCACATGATCAGCCATGTCCAATCACAGCTGATCACAATGTAAACACAAGCCGGTCATTGGCATTCCTTTCCTCACGCTGGCAGCTTGAGGAGACCTGATAACCAGCTTGTGTGAAAGGAACATCTACACTGATAATCAGGGCATGGATTATCAGTGCAGTCTCAACAGTGCCTTTTTTATATTTATTTACCAAAAAATAAAAAAACCCAGTGGTGATTAAGTACCACCAAAAGAAAACTATTTGTGTGGAAAAAAAAGAATACAAATTTCATATGGATACAGCGTCACATGACTGCACAATTGTTATTCAAAGTGTGACCATGCTGAAAATTGGCCTGGGCAGTAAGGGGGAAAAAGTGCCCAGTAGTTAATAGAGGTCAGCAATGGCTGCCTAGATATATACAGTATCTCACAAAAGTGAGTACACCCCTCACATTTTTGTAAATATTTTATTTCAACACTGAAGAAATGACACTTTGCTACAATGTAAAGTAGTGAGTGTACAGCTTGTATAACAGTAAATTTGCTGTCCCCTCAAAATACCTCAACACACAGCCATTAATGTCTAAACCGCTGGCAACAAGTGAGTACACCCCTAAGTGAAAATGTCCAAATTGGGCCCAATTAGCCATGTTCCCTCCCCAGTCATGTGACTTGTTACAAGGTCTCAGGTGTTAAATTTGGTGTTATCACTCTCTCACTATCTCATACTGATCACTGGAAGTTCAACATGATACCTCATGATACCTTGGCAAAGAACTCTCAGGATCTGAAAAAAAGAATTGTTGCTCTACATCAGTGGTTCTCAACTCATGTCCTCGGGACCCACTAACAGGCAAGATTTTGAGTATTACCTTGGGGAGATGCAGACTAGAATACTGCAATCACTGAGCAGAAAATTTAATCACCTGTGATGTATTTCAGTTATCTTACAAACCTGGCCTGTTAGTGGGTCCTGAGGACAGGAGTTGAGAACCACTGCTCTGCATAAAGATTGCCTAGGCTATAAGAAGATTGCCAAAACCCTGAAACTGAGCTGCAGCATGGTGGTCAAGACCATACAGCTTTTTAGCAGGACAGGTTCCACTCAGAACAGGCCTCACCATGGTCGACCAAAGAATTTGAGTGCATGTGCTCAGCGTCATATCCAGAGGTTGTCTTTGGGAAATAGACATATGAGTGCTGCCAGCATTGCTGCAGAGGTTGAAGGGGTGGGGGGGGTCAGCTTGTCAGTGCTCAGACCATACGCCGCACACTGCATCAAATTGGTCTGCATGGCTGTCGTCCCAGAAGGAAGCCTCTTCTAAAGATGATGCACAAAAAAGCCTGCAAACTGTTAAAGACAAGCAGACTAAGGACATTGATTACTAAAACCATGTCCTGTGGTCTGATGAGACCAAGATAAACTTATTTGGTTCAGATGGTGTGAAGCGTGTGTGGTGGCAACCAGGTGAGGAGTACAAAGACAAGTGTGTCTTGCCTACAGTCAATCATGGTGGTGGGAGTGTCATGGTCTGGGGCTTCATGAGTGCGGCCGGCACTGGTGAGCTACAGTTCATTGAGGGAACCATGAATGCCAACATGTACTGTGACACACTGAAGCAGAGCATGATCCCCTCCCTTCAAAGACTGGGCCACAGGCCAGTATTCCAACATATCGACCCCAAACCCACCTCCAAGACGACCACTGACTTGCTAAAGAAGCTGAGGGTAAAGGTGATGGACTGGCCAAGCATGTCTCCAGACCTAAACCCTATTGAGCATCTGTGGGGCATCCTCAAACGGAAGGTAGAGGAGTGCAAGGTCTCTAAAATCCACCAGCTCTGTGATGTCATCATGGAGGAGTAGAAGAGGACTCCAGTGGTAACCTGTGAAGCTCTGGTGAACTCCATGCCCAAGAGGGTTAAAAGGCAGTGCTGGAAAATAATGGTGGCCACACAAATATTGACACTTTGGGCCCAATTTGGACATTTTCACTTAGGGGTGTACTCACTTTTGTTGCCAGCTGTTTAGACATTAACCACTTCCCATCCAGGCCAATTCTGGCACTTTGCTCCTACATGTAAAAATCATCATTTTTTTTTCTCTAGAAAATTACTCAGAACCCCCAAACATTATATATTGTTTTTTGAGCAGAGACCCTAGGGGATAAAATGGCGGTCATTTCAACTTTTTATGTCTCACGATATTTGCGCAGCGATTTTTCAAATGCGTTTTTTTCTCATGAATTAAAAAAAAAACACAGATGAGTTAGCCCAATTTTTTGTATAACTTTGAAAGATGATGTTACGGCGAGTAAATAGATACCCAACATGTCACGATATAAAAAATTGCGCACACTCGTGGAATGGTGCCAAACTTCGGTACTTAAGAAGCTCCATAGGCGACTCTTTAAATTTTTTTACAGGTTATATGTTTAGAGTTAGTTACAGTGGAGGTCTTGGGCTAGAATTGTTGCTTTTTCTCTAATGCACGTGGCGATACCTCACATGTGTGATTTGAACGCCGTTTACCGTATTTTCTGGCGCATAAGACGAACCTTTTACACTTTTACACAAAAAACGCCCAAAAAACCTCTGCCAAGGCTTGCATGGATTGGCTTTGAGAGTCAGAGAGGCGTGGGCTGATGATGTTACAGCCTCTGCCAATCCGAGCAGGCTTTGTATTCATTAACATAATACATCGCTTGCTGTGATTAGCTCAGCGCTATGGCTCCAGCTCCAGCAAGAAGAAGGAAATATGAAGCCTTGGAAGGGGGGGGTCGTCTTAAATGGCGAGTATAGGCAACAACTGGAAAAAAAAATTGGAAAATTAGGGGGGTCATCTTCTACGCCGGCAAATATGGTACATATGTCGGCGCAACTTACGTATGGGTTCGCTTCTGTGGGGGGGGCAGGGGGGCGCTTTTAAATTTTTTATTTTACTTTTATATTTTACACTTACTTTAAAAAAAAAAAAAAAAAAAATTTGATCACTTTTATTGCAATTATGAGGAATGGAAGCATCCCTTGTAATAGGAATAGTGTGCAACAGGTCCTCTTTATGGAGAGATGTGGGGTCAGTAAGACCCCACATCTCTCCTCAAGGCTGGAAAAGCTGGGATAAAACAATGGAAAAAAAAACAAAAAACCTCCTGGCCTTTCCAGCCGTGTCCTAGGCTTTGTTTACTTCCGCCAGCCTCCGAGGGTCATAGAGATGACTGGGGACCATCTGGTCACCAGAAATCTCTATGGTAAACTTCCGGCGGCGACCGATTCGTTCTCCGGCTCCCCGATCGCATGGGTGAGCCGGGAGAAGCACCGGAGGGGAGGGCTATGATTGTTCTTACGGTGCACAGAATCACCAGTGGAAAAAAAATAATATCTGGATGATGCCTGTAGCTGCAGGCATTATCCAGATATCCCCAAAGTCCATGACATCATATGACATACCTTGGGCGGGAATTGGTTAATGGCTGTGTGTTGAGTTATTTTGAGGGGACAGCAAATTTACACTGTTACACAAGCTGTACACTCACTACTTTACATTGTAGCAAAGTGTCATTTCTTCAGTGTTGTCACATGAAAAGATATAATAAAATATTAACAAAAATGTGAGGGGTGTACTCACTTTTGTGAGATGAGATACTGTATCAATTACAACTATCCTTTTAAAGAACATGCATGCGATTTTAAAATTTCCCACAATGCATCTTATTAAAAAGTACATTCCCATGAATTCAGGTAAGTTCACAATGCGTAGTCATACAGCTTTCTTGCATACAATTGCATAGGCATACCACAAATTAAGCTGGTCTAGAAGAACACAACTCTGCAAAGAATGTCTTGCGTCCAGCATCGGAGGGATACACTAGATACCAAAGAGTAGAAGGAGAGGTCCGGACTCAATGCAAAATATTCTACAGACTGAATAAAGACTGTCCCAGCTATTAAAAAGATACAACATTGTTTCATATAAGCCAATCAGATATTTTCTTCTATTTTAAAGCTGCTATAGAAAAGAAGTGCCAGCTAGTATCTGATTGGGCAACAAGGCCACTTTTATACAAAAATATTAGGAAGGCATAGTTTCCCCTCTGCTCTCACCTGGCAACAAAGTCCTTGCTAACATCCAGAAAGATGAAGAAGCACTCGTTATTTGGGGTGTAGGCACGATGAGCTCGAAGAGGCTCCTTCACCTCCCTCAAGGTCCGCAGGTCAAAAACTCGTAGTTCTATTTCCTCTGCGATGGGTGGAGGATCCATGGGGTTTGAGATCACACAGTTAAGAGGCCAGGGTCGGCTATTGACATAGAGATACCTATCGAGAAGGGGGGATAGGAGTCAGTAGCAGTCATCTTCACACATTCTATACAAAAACATTAGCAACCTTAAAAAACTTGTCCGTTCACTAAGACCCCTTTCACACTGAGCCGCTCTGGGAGTCAGCGGTAAAGCGGCGCTATTTTTAGCGGCGCTATTCGTCCGCTAGCGGGGCGGTTTTAACCCCCCCAGCAGCCGAAAAGGGGTTAACGCCGCTTTGCCAGCGGTATAGCAGCGCTGCCCCATTGTTTTCAATGGGGAGGAGCGGTGTATTCACCGCTCCTCCACCGCTGCAAAGAAGCTGCTGGCAGGACTTTTTGTGATGCCCTGCCAGCGCAGCGCACACTGGATTTGCAGCTGAGGCTTTTTTCAGGCGCTTTACAGGCGCTATTTTTAGCACATGAGAAACGCCTCAGTGTGAAAGAGGCCTTAATCTTTTCGCTGCCAGGCTCTGTGCTCCACTTTTAAACTCAGCTGGCCATTTTTGCAATTTTTCAATTGCTTTATTATGTTTCCCTTAAAGCTTTCAGAGTTTGTGCAAGACACCCCAAACCAAATTTTCTGAAAGCATATGACCAGTAGAATAAAACAAAAAGGGTGCTACTGATTTTTAGGGCCTCATGATATTTGGGCAAAAGTTTATCAAAAGAATATTTTTGCTAAAAATACACCAAAGTCATTATTAGCAGATAAAAACACAGCAAATTTTACATAATTCCTGCTAAATATAAAAGCTTAAAGTGGTACTCAACCCAGGACCCTGCATTCACTATATCTGGTCTCCCACAGTACACAGAACTGGAAATTCAATAGTTTTAGTAAACATAAACTGATAAATACCTTTCTTGATCATACATCACAGGACACAGAGTATTCATTACATAGTGGGTTAGATAGGCACCATCGGTGATTGGACACTGGTTAACCCCAATTAGGGAGAATTCCTCCCCTATATAACCCCTCCCATACGGGGAGGACCTCAGTTTTTTCACCAGTGTCTAAGGTGGTTGGTCACGTAAAAACGTGCTGTGAAGAAAGCTCTAGTTTGGTCCTTGCGGGGGCTTAAAGGGCTACCCTGACCAGATCCATATCTCGGGCCGATATTTTGACTCCCAAGATGGTATGGCACCCGGGCCTCGTCATCCAAAGAAGCGAGGTTTTGCTTATAAGTCTCTCTTTGGAGGACTGGGCTCTGAGAAAACCAGGCTTGGTGTACTATTAAAACAGTGGCACAAAAGTTTCTGGCAGAGTCTTTTTCAGGTCCAGGTAAGAGGTTTCTCTGAGTAGGAACCCAAAAAACCCTGAAGGTTGGCACAACGCTACCCGCCGTGACGGGTGAAGGCTGGAAACTGTCTGTTCTCAGCAGTTCCTGCGGTGGGGACGGGTAAGAGAAGTTAATCCTATATATATATTTATATTACAAATGGATTTTCTTCAATGAGTAGTTGCATGCCTTACCTGATTTCCACCACTAGAGGGAGCAAGGAGCAAACTTACGTGCTTTTCAGATACACACTCAGTGAAGCTGGTGTCCAATCCGCTCACTTCCTCCACTGCAGGTGTGCAGACGCCAGGTGGCTAATTTAAAAGCCCAGAGCGTTCAGAGCTCTGTAAACAGATGGGCACAGAGTGTGGGCAGTGAGCATCCTAAAGTGGTCGGATCCCGGCTAACCTAAGACACCTACTCGGCATCAGGTTGTGCAGTATTAAGCATATATGTATATTGTGAGACTTTTAGCACAACAGTTATTGCATATGTACTAGTACCTCTGCTTTGTAGCTTGGGACTATGTCTTCTCCTAAGAGGGCTCGGGGGGAGGTAACAAAGGCACAAGAAAGTCACCGCCTGTGTCTAGGGGTCCTAAAGATGCCTGCAGATTACCATCCCCCCCTGCAAGACTGGAGCCATCCTCACAGGATGAGTCAGTACCCCTGTCAGGTTTTGCAACTTCTCCTAATGTTACAGCCCCAGCGTATGTCACAGAGGATTCCCTTAGGGCTACATTGGAGGGTTTTGAGAGAATTATGAATTTTATTTCAGCTTCCTTAAAAGATAGCAGAAAAACAGGATAGATCCCCTCCTCTGCTGCACTTACTCTTTCAGATGATTCTTCTGACAATGAGGAGAGATCCCTATCCAGAGATAGGGATCAAGAGCAGTCTGAGGATTCAGAGGAAAAGGAGAGAGCTTCTTCCTCTCAGGCACTCAAGAAGCAGGTCCAGTATTATACTGAACTAGTGCGTTCCACATTTAAAATGCCCTCTGCTGAGGCCGCTACATCCTCTGTTTCTTTCCTGGGGGTCAGAAGGATCTCACAGACCGCCTTTTCCTTTCCAATTTATCCTTTAATGGATAAATTGTATGAGGACTGGGGACATCCCGATAAACGGTTTACTCCTCCTAAAAGGTTTTCTATGCTTTATCCTCTGGAGGAAAGCTTCACCAAGACGTGGGAGGTCCCATCCGTGGATGCGGCTGTCTCTTGTGTGAATAAAAACCTGACCTGTCCCTTGGACAATGCTCAGGTGTTTAAAGATCCAACTGATAAAAAGCTGGAAACTTTATTAAAAGCCTCCTTCTCCATGGCTGGCGCTGTAGTCCAACCTACAGTCGCAACTGTGGGTTTGTGTCAATTCCTCAAGGAACAGGTTAAGCAGATGCTTGGCCTCCTTCCCAGTGAGGAAGTGGAGAACTATGCAGACCTTCCACAGGTGCTGTGTTTTATGATTGATGCCATTCTGGATTCTGCCCAGCAAGCATCTCGTTTGTCTCTCCTGTTGGTACACATGCGCAGAACCCTTTGGCTTAAAAGTTGGGCAAACATCCCTGTGAAGGGGGGAAGGCTCCTACAGTTTTCAGGAGCCTGGCGGGAAGAGGTTCAAGACAAGTGGGTGGTCTCTTCACTATCTCTAGGTTACAAAATAGAGTTCTTACAGCTTCCACCAGCTCGTTTCCTAAGGTTAAGAGTTCCCAAAGATCCAGTAAAGCAAGAACCGCTACTACTGGCCTTAGATCGCTTACTATCCCAGAGAGTGATAGTAGAAATTAACCCAAAAGATCAGGGTTCTACTCGAATCTCTTCACCGTTCCAAAGCCAAATGGAGATGTCAGACCTAGATCTAAAGGATCTGAATCAGTTTCTACACATTCGATCCTTCCGAATGCAGTCAATTCGTTCGGTGGTCTCCACCCTGCAGGGGGGAGAATTTATGGCATCAATAGATATCAAGGATGCATATCTTCATGTGCTGATTTTTCCCGCTCACCAAAGATATCTAAGGTTCGCGGTAGACCAGCGCCATTTCCAGTTTGTGGCCCTTCCTTTCGGTCTCGCTACAGCTCCTCGAATTTTTACAAAAATTCTAGACCCTCTCTTAGCAAATCTAAGAGCTCAGGGCATAAATGTGGTAGCTTATCTAGATGATTTGCTACTCATAGAGCAATCGGTGGCACACCTGAACCGCGCTGTCTTCAAGACAGTAAGACATTTGGAAAGACTAGGCTGGATAATCAACCTAGAAAAGTCTTCTTTGCAACCTTCAACAAAGTTGGAGTATCTAGGCATGATCATAGACACCGCTCAAGGCAGGGTGTTTTTACCAGAGCCAAAGGTCAAGGCCGTAAGAGCTCTAGTCCGCCTAGTATTAAGCAAAAAGAGTCCATTCATTCGGCTATGTATGAGACTGTTAGGAAAGATGGTTGCCACTTTCGAGGCTGTTCCATTTGCCCAGTTTCACTCAAGGCCCCTGCAGAGAAGCATTCTCGCAGCTTGGAACAAAAAGACTCATGCCTTGGATCTTCCGATGTGCTTAACCCCAAGGATACGCAAAAGCCTCAATTGGTGGTTACGAATCAAAAATCTTTTGAAAGGCAAAGCCTTTCTTCCACTACAATGGAAGATCGTAACCACAGATGCCAGTCTGATAGGCTGGGGAGCAGTTCTGGAAAAAAAATGCATGCAGGGAAGATGGTCTGAAAGCGAGAGATGCTTGCCCATCAATATTCTAGAAATTCGTGCAATTTACTTGGCCCTCATGGACTGGTCTTACAGGCTACAGGGTCGTCCTATTCGGATACAATCCGACAATGCCACGGCTGTGGCTTACATCAATCACCAAGGAGGCACCAGAAGTCTGGATGCCCAAAGGGAGGTGAATCGCATTCTTGCATGGGCAGAAAGCCATGTTCCCTGCCTGTCTGCGGTATTCATCCCAAGAGTGGAAAATTGGCAAGCAGATTTCTTAAGCCGCTGGCAATTATGCCCAGGAGAATGGTCCCTACACCCTGACATATTCCAACCCATATGTCAAAGGTGGGGAACACCAGATGTGGATCTATTCGTGTCCAGATTCAACAGGAAGCTGGACAAATTTGTGTCCAGAACAAGGTACTTGCTCAGGGGTCAGATGCTCTGACAATCCCATGGGATCAGTACAATCTAATGTATGCCTTCCCTCCGAACCCACTTCTTCCGCGGTTCCTGGGAAGGGTCAAAAGGGAAGCAAAGTCGGTCCTTTTAGTAGCCCTGGCTTGGCCCAGACGACCTTGGTATGCAGAGATCGTAAAGATGGCAGTGGGCAGGCCTTGGGTCCTCCCATTCCGGACAGATCTGCTCACACGGGGTCCGATTTGCCACCCTGCTTTACGAAGTCTAAATTTGACGGTTTGGCTGCTGAAACCTACATTTTAAAAGACCGTGGGCTCTCTGAGTCAGTCCTTTCCACTCTGGTCAATGCCAGAAAGCCGGCCTCCAAGCTTATTTACTACAAGATCTGGAAGGCATATGTTTCCTGGTGTGAACCCAGGGGATGGCATCCTAGAAGGTATATGATTAGCAGAAGCTTGACCTTTCTTCAGTCAGGCCTAGAAATGAGATTGGCTTTAAGCACTATTAAAGTCCAAATTTTGGCTTTGTCTGTATTTTTTCAGAAGCCAATTGCTTCACATTCCCTGGTCCGGCCCTTTATTTAGGGGGCACTGTGGTTAAATTCGCAAGTCAAACCTCCAGTATGCCCATGGGATTTGAATTTGGTGTTGTCGGCTTTACATGAACATCCCTTTGAGCCACTGTACCTGGCTCCTTTAGCGCTTTTGACTAAAAAATTAGTCTTCTTGATAGCCATATCCTCTGCTAGGAGAGTATCAAAATTGGCAGCTTTTTCTTGTAAAGAGCCATATTTAATTATTCACAAGGACAGGATTGTTATGCGTCCTAATCGTTCCTTCTTACCTAAGGTGGTTTCAGGATTCCATTTGAATCCAGATGTAATCCTACCATCCTTTTTTCCAGATCCGCAGTCCGCGGAGGAAGAATCTTTGCACACTCTTGATGTGGTTAGAGCAGTCAGTGTCTATCTGCAGGCAACCGCTCAGATACGGAAAACTGATTGTTTATTCTGCCAGATGGCCATAAGAAAGGCCAAGCAGCGTCAAAATCCACTCTTTCTAGATGGATTAGACAGGTTATTTTTCAGGCTTATGATATAAAGAGGAAGACTTCTCCTTTTCATGTGAAAGCGCACTCAATTAGGGCTGTTAGTGCTTCTTGGGCAGTGCATCACCGCAGTGGCGTCTCCAGCTTTCATATTTAGGGGGGGCACATGGGGGTACAGGGACAAGAGATATATATATATATATATATATTATATATATATATATATATATATATATATATATATATATATATATATATACATATACACTGGGGCCCTTTACAACAACCCCACAACGGCCCTTTCACATGTTCTGCAGTAAGCTCCCTTCCTCCTGTATTGGGGTCCCCCAGGGTGGCAGAAAACAAGAGGTATATGTCACCAGCATACCAAGAAAATATCAGGGATCCAAAGCAGTGGGAGAACTATCAGGTTTGCAAAGGTTGTCTTGCCTCCGGGCCCTGGTGTTCTGCCACTGTGGGGTTTCCCAGCCTCCTCTTGCTGTCCTGCCCCTGCTATTGACTGCTCTGGTCTGGCATCTCTTGGAATTTACAGGCTGGTTCTCCTGTCCTAAGGATGGGAGAAATCAGTCTGTTTTTTCAGTAACTGAGAGTCCTGGTGGAGTCCTTCCTGCAATTCGCTCTTCTCCCTGCCAATGAGGATGCAGGGGAAGGAGCAGATCGGGCGGCTAGGTTGTGTGAGCGCTCGCATTATGCAGTGTCAGCAAGCAGAGGGAGGGGGGAGGAATCACCAGCAGGAGCTGACTGGGGACTCTCTCCCTCTTAGACATTTTTTGTAAAAAAAAAAAAATTTTTATTTTTATTTTTTTATTGGGGGGGCACATGGTGGGGCACAGCATAATGTGGGGGGGGGGGTCAGGGCCCCCTCTGGCCCCCCCTAGGGACGCCATTGCATCACCGGGCCTCCATGGCTCAGATCTGTAAGGCTGCGACTTGGTCTTCAGTCCATACATTCACCAGATTCTATCAGGTGGACGTAAGAGGGCAAGAGGATACCGCCTTCGGGCGCAGTGTACTGCAGGCTGCAGTTTAGTTCCTCTGGTCCGTTTGCGGTTTATATTTTTTAATCTGTGTCTCCCTCCCCTCAAATGAGCATTGCTTTGGGACATCCCACTATGTAATGAATACTCTGTGTCCTGTGATGTATGATCAAGAAAATAGGATTTTTAAATACAGCTTACCTGTAAAATCCTTTTCTTGAGAGTACATCATGGGACACAGAGCTCCCGCCCTTCTATGGGTTTTACATGGTTACCTATTGCTTTGCTACAAAACTGAGGTCCTCCCCGTATGGGAGGAATTCTCCTTAATTGGGGTTAACCAGTGTCCAATCACCAATGGTGCCTATCTAACCTCACTATGTAATGAATACTCTGTGTCCCGTGATGTACTCTCAAGAAAAGGATTTTACAGGTAAGCTGTATTTAAAAATCCTATTTTTTTCATCAGCAGTATATAGCAGTCATGTGATACAAAGTACAGACCTGGCCAGCTGGAAGCAGTGCTGTAGGTACATACAAAGGGTTAAAGTGGTTGCAAAGTCAGTGCTCACAATTACTGCCAGCCCCTCTGTTATAACAAGCTATACTACACAATGTATGTGTGGTTTTTTTTTTATATTCTGTTGCTAAATACCTTTAACATTGCCAAAGTGTGGTCATGTGACCACCCACCGCTCTCCTTCCTCGATCTAAAGACTACAGAGGGAGGGACTGAAATTCCACTCTGACGTCAGCCAGAAAGTCGTGACCGCACATCGGCAATGTTTAACAATGTATTTAGCTGTAGAATTTAAAATAAAAACACATACACTGTGTAGTATATCTTGTTATAACAGAGGGGCTGGCAGTAATTGTGAGCACTGACTACTGCCACACAGGATAGCGGCAGGAGGGGAGGGGCTCACACACAGGAGCTGATAGGCAGGGAGGGAGAGGGAGAGACTGCGGGATGATGAAGGAATGTAAATTGACCACAATATCATGGATCAGCAGCCATGATTACCTTGGTCAGCACACTAAGGGCGGCACAGAAACAGGCAGGATCAACGAGGTACTTTACAGCATAGAAAAAAAGACAAATGACACCGCACAAGAACTATGCGGTTTAACATGCTTTAAAATGAACAGAATTTATAGCATATGTCAAGGAAACAAATAAGGAGTGCATCTCTGCGTTACATGCACGTTGCCACATATTTTATAACTTTAACCACTTGCCTACTGGGCACTTTCACCCCATCATCTGGAGTATTCTGTCCAGTTCTAGGCACAAGTCCTCAAGTAGGATGTGCTGGAACTGTAAAAAGTTCAGAGAAGAGCAACAAAGCTAATAAAATCGACTGAAGGACCTCAGCTATGGGGAAAGACTACAAAACATTGAACTTATTCTCTCATGAGAGGAGGCGCTAGAGAGGGGATATGATAGCGATATACAAATACCGCAATGGTGACCATAGCATAGGGAAAAAAACTTTTCAGTGAAAGAGTTTAAAAAGACAGGTGGCCATTCACTGGAATTGGAAGAGAAGCAGTTTAAAGAGGAAGTAAACTACTACTGAATTTTACCTATAGGTAAACCTATAATAAGGCTTACCTATAGGGTACTGTAAATATCTCCTAAACTTGCACAGTTTAGGATATTTACTGTACATGCCAGTGAAATCCCTGGCGCTTGTGCTCTGAAGGAACGGCCGCCCGTGCTGTTTCTTCAGAGCCCTGTGCAATGACTGGCGGATCCAGCGTGCATGAGCGGAAGTGACGTCATCATGGCTCCGGCCACTCACAGTGCCGCAGCCCGCGAACCCAGGAAGAAACACCGGGGGAAAAAGTCAGCTGTCTCAGCGGTGTGCCGGTACGGCTGCAGGGCTTCGTTCTACGCTAAGTATTTCATAATGGGCTAGTATGCGATGCATACTAGCTCATTATGCCTTTGTCAGGTATATATATAATTTTTTTTTTACAAGAGTTTACAACCTCCTTAACCGTAATCTGTGTAGAGGGTTCTTTATTGTCGGAGCCATAAGGATGTGAAATTCTCTTCCACAAGCAGTAATATCGGCAGGGAGCATTGATAGTTTAAAAAAACTATTACATAGGCATCTTAACGATCACAACATACAGGCATATACAATGTACTATTGACATAAAACGCACACACACCACAGGTTGAATTAGATGGACTGGTGTCTTTTTTCAACCTTACCAACTATGTAACACCCTTCCTGCCCAGGCCAAAATTTTTTTTTTAAATTTTTTTTTTTTTTTAAGACAAATAGAGCTTGCTTTTAGTGGTATTTAATCACAAATGTTGCTTCTTTGCTAAAGAAATAAAAAATACCAAAAAAAAAAGTTTTTCCTAGTTTCTGGTATACAATTTTGTAAATAAGTAATTTTTTTTCTTCACCGATGGGCGCTGATGAGGTGGCACTGATATTTAGGACACTGATGATCAGTACCCTGACCGTCAGTGCAGATGTCCCTGCTGAGGAATGCCGCTTACCGGCTCTCCTCACGCGCTGTCAGTGAGAGGAGAGGAATGCAGATAACCGGCATTTCCTGTTTACTCTGTGATTGGACACAGGCTCTTTACCATGTGATCAGCTAAGTCATAGGCTCTTTATGGTGATCAATGATGTGGTGTGTCCGAGGGACACGGCGCACCACCAATCGCCACGCCAACATCTTTCCAGAAAAAGAAGCAGTTAAAGACCCTGCAAGTACAGAAAAATACCTGCTGATCTGCCAGAAATCAACTCCGCTCTATTGGTAGCTGGCAGAATTTTGTGTGAACTCCCACCCAACTACAGATCTCTCTATAACATCAGAGCTAATCATCTTGTAGCCCCGGATAAAAAAAATAGGTGGGGGCTTAGAGATAACACACAAAGTATGCAGAGGACACAGAACAGCTCTGAATTTATGACATGATCAAGAGGATTTTTATTTTTTTTATTAGGCAAGTATAACAAATTATTCCCAATTGTATATTAAACAGACCAAAAGGGAAAAAATAAGACAAAGTCCACTGTTCAGGAATACATACACTGGCTTGATATTCATAGACCCCAAGTTATAGGCTGGTACCTTCAGGTGACTGGACACTGGCAAAGCTTTGGAGGATAAGCTGCCTATAACCCTACCCCATTCTGTAAGTCCTCAGCTTTTTGCTAGCATCCTAAGCTGATGGAGCTCTTCTCTCCTATGGAGAAAACACTCTTAGCCCAACTAGCTTATTTTACTTTAGATTGTTCTATCAACTCCTCACTGTCTTCTAATACAATAATAGCAGTGCATTTGGATCAGTGAAACCTTGGTAAAACCATGGGAACCGTACCCAGACACCTCACTGCGAGGACAGCTTATAATGTTGCTTCGGGCACTGGATCCTGCTTGGGCACTCACCTTTGAGCCTAGTACAACCCGTGTAGTTAGCCACAGTGTGATAAAACAGGGCTGGGGCCATGGACCATCTCTATGGAACCCAGACCCTGAAGACCCCTTAGGAACCCACCACGAGAGGCGAAGCTTTGACCCCGAGGACTAGCAACATGGGTAAGCCAGGGTCATCCTGTTTATTGTACCATTGCTGTAGCTCCACAGTAAGTATGAGACATATCCGTATAGTATGCATTTATACGTTAAAACGATCAGGAAATCAGGTAGGTGTTTGAAAAATGTACACTGTATAAAAGTGAATACGTTTCAAACTCGGCACTAAAAACTCAACCACTCAGAGCGGAGTCTCATGTGGATGACCAGATGTTACATTACACCACAAGTTGCAAACTTTATCTCTATTATTGTCTACAGTCCATAATAGAAAGGTGCTCAGGCGCATCCTTTAGCCACAAGAAGTTTGCTACAGGACGGTCACCACCAGGGTTGTTGCATACTCCTCATACGTTTACACCATTTCAGCACCCCACTCCATGAGTATCGTACCCCCAAACATTATATATGGTTTTTCTTCTAACACCCTAGAGAATAAAATGGCGGTCATTGCAATACTTTTTTTTGCACTGTATTTGCGCAGCGGTCTTAAAAGCGCACTTTTTTTGAAAAAAAATCACTTTTTTGAATAAAAAAATAAGACAACAGTAAAGTTAGCCCAATTTTTTTTATATTGTGAAATATAATGTTATGCCAAGTAAATTGATACCCAACATGTCACGCTTGAAAATTGCGACTGCTCGTGGAATGGCGTCAAACTTTTACCCTCAAAAATCTCCATAGGCGACGTTTAAAAAATTCTACAGGTTGCATATTTTGCGGTACAGAGGAGGTCTAGGGCTAGAATTATTGCTCTCGCTCTACCGGTTGTTGCGATACCTCACATGTGTGGTTTGACCACCGTTTTCGTATGCGTTCGCTTCTGCGCGCGAGCTCGTCGGGAAAGGGGGGTTTTAAAAAAAAATTTTTTAATTTTTATTATTTATTTTACAATATTTTATTTAGTTTTACACTGTTTTTTTTTTTTTTAAAATGGTGTCACTTTTATTCCTATTACAAGGAATGTAAACATCCCTTGTAATAGAAAAAAGCATGGCAGGACCTCTTAAATATGAGATCTGGGGTCAAAAAGACCTCAGATCTCATATTTACACTAAAATGCAAAAAAAAACAAAAAAAACAAAAACAAAAAAAAAAAAACAAAAAAAAAAAAATCATTTGGAAAAATGACATTTGAAAAAAATGTACCTTTAAGAGGCGTGGACGGAAGTGACGTTTTGACGTTGCTTCCGCCCCAGCAGTGTCATGGAGACGAGGGAGCGCCATCTTAGCCTCACTCGTCTCCAGACACACCACGGAGGAGGACGCGATCGCCTCCGCCGCTACCGACGGCTCCGGAGGGCACCGGATCGCGGCGGGGGGGCCTCTCCTGCCACCGATAAAAGTGATCTTGCTGCGAATCCGCCGCAGGGACCACTTTTATCTGAAAGACGGCCGCCGCACGAAAACGGGGATACCGGGGTTATGGCAGCTAGCTGCTGCCATAACAACGATATCCCCGTTCAAAGTTTGGACGTACATCGTCGTGCGGCGGTCTGGAAGTGGTTAAAGTGGAGCTCCACCCAAAAGGGGAAAGTTCTGCTTTAAGCACTCCCCCCTCTCCCCTGTCACATTTGGCATGTCATTTTTTCAGGGGCATCAGGTACCCACTTCCGCTCAGGCCGCCTAGGCGATCCGGGCGCAAGTTCTTCTCTCCCCCTCCTTCCCTGCAATCTTCTTGGACACGTCACAGGTCCCACAAGATTGCCTGACTATTCAGGAGGCGCAGCGCGACTCACGCATGTACAGTGCACACCCGGCTGTGAAGCCACAGGCTGTCACAGCCGAGTGCAAACAGTTGTAATGCCGGGTGGAGGAGAGGAAGAGAATCAATTGTTCGGGTGGCCACATCGCTGGATCATGGCACAGGTGAGTATGTGTTTATTAAAAGTCATCAAATAAACTTTTTGTAGCTGCTGGCTTTTAACAAACACAGAAATGACTGGAACTCCACCGGTTGCAGTGCATTTCCAAAAGTAGTGTATGTACTACTTTTGGTGCGGTGCAGTTCCAACCCATTCACAATGGATGGGCTGAAGTCGCACTGCACAGAACTGCATGTGAAACGCACAAGAACATGCAGTGTGTTCCTGTGCGATTCACTTGCAGTTCCTAGTATGAATGGGCCCTAACACTGATCTTTCAATTCTAGCTCAACAAATAGCCTACCTGTCTAATGCTCGGTTCACATATATGTGAATCAGATCCACTTTGAACCACATCCAATTTGCATTACATGTGAACCAGACCAGCTTTCAATGGAGCTGGTTCACATACAGTGAAGAAAAAAGTATTTGATCCCCTGCTGATTTTGTACGTTTGCCCACTGACAAAGAAATGATCAGTCTATAATTTAACATTCATTTAAAAAAAGTTAGACATTGATTTGCATTTTTAATGAGCGAAATAAGTATTTGATTCCCTATCATTTAGCAAGATTTTTGTCTCCCAGGTGTCTTCTATACTGGTAATGAACTGAGATTAGGAGCACTCCCTGATCTCAGCTTGTTACCTCTATAAAAGACACCTGTCCACAGAAGCAATCAACCAGATTTCAATCTCTCCACCATGGCCAAGACCAAAGAGCTGTCCAAGGATGTCAGGGATAAGATTGTAGACCTACACAAGGCTGAAATGGGCTACAAGATCATCGCCAAGCAGCTTGGTGAGTGGGTGACAACAGTTGGTGCGATTATCCGCAAATGTAAGAAACCCAAAATAACTGTGAATCTCCCTTGGTCTGGGGCTCCATGCAAGATCTCACCTCATGGCATTTCAGCGATCATGTGAACGGTGAGGAATCGGCCCAGAGTTACACAGGAGAATCTTGTCAATGATCTCATGGCAGCTGGGACCATAGTCACCAAGAAATCAACTGGTAACACAATACGCTGTGAAAGACTGAAATTCTGGAGTGCCTGCAAGGTGCCCCCCTGCTCAAGAAAGCACTTCTACAGGCCCGTCTAAAGTTTGCTAATGAACATCTGAATGATTCAGAGGAGATCTGTGTGAAAGTGTTGTGGTCAGATGAGACCAAAATCAAGCTCTTTGGCATCAACTCAACTCGCTGTGTTTGGAGGAGGAGGATGAATTCTGCCTATGACCCCAAGAACACCATCCCCACCGTCAAACATGGAGGTGGAAACATTATGCTTTGGGGGTGTTATTCTACTAAGGGGACAGGACAACTGCAACGCATCAAAGGGACAATGAACGGAGCCATGTACCGTCCAATCTTGGGTGAGAACCTCCTTCTGTCAGCCAGGGCATTGAAAATGGGTCGTGGGTATTCCAGCATGACAATGACCCAAAACACAGAGCCAAAGCAACAAAGTTGTGGGTCAGGAAGAAGCACATTAAGGTCCTGGAGTGGCCTAGCCAGTCTCCAGACCTTAATCCCATAGAAAGTATGTAGACTTGGAAAGGATCTGCAAAGAGGAGTGGGACAAAATCCCTCCTGAGATGTGTGCAAACCTGGTGGACAACTACAAGAAACATCTGACCTCACTGTTAAAATAAACCTACCATTAAAATTATAGACTGATCATTTCTTTGTCAGTGGGCAAACGTACAAAATCAGCAGGGAATCAAATACTTTTTTCCCCTCACTGTATATGCGGGCTGGTTGCAATGCGAATTCAAATAGGGTCCTGTGCATTTTTTAGTCCGGTTCAGGTGCGATTTCAGTGTCAAATTCGCACCTGAACCGCTGAATGGAAACTACGCCGGACTCTGCACTGAAACCGGGCCCCCATTGAGTAGGATCCCAATAGTAGACATACTGTAGAATAAAGCAGAGGCAGTATTAGAGGCTGCAGAAGATTTCTGACCACCGGTCCCTCTACAACTGATGTTAAAGTGGTTGTAAACCCTTACAGACCACTGTTTGCTACAGGTAAGCCTATAATAAGACTTACCTGTAGCTACCCTGGATGCCTCCTAAACCTGCACGGTTTAGGAGATATCCCCTGTATCAGCATGTGCCGACGTCATCAGCACATGCGCACTGAAGCAATAGCACGTTCATGCCGTTGCTTCAGCTAGTGTGCCGTTACCAGCGGCTCCCGCGCGCGGGAGTGACGTCGTTGCAGCTAAAGCCAATCACAGCGCCGGAGCCCGCGATACCCGGGAAGTAACTCCGGGAGCGATGACGCCGCCCGGATCGGTGTATGGGGACTTCAATCTAAGGGGAGTATTTCATAATGAGCTAGTATGCTATGTATACTAGCTCATTATGCCTTTGTCTTGCAGTTTTTTTTTATTGTGGGTCTACAACCACTTTAAACGTTCACACAATATGCTTTCCAGCGTTGATATGCTCACTTCTGCTGTGCACAAAATCCTCAACAATGTGGCACTCAATTCTTCACCGTCTCAGCATACCTCTTGGGAACTAAAAGACTAAGTCTAAACCTATTCTCCATTCATGAACAAATAGAATGGCAATCTGGAACAATTGGTGCAATACTGAAAAGATGGTCACCCCTCTTTGAATCCTTGCCAAGCTCTATCCAGTGTAAAAAAACTCATAAAAGTGGACTGTGCTGGTAGTAGACCCTGCCGTCTCAGTCTTAAACATTTTACTGTACAGATTAAAGATGTTCCTTTATTCAAAGATTTTGCTGATCATCACCTGATGAAGTCACGTGATTGGGTGACGTCACGTGTAGGGACGGGATAGGCACTGACACAGATCTGGATTGACGAGCTCGCCGCTCGTAGGATATACATGGGATGTACACCTGCTCCATGTGAGTACATGCCTTTGACTTGAATAAAAGTATTGTCTTGCTCAAAATACTACACTATCTGGCATCCCTTTTTTTGTTCCTCCATATGTTGACTCTGCTATTGTTGATGCTGGTACTGAGGGATTAAAGTGCAGGGACCATCGGCTCCGGGCCAGGGACCCCAAAGAGAGACCATCTCCTCCATTTACACTCTATGCGGTTGTCCCATTGCCGCAAGGTAAGGGGCCACTACCTATCTGTGTGTGTTTGAGCACGAAGAGGATAGACACCCTCTCTCTTTCAGCACCCCACTGATTATTTGTTGTACATTTGGATTTTTTAAAGGATCACTGAATATCTCTTTTGAGTTTGCACTGGCACATATGCTTCATTGTATTTGCAAAGACTTGGTTTGGACTTCACGCAGCTATATTTCTAGTGGCATTTTCTACCTGAGTTGTATAGAGTGATGCCACACACTTATGTTGCACTGATGTGTTTTTTGCACAATATTTATTTTGTATAGTTTTTCACTTTGTGTCCATATATATTTACCCTGCAGAATTTGCACTTTCTTTATCCATATATTTTACTCTTTGCATATGCTATTTCTGTAATATTTATTATTTGATTCTTTTATACACATATTTTACGATTACATTTTATTGATACGGGTTGCACAGTGACACTACAGCACTTTAAGGTTCATCTGCACAAGCTCTATTAGCACTAGGTGTGCAAGAGGATTATCCCTATTGGTTCCCTGCACACACTGCACCGCTACAGTCCTGACATTAGATACAGGATAGATATTCACTCCTTTACACCGTTTGTTTTTTTCACAGGATACTGTGCAGACAGACACATTACCCGTACACCCCTCCGTTTTTTACTGTATATTTTGTTTTACCGCACACTACCACATAGTTACACCTTACTGGACCAGCGCAGCACTTTTTATTTATATTTTTTCATCAGCACTTTGCTGTAGAAGACAAAACACTTCCAATTTGTCTTACTGCGGTTTAGCCTATCTACCAACAAAGGTATCTAGATTACCTTATTCTGAAGGACTCCTCTCCCTTCCAACTATCTGCAAATGTCCACAGATTCAGATGCTTCAGGTTTTCCTTTCAAAAATCCCCTCTCTGACCTTCCCCATGTCTAAAATACTTGGGCCTAATCTAGCTACAGCCCAAGCAAATGTTTTTTCTTTTCCAGAAAACAAACTCTCTCTCATGCTCAGGCCCTCTGTGAGATTTTATATTAGAGTTCTGAGGCGCATGGTGGCCTCCCTTAATTCTGTTCCAGTCGCCCAATTCCATTCCACCTGTCCAACAAAACACCTTGTTGGCATGGAACAAACATGCTCCCACTCTCGACCTGCCTATGCTCCTGTCTAGGAAGGAACTGCCTATCTTAGTGGATTTCCAACCCAACCTTGACAATTAGGAAGTCATTTCTACCATACTATTGGAAGGCGAGAACAGATGCTAGCCTCTCAGGCTGGGAACAGTGTTCCAATCCCTCACAGTTCAGGGAACATGGTCATGCACCCCATCAACATCTCGGAGATCAGAGTGAGAAAAATGGCTCTGCTCCACTAGACCCCCTTCATCAGGGGAACCCAAACAGACAATATCATGGCTGTGCCTTACATCAATCACCAAGGAGTTACCAGGAGTCATTCAGCCTTCAAGAATGCAATTCTCATTTCTCCTACGTTCACACCTATGAGCTTTTTTTGGCAGTTTTGCAGAAGCGCACTACAGTCTATTAACATGGTTTCTTATGGTACACGTTCACATCTATGCGTTTTTCAGCCGGGACGTTTTTGGAAAGGGCGGGGAACTTTTTTTCCCCGAAGCAGATTGCATTTTGTGTGTAACAGACTTCAATGGAACCGCGCCAGAAATGCAAATGTTGCGTTTCTGATGCATTTTGCAGGTTTTCTTTTACCCCCTTTAAAAACACTGTATATAGCTGGTTGCCAAGGAGTGGTCCAGGAAGCCAGCCGCCGCATCCTTAACAACTGATGAGTCGTCAGCTGTCAGCGGGGTTTCCTGCCATAACAGACCCTTATTCGAGCATGCAGCCCGGCAGGTCAGGAAAGGGAGAGGACGAACGAGCGCCCTCCTCCTGAAACCTACCAGGCCACATGCCCTCCCTTAACATGGGAGGGGGGGGGGTTTGGGTCACCCCAAAGCACCTTGTTGATGGGGACAAGGGCCTCTTCTTCATAATTTTGGGCTGTGGTTGTGGGGATCTGTAGGTGGGAGGCTTATCAGAATTTTTGGAAACCCCCTTTAGCAAGGATGCCCTCAGATTCCGGCCCCCCTATGTGAATGAGCATGGGGCTCTGCCCCCTCCGTCCCAAAGAACCTTGTCCCCATGTTGGGAACAAGAGCCTCTTTCCCACAACCCTGGGTTGTGGTTGTGGGGGTCTGCGGGCAGGGAGCTTATCGGAATCTGGGAGCCCCCAGATCCTGGCCCCCACCATGTGAATGAGTATAGGGCAACAGTGAATAAAGACAGTATAAGAGTTTTTTATTTTTTGATAAAGGGATTGTCAATGTCCCCTTGTGTAGATCCATCGTTAATCACGACACTGCCACCACCGCCGCACACAACAAAAGAAAAAAAAAAAGCTCTGCTCGCAACGAACGCTCCCGCAGTCTGCCTGCCCAGCTATGTGACATTTCTTAAATAGTTATGGGGCAGAGCCACCCGGCGACGTCACCTGGTGGCACCGCTACCATGAAGTGGATGGCCCAGAATGCACTGGTTGATGACATCACAGGGGGCGGTGCAAACAGGTGACGTCACCGGGTGGCCCCACCCTATAGCTATTTAGGAAATGTCACATGGCAGGGCAGGCAGACCGCATGAGCGTTCGTGGCAAGTGGAGCTTTTTTTTCTTAGTTTTTTGGTGGCGCCATGATTGAAGATGGATCTACATGGGGAGGAGCGGCATTGTTTTTTAATTTTTTTTAATAAAGGAACTCTTGTACTGTCTTTATTCACTTTTTTGGTAATTAAGTAGGGGTACTATATTCACATGGGGGGGCGGGATCTGGGGGCTCCCTTGTTAAAGGGGGCTTCCAGATTCCAATAAGCCCCCCACCCACAGACCCCCCACAACCACAGCCCAGGATTGTGGGGAAGAGGCCCTTGTCCCCATCAACATAGGGACAAGGTGCTTTGAGAGCATGTGGCTTGGTATGGTTCAGGAGGGGGCGCTCGCTCGTCCACACCATTTTTTATTTAACTCTTAGCGTGGGTTTCCCCTCCGAATTCACACCAGATCCGAAGGCCCTGGTATGGATTTAGGGAAGGACCCCACACCATTTTTTATTTAACTCTTATGCCCCGTACACACGGTCGGATTTTCCGACGGAACATGTGTGATAGGACCTTGTTGTCGGAATTTCCGACAGTGTGTAGGCTCCATCACACATTTTCCATCGTATTTTCCGACACACAAAGTTTGAGAGCAGGCTATAAAATTTTCCGACAACAAAATCCGATGTCGGAATTTTCGATCGTGTGTACACAAATCCGAAGCACAAAGTGCCACGCATGCTCAGAATAAATAAAGAGATGAAAGCTATTGGCTACTGCCCCATTTATAGTCCCGACGTACGTGTTTTACGTCACCGCATTCAGAATGATCGGATTTTCCGACAACTTTGTGTGACTGTGTGTATGCAAGACAAGTTTGTGCCAACATCCGTCTGAAAAAATCCTAGGATTTTGTTGTCGTGTGTACGGGGCATTGGAGTGGGTTTCCCCTCTAAATCCACACCAGATCTGAAGGGCCTGGTATGGATATAGGGAAGGACCCCACTACTTTTACGATTTTATTTTTTTTTATGACTCATCGGTCGTTAAGGGTGCGATGGCCGGCTTCCTGGCCCGCTCCTTCGTAACCAGCTATATACAGTGATTTTAAAAGTAAAAAAACCACAAAAATGAAAAATGCATGGCAAAACGCAGGTTTAAAAATGCTAAACGTGCCTGAAAAACACATTAACTGCTTAGGTGTAGACTTGATGGTTGGAGAACACAGTCCAGTGATCACTGCTGCCCCACATCCCAGGAGTGAACAAATGGAAGGTGGATTACTTCAGCCATCACCACCTGGACCAAGGGGAATAGGCCCTTAACCCTGACATGCTTAACTGGGTATGTCAGAAATGGGGGATTCTGGACGTGGATATCCTTGCATCCAGATTCCAAGTTACCTCTAGTTGTGGCCAGGACCAATTAGCATTGGATGCTCTTATTCCTCAAGTGGAAATTCTGCCTCAACTACTCCAAAAAATAAAGCATTTGAAGAAACCAGTAATTCTCAGTGCACCAAACGGACCCAGAAGAATCTAGTACACAAATTCTGTCCTCTAGGAGAAAATCCCTGGCCTCTTCCAAACAGTTCTGACCTGCTGTCTTGGACTGGGTCTGTCCCTTTGTTCCATCCTGCATTTCAGTCACTGGCTTTAAATGGCATGGCTGTTGAAGCCCAGGTCCTGAGCCGTTATTCTCACATTACTTAAAACAAAGAAAGCCACTTCCAGAATAAGCTACTGCTGTACCTGGAAATCCCTCTGGTGTGAACACAGGTAATCCCAGAGTTTACTCTGTGCCTCACAATTTTGTCTTCCTACAATCAGCACTTGACCTGAGCCTGAAAGGCCAGGTTTTGGCCTTGTCCATTCTTTTCTTTGTAAAAACATTTATTCAAGGCGTATCTCAGATTAGATGTCCCTTACAGCACTTTGTGCTGTCTTTGGACCTCAATCTGGTTCTCTCTGCCCTGCAGAACCCACTCTGAGCCCATCAGGGAACTCCCTTTTTGGTGGTAATCACATCTGTCAAAACATGTCTAGCAACTTTCTCTAGTAAGGAGCCTTCTTCATTCTTCACAAAGACAATTTCGTTTTGGGCCCAAGTCCCTCCTTTATTGTCAATCATCCATCACTGCTCTAAAGCAGTTTAGGCCCCTTTCAGACAGAGTGGATCTATCCAAGTGGATTTGCCTGCTCAGCGGGGATCTGTCCACTGTTCCCCGCTGAGCAGACGGATGACAGGTTCGTGTCCGCTCCACTATGTAATGCAGAGCAGACACGGACACAGCCTGCTGTCCTCTATAGGGTGGTCGGATGGAAACAGACTGCATGTCCGTTTCCAACCGATTGTCATCATATCCGCCGGACAGATGGCGAACGATTCCCATCCATCAGTTTTTAGTGGATTTTATCAGATCGGATGCCGGCAGGTATCGATGGACACGTCCGCTGACATCTGTCGCCCCATACAGAATAATGGGTGGTCGGATCAGGCGGACTTGATGAGTCCACTGGTGAAAAAGGGGCCTAAAGCAGATTGCTTTTGACTGCCTAAACGTGGTCAGAGCCATCAGAGAGACTAAAACCTGAAACATGTTAGCTGTACCCCGTGTTCTGTGCTTGTCTATGCACTGTTTTTTTGGCCTTTTGTCAGTACCCACTTTTATATAAAAATTTCTTATTATTAAATTATCTTTGGTAATGCACTGGGTGTGCGCGCCTTCCATTTCTGTTTTTATTGTAGTTCCTTTTGGATTACCTCATCTGAGGAAGGCAGCATCCACCCAGTGTTGGATACTATATATATATATATATATATATATATATATATATATATATATATATATATATATATATATATATATATAGTATCCAACACTGGGTGGGTGCTGCCTTCCTCAGATGAGGTAATCCAAAAGGAACTACAATAAAAACAGATATGGAAGGCGCGCACACCCAGTGCATTACCAAAGATAATTTAATAATAAGAAATTTTTATATAAAAGTGGGTACCGTATATACTCGAGTATAAGTCGAATTTTTCAGCACATTATTTAGTGCTGAAAGTGCCCCCCTCGACTTATACTCGAGTCAAGCACTTTTCTGCAGCAAAAAATTTCATTTTCCGAACCGACTTTGGGGCCCCATATCTCAGGGCCACTTGGTGCTAGGAACTCCAAATTTGGTGTGCAAACCCAGTGGACCTGGTACCACAACATATCCAAAGCTGAAGTTCCTAGCACTAAGTGGCCCCGAGATACGGGGCCCCAAAATCGGTTCGGAAAATGTCATTCTCTGCTGCAGAAAAGTGCTTGACATTTTCTGAACCAAGTTTGAGGCCCCATATCTCAGGGCCACTTAGTGCTAGGAACCCTAAATTTGGTATGCAAACCCAGTGGACCTGGTACCATAACATATCCAAAGCTGAAGTTCCTAGCACTAAGTGGCCCTGAGATACAGGGCCCCCAAACTGGTTCGGAAAATGTCATTCTCTGCTGTAGAAAAGTGCTTGACATTTTCTGAACTGATTTTTGGGGCCCTGTATCTCGGGGCCACTTGGTGCTAGAAACCCCAGCTTTGGAAATTTTATGGTGCTAGTTCCACTTGGTTTGCACACCAAATTTGGGGTTCTTAGCACTAAGTGGCCCTAAGATACAGGGCCCCAAATTCGGTCAATTGTGTCCATCTGCTGCAATGTCATGTCGGAACCCTTTGGGTTCAGAGACCCCAAATTTTGGCTGCAGCTAGGGGGCATCTAGGAACCCTTAACTACCAAGTTTGAAGTTCAGGGGACCTATGGCTGCAAATGGGCACAGTGAGGCTGCAAATGGGCACAGTGAGGCTGCAAATGGGCATTGTTGACCCTCTTTTCCACTTACAGTAGCTGTGCATTTCTCACCCTCGTCTTATACTCGGGTCAATAAGTTTTTCCCATTTTTTTGTGGTAAATTAGGGCCTCGACTTATACTCGGAACGACTTATACTCGAGTATATACGGTACTCACAAAATGTAACAGATGTCAGATAAAATGGTGGTGTGAAAGATATATATATATATATATATATATCTTTCACACCACCATTTTATCTGACATCTGTTACTCCACACCTTGGAAGACCTATTAGCGCTGGAAGTGACTGTGTTTTTTGTATCCCCATCTGTCATACCCTCAAGACCTTGCAAGGAATACCCTGCTTTATAATCCAACTACACTGGGTAGATAAGACAACATATCTCAAGAGCTTACACTTTAAAAGGACAAAGCGCCTTCTGCATTAATACATGGTTACTGCACAATTTTAGATTTCTGACCATTCTAACATCAAGCAACTGTTGCTCAGGTAAGGCCGCCAGCAAAACTGAGGATTCACAGGGTGGGCAGGGTCATAGGGGGACACCCAGGGGTCATGTCCTCTAAAGCTTTACCAGTGTCCAATTACATAAAAGGTACAAGCCTATAACCCAGGGTGTATTATTATTAGCCCTGTGTTCTGTACTATGTTCCAAAATATAGAATTTACAGGGAAGTCAAAATTCAATTTTTTCAGAAAACAGATGAGTAACTCTAAAACAAATATGTTTTGTTACTTGGAAGTATGTAATGTAGCCTGGCCTGTCTAAAAAATTCCGATATTTCACTTTTGTAACTCTGCTGTTCAGCTTACTTTACTGTTAAGCTGCAAATTTAGGCTAAAAGATTATAGTTTGAGTTCCCTCCTGCTTGCTTCGTTTAGCTGATAGGAGTGAAGAAAAATAGGCAGTACATCTGGGTATAGAGGGGCATGTGACTTGCTCTCCTTTTGACATGACAGCAATGGTACCGGGCAGCCCAGTGCCTTTACGCAGGGATGGGGACAGTCCTCAGCCTTTTGTAAGCTCCAAGTCATCACTAAAACACGAGGATATAACCTCAAAACTAGCAGAAGGAAAGTTCAAAACCAATCTGAGATAAACATAGTAACAGCTTCAACTCTTCTGGGAAGGCTGTCCACAAGGTTTAAGAGTGTGTCTATGGGAATGTTTGACCATTCTTCAAGAAGCGCATTTGTGAGGTCAGGCACTGATGTGGAGGAAACAGCCTGGCTCGCAGTCTCCGCTTTAATTCATCCTAAAGGTGTTCTATCAGGTTGAGGTCAGGACTCTGTGCAGGCCAGTCAAGTTCCTCCACCCCAAACTCACTCATCCAGGTCTTTATGGACCTTGCTTTGTGCACTGGTCTAGATTATTTGATGGAGGGGGGGGGGGATTATAAAGTGGAGCTGTTTTTCAGGGGTTGGGCTTGGCCCCTTAGTTCTAGTACCAAGACATTTAGGACAATTTCATGCTCCCAACTTTGTGGGAACAGTTTGGGGATGGCCCCTTCCTGTTCCAACATGACTGCACACCGGTGCACAAACAAGGTCCATGAAGACATGGATGAGCGAGTTTGGGGTGCTTGACTGGCCTGCAGAGTCCTGAACTCAACCCGATAGAGCACCTTTCAGATGAATTAGAGCGGAGACTGCGAGCCAGGCCTTCTCGTCCACATCAGTGCCTGATCTCACAAATGCGCTTCTAGAAAAATGGTCAAACATTCCCATAGACACACTCCTGAACCTTGTGGACAGCCTTCCCAGAAGAGTTGAAGCTGTTATAGCTGCAAAGGGTGGGCCAACTCAATATTGAACCCTACGAAATAAGACTTGGATGCCATTAAAGGTCATGTGCGTGTAAAGGCAGGCGTCCCAATACTTTTGGAAATATAGAGTGTATGTATGTATGTATGTATGTATGTATATAAACCCAGGGGAAAGGGAGCAGTTACAAAAACTTCCTGGGACAAGCAGGCTTTCAGGCACAGATATCAGAACAAGTGAAGTAGTGCTAAATAGTGAAGTGTTTAATGGTGATAATTTACAAGTCTATAGAGGTGCTGTACAGCGTTCAGAACAAAATAGCCAAACAAAAACCTAGCCGTGTCTCGGCTCTAACTATACACTATGCAGGCCCTAACTACCAGGCTGAGCTTGTCAGATTCAACATAGGACTTCTTAACAGCTTTTTACCAACCTTTTTGCTCTCACAGACCAGCGTTGTCTGTGTTTCCCAGGCAGAGAGCAAAGGCTGTCTGCTCAGGTGAGCTTAAATTAGCCTGGTGAAGAGGACCAAGACCCGAACTGGATCATGGATCAGAGATTCCTGAATGTGTACGAGAGGAGCCTCTGCTACAATATTTTATATTATATATATATATATATATATACACACATACACATATATAGAGACATATACACAATATTATATATACAGTTGTGCTCATAGGTTTACATACCCTGGCAGAATTTATGATTTCTTGGCCATTTTTCAGAGAATATGAATGCTAACACAAAAACTTCTTTCACTCATGGTTAGTGTTTGGCTGAAGCCATTTATTATCAATCAACTGTGTTTACTCTTTAATCTTAAATCATAATGGCAACAGAAACTACTCAAAATGACCCTGATCAAAAGTTTACATACCCCAGTTCTTAATACCATGTATTGCCCCCTTTAACATCAATGACAGCTTGAAGTCTTTTGTGGTATTTGTGGATGAGGCCCTTTATCTTCTCAGATGGTAAAGCTGCCCATTCCTTGCATGAACTGCACATTTGAGATCTCCCCAGAGTGGTTCAATGATATTGAGGTCAGGAGATTGAGATGGCCACTCCAGAACCTTCACTTTATTGTGCTGTAGCCAATGACAGGTAGACCTGGCCTTGTGTTTTGGATCATTGTCGTCATGTTGGAATGTCCAAGTACGTCCCATGCACAGCTTCTTGGCTGATAAATGCAAATGTTCCTCCAGTATTTATTGATAACCTACTGCATTCATCTTGCCAACAATTTTGACCAAATTTCCTGTGCCTTTGTAGCTCACATATCCCCAAAACATCAGCGATCCACCTCCGTACCTTTCATCATAGGCTTTGTTGACTCCTCTCCAAATGTAGTGTTTATTGTTGTTCCCAAAAAGCTACATTTTGGTCTCATCACTCCTAATGACTGTGCCAGATGGTTTGAGGCTTGTCTCTGTGCTGTTTGGCGTATTGTAAGTGGGATACTTTGTGGCATTTGCGTGGTAATAGCTTTCTTCTGGCGACTCGACCATGCAGCCCATCTTTCTTCAAGTGCCTCCTTATTGTGCATTTTGAAACAGCCACACCACATGTTTTCAGAGAGTCCTGTATTTCACCTGAAGTTATTTGTGGGTTTTTCTTTGCATCCCAAACAATTTTCCTGCAAGTTATGGCTGAAATTTTAGTTGGTCTACTTGACCGTGGTTTGGTTTCAACAGAACCCCTCATTTTCCACTTCTTGATTAGAGTTTGAACACTGCTGATTGGCATTCCCAATTCCTTGGATATCTTTTTATATCCCTTTCCTGTTTTATACAGTTCAACTACCCTTTCCCACAGATCCTTTGACAATTCTTTTGCTTTCCCCATGACTCCGAATCCAGAAACGTCAGTGCAGCACTGGATGAAAGATGCAAGGGTCTGTCAGGAGTCCAGAAACTCATTGACCTTTTATACACACACACTAATTACAAGCAAACAAATCACAGGTGAGGATAGTTACCTTTAATAGCCATTCAAATCCCTTTGTGGCAACTTGTGTGCATATTATCAGGCCAAAATCACCAGGGTATGTAAACTTTTGGTCAGGGTCATTTGAGTAGTTTGTCAACATTAGGATTTAAAAAAATAGTAAACACAGTTGACTGATAATAAATGGCTTCAGCCAAACACATACCATGAGTGAAAGAAAAGTTTTTGTGTTATCATTCATATTCTCTGAAAAATGGCAAAGAAATCATAAATTCTGCCAGGGTATGTAAACTTATATATCTATCTATCTATACACAGATAGATATATATAAAAATGATTTTAGCAAATGGCTGCAATATATCAAAGAGTGAAAAATTTAAGGGGGTCTGAATACTTTCCGTCCCCACTGTGTATATGTGTGTGTGTGTATATATATATATATCAGATTGCGAGTAACGCGGTTAACGAGCATTTCGCAATACGAGCACTGTATTTTGGAAAATCCTAACTCGGTTTGCGAGTGTTGTCTCGCAAAAGAAGCAGGATTCAGGCCAAAGCGGTGTGCAGAACCGTGTTTGGCCTGAGGTGGGAGGGTGCCGGAGCTGAACGGCGCCGAACGTAGCCGCTTGGTAATGCTCAGAAAGACTCGGAAATACTACGTTCCCGAGCCTTTCCAAGGTTTGCCAAGCTGTCCTCGGGCCTTTCCGGCTGTTTCCGAGGCTCTCCAGCGCCCCCCGCCTCTGGCCGCATGCGGTATTGCATGCCATTGAAGTCAATGCGGATCGAATTATTTTCGTTGACTTCAATGGGGAAACTTGCTTTGATATGCGAGTACTTTGGATTACGAGCATTCTCCTGGAACGGATTATGTTCAGGAACCCGATGTTCCACTGTGTGTGTGTATATATATATATATATATATATATATATATATATATATATATATATATATATATATATATATATATATATATATATATATATATATATATATATATTTATTTACATAGTAGGTGAGGTTGAAAAAAGACACAAGTCCATGAAGTCCAACCTATGTGTGTGATTATATGTCAGTATTACATTGTATATAACTGTATGTTGTGGTCGTTCAGGTACTTATCTAATAGTTTCTTGAAACTATCAATGCCCCCCCGCTAAGGCCACCGCCTGTGGAAGGGAATTGCACATCCTTGCCGCTCTAAAGAACCCTCTACATAGTTTAAGGTTAAACCTCTTTTCTTATAATTTTAATGAGTGGCCACGAGTCTTGTTAAACTCCCTTCTGCTAAAAATTTTTATCCCTATTGTGGGGTCACCAGTTTAGTATTTGTATATTGAAATCATATCCCCTCTCAAGTGTCTCTTCTCCAGAGAGAATAAGTTCAGTGCTCGCAACCTTTCCTCATAACTAATATCCTCCAGACCCTTTATTAGCTTTGTTGCCCTTCTTTGTACTTGCTCCATTTCCAGTACATCTTTCCTGAGGACTGGTGCCCAGAACTGGACAGCATACTCTAGGTGCGGCTGGACCAGAGTCTTGTAGAGCGGGAGAATTATCGTTTTATCTCTGGAGTTGATCCCCTTTTTAATGCATGCCAATATTCTGTTTGCTTTGTTAGCAGCAGCTTGACATTGCATGCCATTGCTGAGCCTATCATCTACTAGGACCCCCAGGTCCTTTTCCATCCTAGATTCCCCCAGAGGTTCTCCCCCCAGTATATAGATTGCATTCATATTTTTGCCACCCAAATGCATTATTTTACATTTTTCTACATTGAACCTGATTTGCCATGTAGTTGCCCACCCCATTAATTTGTTCAGATCTTTTTGCAAGGTTTACACATCCTGCGGAGAAGTTATTACCCTGCTTAGCTTAGTATCGTCCGCAAATTACAGAGACTGAACCATTTACCCCATCCTCTAGGTCGTTATATATATATATATATATATATATATATATGGGGCAGGCTCGATGGACTGCTTGGTCTTTTCCTACCATCACCCTAAATATCTATTTGAACAAACTCTTATTTACTTAACTCTTCTACTGGATCCCTAGCAGGGACATCAGCTGTGTGTTGCAAAGCATTACCATTTTCTTCTAAGGATTTTGGCTCAGGAAGAAAATATAAAGGTGTGTAGAGAAAGTACCTGTGGTCAGGAGACAGAGCCATGCCAATGATATGTCCATGAATGTTGATTACGTGGTTAAGAGGGTCAAAGAATTCATTAGGGCCACGAATCTCGCCCAGCACAGGCCCTTCTGTGGTCATCTGATGAGGAAGGAGCTGCATAAACCCTACAGAAACACAGACACAATATTAGATTCACTGAAGAGCTCTGTAGGAGCAATTCAAAACAAGGCAACTTCAAATGGATCTGCACTTTACCCATACTTGGGAATTTACATTTTGCAATTCTATTTCAGCTCCAAAAACAAGTACTGTATTTCTCATTTCTTAAGGATTGTGGGTAGATCAGCCCTTTATACTCCTGGCCCAGGTGTACATCCAGAACCACCGATTTACAACACAGATACATCTTAAAGCGGTGTTAAACCCAAAATGTAGTTAATTCCAGCTTACCAATCATTAGCTGTGGTGGCTGCATTCCTTTTTTTTGTTCTCCCCTGGTGATCTGGCCAGTAACACACCTTCTGTTTTGTATAGTCACCACTCTGGATGAATGAGCACAGGGGGCAGATTTGGAAAACAGCATTGTCAGTCTGGGGGAGGGCAGTTTTAGAAATACTAGCAGATTTAAATACAGCAACAAATTGATGCTGAACTCTAGCTCACACTTTATAATCAGTTACAGCAAACATTTTTTAACCTTTTGGGATAAAGGTTTTACCTAAATAAACGCTGATTATTTTAAGCAGCCTGCCAGTGTTAAAAGTCTGTCTCATCCCTGCAACTGCAAAAGAGCGTTTCTGTTGATCAACAGACCACAAGAAAATGGAAGAAAGCAAGCCTAAAACGAAAACTAACACAGCCATCACAGCTATGACTTGGTAAGTTGCAACATAAATGTTTTGTTTGGGTTTAAAGTGGTACTAAACCTTTCTATCTTTTTCAGTCAGGGAGGCTTCTACCTTGGTCTCTGTTTGATCTGCAATTGTCATGGTGCTGCACATGTGATCAGTTATGACACCAGCCATTGGATGGTTTGACAGTTTGGTTGAGAGCACAAGCAAATGGTACAGCATTCCCACCATGTCGGGAATGTAACATTTTTTTTTTTTTTTTAAACCATTAAATCAATGGGTTTAGTTCCTCTTTAATATTGCTTTAGGGCCAATTCACACTATGTGCGGTGACAGATGTTTTAGGGCCACCAATTCAGGAACAAGTCTTACAGACATGATGGTGACCACAAAGGCTTTGGAGGAGAGATCTTCTAGGGGAATATCCCTGATAGGTTCAAAGGGTGGTATCTGCAGGGCAGAGAGATTCAAGCTAAGATCCTACGGAACACACATGGTGCTGCAAGGGGGGCATAATACAAGATACACCTACAAGGGAGAGGCCAGAATGGATGAGGACACCTGCCCTTCGAAAGTGCATAAGACCATGTTCTGGTCAAGACCCATTAGTAGGAAGGCCAGAATGCAGAAGTCATTTCTGGGACGAAGTGTCTGTGTTCATACCAGGCAAAAAAATTATTTGCAGGTATGATAATAGATATTCCTAGAAGAGACTTTTCTTGCTTTTAGCAAGGTAAGAATGGTAGACTCAGAATCCCTTTACCCTTTCAGACCTGGGCTTCAACTGGCATGCTGTTAAAGTCAGAGACTGAGAAGCAGGATGGAATAGAGGGTCTTGAGATAGCAGATCTGGTCTCTTGGAGGAGTCAAGGGGTCATCTACTAGAAGTCTGAGTAAGTCCATGTACCACGTTCTTCTGGGCCAGTTTAGTACACTAATGCCGCGTACACACGGTCGGACTTTTCAGCTACAAAAGTCCAACGGACGCTGACGGACTAAAGCTGGCTGGTAATCCGATTGTGTGTGGGCTTCTCCGGACTTTCAACGTACTTTTTTAGCCTCAAATCCGACGTACTTTAGATTTGAAACATGCTTCAAATCTTTACGTCGTAACTACGACGGACCCCGAAGTCCGCTCGTCTGTATGCTAGTCCTACGGACAAAAACCCACGCTAGGGCAGCTATTGGCTACTGGCTATCAACTTCCTTATTTTAGTCCGGTGTACGTCATCACGTACGAATCCGTCGGACTTTTGTGTGGTCGTGTGTAGGCAAGTCTGTTCGTTAGAAAGTCTGCCGCAAGTCCGCCGCAAGTCCGCCGAAAGTCTGTCGGACAGGCTGTCGGACTTTTGTAGATGAAAAGTCCGACCGTGTGTACGCGGCATTAGGATAGCCATTTTCCTTTTTTACTTTATTTTCTGGAGCAGACAAGGAAGACTTTGCACTGGAGGGAAGGCATACATTAGTCTGAACTGAGACCACAGGTTTAACTCTGAGGCTTGAGCTAGAGGGTCCCTGGTTCTGGCAACAAAACAAACATAAGTAGTTTTCTTGTTGAATCTGGAGGCTAGAATGACCACATTTGGAATCCCCCCTTTTTGGCATATCAGATTGAAAATATCTGGATGAAGGACCCATTTCCCTTGATCCAGGCAGTGGCGGCTGAGGAAATCCACAATCCAGTTGTCCACTCCTGGGATCGCTGAACAGTGAGTTTTTGTCAATTAGATTATCTGGTTTGCTTCCTTCAAAGGCAGCCAGACTCCTGGTACCCCCTTGATGATTGTTGTAGGCCACAGCGTGGCATGATTTGACTGCACGCTGATTGGGCGTTCCTTCAGAAGGGGGGTCCAGTGCTGCAGGGTCAACCAGATTGCTCTGAGTTCCAAGACTGTCCCCCAGTGACCATATTCTTTGGACTGTTAAGGACAGGAACACTCCCCAGCCTGAGAGACTTGTCTCTTTTGCGATAAAGTTTGAGTTAAATTCCTTGCTATTCCAACGATACTCCTACATCAGTATCTGCAATTTCGCCCACACCTACAACGAATAGATTTAAGCCTAAATCCCGACAATTTCCTGATCTCTCTCAAAATCCTCAGATCTGGACATCGTTATAGAATGTGGTTAGCGACATCACACATATGGACACACTATCTAAAAAAAATAACCTTACTTCAACACAGCGCCAAGCCATTTCCAAAATACATAACCATCCTGATGTCATTGTAAAGCCCACTGACAATATAGTCCTCCTAACGAGATCTTCTTATGAAACTATGTGCATGAAGATTCTATCCAACAAAGATTGGTATAAAAAAATTTCTTCATCCTCCACTGTATCCTACAAGAATCAATTCTTGGAAATTATTGGTGATGCTTTTTTGAAAGGGCTAATCACCAAGGACATTTACGAGTACCTGAATGTTCGGTCTCCCAGGGTGGCGACGTTCTATGCACTTCCCAAAGTGCATAAGGACCCAGGGCTAATCACCAAGGACATTTACGAGTACCTGAATGTTCGGTCTCCCAGGGTGGCGACGTTCTATGCACTTCCCAAAGTGCATAAGGACCCAGTGTCGCCCCCTGGGAGACCGATAATTTCGGGTATTGGTAGCCTAACAGATAATGCCAGTAAACTTATAGATGCCACACTCATGCCCCATGTCACAGCCCTACCGTCATATACCAAGGACACTCTAGACCTTTTGAAACAGATTGAGGGGGCTACCGGTCCCTCCCGACTCCCTGCTCGTGACTATGGATGTGGAGGCCCTTTACTCCAGCATCCTTCATGAGCAGGGGGACGGGACGGTTCGGACCTTTTTGTATGAGGAGGATCACCACCAGTGGCAATATATTAAGTTTATTTTGAGGTTACTTTACTTCATCCTGACTCATAACACTTTTGAATTTATGGGTTCCCACTACCTCCAGGTGCAGGGCGTAGCCATGGGCACCTGTTGTGCCCTTGGCTACGCCAATCTGTACCTGGGGGGGTGGGAACGTCATCTGTTCTCTCGAGATCACTTGTCAGAATATTTAGACCATATTCTGATCTGGAAACGCTACATAGATGATATTTTTATGATTTGGACAGGTAGTAAAAGGACCCTACAACAATTTATGCGGTCACTGAGTGTAAATCACTTCAATTTAAAATTTACCTACCATTGTGATGTGAAAAGTATCAGTTTCTTGGATCTCGAGATATACAGGGACGCCAACAATACCTTGTCAACAAACTTATACCGAAAAACAACAGCAGGAAATACACTGCTGCATGCTACGAGTGCACACCCACCTACCCTCATAAAAAGCATACCGTATGCGCAATACATCCGCCTCCGCCGAAACTGCACCCATATGACAGATTTCCAACACCAGGCGAATCTGCTTAGATCTTGCCTGTTAGCCAGAGGATACAGCCGATCACTTTTACGGAAGGCCTTCAATAAAGCCAAAAACAGATCTCGGAATGAGTTGCTCTACACTAAAAAAGCCCGACCACAGGATCTCACCGTTAAACTGATTACTCGATTTTCTGCCCATTACCAAGACATTAACTACATCCTTAGAAAGCATTGCCATTTTTTAACAGAGGATCCCATATTGAGGAAATATGTCAACCCATATCCAGGGATAGTTTATAGACGCACGGTATCCCTTAAAGACCGACTTGTATCCAGCCAATACAAAACCTTCAACCCAACCTCTCCCCCGAGCACCAAGGGGCACAGTGCCTTGCGGCAGTTGTTCCTTTTGCCCGTGGATATCTTCTGCATTCCCAATCTTGCTTCCAAGCGGCGAAACCTTTTATCCAAAATTTTCAGCGACATGTCACACACAGGGGGTGGTGTACCTAATGACCTGCACCTGTGGGGTTTTTTATGTGGGAAAGACGGCCAGACAACTTAGACAAAGAATCAACGATCATGTCTACTATTCCGGGAATGGGAAAATGCTCACACCTGTAAGCAGACATCTTGATTTATACCATCGGTTTAACACATCCTGCATTTCCTTTACTGTTCTGGCCGTCATCCCAAAAAACCCCAGAGGTGGTGAATGGGACAAGTTCATTTTACAAAAAGAGTCCTTATGGATTGAACGTTTAAATGCCATCAGAGCACCAGGTCTGAACAAATCCCTCTCATATAAACCATTTCTTTGAGTTCACACCTCCCCAAAAAACAAACCCCCCCCCCCAATAAATTTCTGTCAGACCTGATTATTTGGACTTCGCCGTTTGGAAGCAAATGACATGTGTATATGCAAAATGTATATATAACTACAAATTAGGAAATTGTTGAGACTGCACTCAATATTTATATCCCAGACCAATGTGCCAATCTTTAGGCCCCCCTTTTCCCCTCTTTTTCCATTTCATAAATATTGATGTATACTTTGGCAGACTTCTGTCTTTGCCATACAATGTTTGACTCTATATTGATTTATAACCATATTTTATGTGTCTGTGCACACAAATTGTACGTTTTTTTTTTTTTTCTTTTTGACTGTTATTTTCTCCGCCCCCCTGTGGTGATGTTTGGTACCGCACCCTTAGTCTGGGTCTGGGCTGGCCACCACTCCTGGTGGTTTCCACTGCACAGCGCCACACATCCGGTTTGATCCTCTGACCGGATGTGCGGCGATTGACGGGGACCTGGTGGACCCGTTCGGGTTCCCATTGTCCCCATCTCTGCAGCTTCAGCATTGGCCGGGCCTCGTCTATCCGGGCCCTGGTTCGACGCATGCGCGAAGGTTCCCCGCCGTGCCTGCGTCGTTCGGCTCGGCTGTTGACGCTGCCCGGCGCATGCGCAGTTGCCCGCAATGGGGCCGGGAGACGCCGGTTTGATCGGACCGACGGCTTCCGGTCAAGATGTCCCTATATAGGGGGCTGGGCTCTTGCTCCACTGTGAGACATACATATTTGCAGCATTATATGAGGACGGAGCGCTCCCAGATCCCTTCTTTGTTACTGTGGGGTAAGTTCAGCTGTGGGTGCCCTTTTCTGACATGACCCCCCCTTTTTATGCAAACTATTACTGATCCTGCATTGCATGCTGATCACTATCTGTATGTTTGTTTTCTTTTGTATATCAGAACTGCAGCCCATACAAGCCACTCTGCCTACCTACAACTACCTGATGTGATATATATTTGGGAGGCTCCTGCTCCTGTTTGCTGCCCATCCGACTTCTTTTCAGATATATTTTTACCTCTGATCGCTGTCAGCGATGCATTGATTAAATCTACCACTGTGAGCATTATTCTTTTCCTTCATATTCATTTGGTAAGCGTTTTTTTGGTACCAATTTTTGATTACAAACCCTTCTCTTTTCCTTTTTTCCCCCTTTTTTCTCCCCCTTTCCCCCCCTCCCCCACTCTCAGTTTTTCCCCCCCTCCCCCACTCTCAGTTTTTCCCCCACTCTCAGTTTCCCCCCCCCCCTCCCCCTTCTGTTCCTGTCCCTCATTGCTTGTCTATGTGTCCCCTTGCCTTCTTTCCCTTATGTTTTTTTTCAAACACCCTTGAACATTTACAATCATATTTTTTAGTCTCACCTAGAGTTTACCCACTCATTTGTCTATCTTAAAATTTTATCACCATACGCTCTTACAAGCCTCTTTCATAGGGGCAGTCCTAGACCACTAGTTTGTGCTGTCCTTCCATTCGAGACCTTAATCTTTTATAGGGCCTCTGCCGTGCCTCACCCTGGGTAGGGCGGATTCTCTAATGAAGCTATTACCCATATATTTTTTTATGGTTTACATTCTGAGAATAGCTTTTAATTACTGTGATTATGATGTTCGCTTTCTTTGTTTGTATGTATTTTTAATAGAACCTCTAGCTCCTGAGGAAGCGTTCCTTGTCAACGTGAAACATGTAGAGCAATTAGAGACTACACCACCTTGGAATACCCGACCTGCAGTGCTCTCTTAAATCCAACTTTACAGGGGAAGTTTATCCTTTCTTTTACTAGGACTCATTGCTTAATTTGTCTCTACATAGCTATAGAGAACTATCTAGGAGACTGCAGGATAGGATTCATTATGGTGTATGTGACTGAGTTGTATGCCTATATCAGATGTGTTTTTAAACTCTCATGTCTATTCTCTGTGTTTTTTGTATGTGATTAATAAAAATTAAGTTTTTTATATTTTTTGTTAGCTTATTATGGTTGTGCCCTCAAAGTCCCATTATCTAGCCCCTTGATGCTCCTAAATTCCTTGCTTGGCAAAGGTAAATCGAGAGAAGGAGCATGGTTTTTCTAGGTTGGAAAGATGTTGAGTTGGAGAGGTCTTGAATGGAAATCGGCGGATGGCACTGCCTCGAAGAAACCTCTCCTGGAGAGTCTTATTGTGGGATGTCTATTAGATCTCAATTCTCAAGCACGTATTCTCAGAGAAAGAACTTTCTTTTCTGGGAGAAAAGCTATTGCTTGGGATGAGTCCAGGACCACACCCAAGTATTCCAGGTAAAGGGAAGGTTGGAGGGCAGATTTGTTAAAATTGATCACTCAGCCAAAGGCCTAGAGTAGAGGTAGGCAACCTTACAGAGATGGAGATCTACTTGACCAACAATGATGACGTCAAAGATCACCAGGCACAGTATACTGTTGTTAGGGCCGGTTCAAACCAGAAGGTGATGCCAGAAAGGCATGTTCCATGTATGTTTCCTGCATAGTGTTCAAACGCACTGCCTTTGTGATCTACTGCGGGTGATGATACATTGTTAACCCCAAAATAGAGCCCAAAACAGTCGACAAAAAAAATAAAATATTACAAGAAGAGTGCAGTGTTGAGGAGTGCGTTGCGCTCAGAGTGCAGGGATCAGGAGTGCGTTGCGCTCAGAGTGCAGGGATCAGGAGTGCGTTGCGCTCAGAGTGCAGGGAATCAGGAGTGCGTTGCGCTCAGAGTGCAGGGATCAGGAGTGCGTTGCGCTCAGAGTGCAGGGATCAGGAGTGCGTTGCGCTCAGAGTGCAGGGGTCAGGAGTGCGTTGCGCTCAGAGTGCAGGGATCAGGAGTGCGTTGCGCTCAGAGTGCAGGGGTCAGGAGTGCGTTGCGCTCAGAGTGCAGGGGTCAGGAGTGCGTTGCGCTCAGAGTGCAGGGGTCAGGAGTGCGTTGCGCTCAGAGTGCAGGGGTCAGGAGTGCGTTGCGCTCAGAGTGCAGGGGTCAGGAGTGCGTTGCGCTCAGAGTGCAGGGGTCAGGAGTGCGTTGCGCTCAGAGTGCAGGGGTCAGGAGTGCGTTGCGCTCAGAGTGCAGGGGTCAGGAGTGCGTTGCGCTCAGAGTGCAGGGGTCAGGAGTGCGTTGCGCTCAGAGTGCAGGGGTCAGGAGTGCGTTGCGCTCAGAGTGCAGGGGTCAGGAGTGCGTTGCGCTCAGAGTGCAGGGGTCAGGAGTGCGTTGCGCTCAGAGTGCAGGGGTCAGGAGTGCGTTGCGCTCAGAGTGCAGGGGTCAGGAGTGCGTTGCGCTCAGAGTGCAGGGGTCAGGAGTGCGTTGCGCTCAGAGTGCAGGGGTCAGGAGTGCGTTGCGCTCAGAGTGCAGGGGTCAGGAGTGCGTTGCGCTCAGAGTGCAGGGGTCAGGAGTGCGTTGCGCTCAGAGTGCAGGGGTCAGGAGTGCGTTGCGCTCAGAGTGCAGGGGTCAGGAGTGCGTTGCGCTCAGAGTGCAGGGGTCAGGAGTGCGTTGCGCTCAGAGTGCAGGGGTCAGGAGTGCGTTGCGCTCAGAGTGCAGGGGTCAGGAGTGCGTTGCGCTCAGAGTGCAGGGGTCAGGAGTGCGTTGCGCTCAGAGTGCAGGGGTCAGGAGTGCGTTGCGCTCAGAGTGCAGGGGTCAGGAGTGCGTTGCGCTCAGAGTGCAGGGGTCAGGAGTGCGTTGCGCTCAGAGTGCAGGGGTCAGGAGTGCGTTGCGCTCAGAGTGCAGGGGTCAGGAGTGCGTTGCGCTCAGAGTGCAGGGGTCAGGAGTGCGTTGCGCTCAGAGTGCAGGGGTCAGGAGTGCGTTGCGCTCAGAGTGCAGGGGTCAGGAGTGCGTTGCGCTCAGAGTGCAGGGGTCAGGAGTGCGTTGCGCTCAGAGTGCAGGGGTCAGGAGTGCGTTGCGCTCAGAGTGCAGGGGTCAGGAGTGCGTTGCGCTCAGAGTGCAGGGGTCAGGAGTGCGTTGCGCTCAGAGTGCAGGGGTCAGGAGTGCGTTGCGCTCAGAGTGCAGGGGTCAGGAGTGCATTGCGCTCAGAGTGCAGGGGTCAGGAGTGCGTTGCGCTCAGAGTGCAGGGGTCAGGAGTGCGTTGCGCTCAGAGTGCAGGGGTCAGGAGTGCGTTGCGCTCAGAGTGCAGGGGTCAGGAGTGCGTTGCGCTCAGAGTGCAGGGGTCAGGAGTGCGTTGCGCTCAGAGTGCAGGGGTCAGGAGTGCGTTGCGCTCAGAGTGCAGGGGTCAGGAGTGCGTTGCGCTCAGAATGCAGGGGTCAGGAGTGCGTTGCGCTCAGAATGCAGGGGTCAGGAGTGCGTTGCGCTCAGAATGCAGGGGTCAGGAGTGCGTTGCGCTCAGAATGCAGGGGTCAGGAGTGCGTTGCGCTCAGAATGCAGGGGTCAGGAGTGCGTTGCGCTCAGAATGCAGGGGTCAGGAGTGCGTTGCGCTCAGAATGCAGGGGTCAGGAGTGCGTTGCGCTCAGAATGCAGGGGTCAGGAGTGCGTTGCGCTCAGAATGCAGGGGTCAGGAGTGCGTTGCGCTCAGAATGCAGGGGTCAGGAGTGCGTTGCGCTCAGAATGCAGGGGTCAGGAGTGCGTTGCGCTCAGAATGCAGGGGTCAGGAGTGCGTTGCGCTCAGAATGCAGGGGCAGGAGTGCGTTGCGCTCAGAAAGCAGGGGTCAGGAGTGCGTTGCGCTCAGAAAGCAGGGGTCAGGAGTGCGTTGCGCTCAGAATGCAGGGATCAGGAGTGCGTTGCGCTCAGAATGCAGGGATCAGGAGTGCGTTGCGCTCAGAATGCAGGGATCAGGAGTGCGTTGCGCTCAGAATGCAGGGATCAGGAGTGCGTTGCGCTCAGAATGCAGGGATCAGGAGTGCGTTGCGCTCAGAATGCAGGGATCAGGAGTGCGTTGCGCTCAGAATGCAGGGATCAGGAGTGCGTTGCGCTCAGAATGCAGGGATCAGGAGTGCGTTGCGCTCAGAATGCAGGGATCAGGAGTGCGTTGCGCTCAGAATGCAGGGATCAGGAGTGCGTTGCGCTCAGAATGCAGGGATCAGGAGTGCGTTGCGCTCAGAGTGCAGGGATCAGGAGTGCGTTGCGCTCAGAGTGCAGGGGTCAGGAGTGCGTTGCGCTCAGAGTGCAGGGGTCAGGAGTGCGTTGCGCTCAGAGTGCAGGGGTCAGGAGTGCGTTGCGCTCAGAGTGCAGGGGTCAGGAGTGCGTTGCGCTCAGAGTGCAGGGGTCAGGAGTGCGTTGCGCTCAGAGTGCAGGGGTCAGGAGTGCGTTGCGCTCAGAGTGCAGGGGTCAGGAGTGCGTTGCGCTCAGAGTGCAGGGGTCAGGAGTGCGTTGCGCTCAGAGTGCAGGGGTCAGGAGTGCGTTGCGCTCAGAGTGCAGGGGTCAGGAGTGCGTTGCGCTCAGAGTGCAGGGGTCAGGAGTGCGTTGCGCTCAGAGTGCAGGGGTCAGGAGTGCGTTGCGCTCAGAGTGCAGGGGTCAGGAGTGCGTTGCGCTCAGAATGCAGGGGTCAGGAGTGCGTTGCGCTCAGAATGCAGGGGTCAGGAGTGCGTTGCGCTCAGAATGCAGGGGTCAGGAGTGCGTTGCGCTCAGAATGCAGGGGTCAGGAGTGCGTTGCGCTCAGAATGCAGGGGTCAGGAGTGCGTTGCGCTCAGAATGCAGGGGTCAGGAGTGCGTTGCGCTCAGAATGCAGGGGTCAGGAGTGCGTTGCGCTCAGAATGCAGGGGTCAGGAGTGCGTTGCGCTCAGAATGCAGGGGTCAGGAGTGCGTTGCGCTCAGAATGCAGGGGTCAGGAGTGCGTTGCGCTCAGAATGCAGGGGTCAGGAGTGCGTTGCGCTCAGAATGCAGGGGTCAGGAGTGCGTTGCGCTCAGAATGCAGGGGTCAGGAGTGCGTTGCGCTCAGAATGCAGGGGTCAGGAGTGCGTTGCGCTCAGAATGCAGGGGTCAGGAGTGCGTTGCGCTCAGAATGCAGGGGTCAGGAGTGCGTTGCGCTCAGAATGCAGGGGTCAGGAGTGCGTTGCGCTCAGAAAGCAGGGGTCAGGAGTGCGTTGCGCTCAGAATGCAGGGGTCAGGAGTGCGTTGCGCTCAGAATGCAGGGATCAGGAGTGCGTTGCGCTCAGAATGCAGGGATCAGGAGTGCGTTGCGCTCAGAATGCAGGGATCAGGAGTGCGTTGCGCTCAGAATGCAGGGATCAGGAGTGCGTTGCGCTCAGAATGCAGGGATCAGGAGTGCGTTGCGCTCAGAATGCAGGGATCAGGAGTGCGTTGCGCTCAGAATGCAGGGATCAGGAGTGCGTTGCGCTCAGAATGCAGGGATCAGGAGTGCGTTGCGCTCAGAATGCAGGGATCAGGAGTGCGTTGCGCTCAGAATGCAGGGATCAGGAGTGCGTTGCGCTCAGAATGCAGGGATCAGGAGTGCGTTGCGCTCAGAATGCAGGGATCAGGAGTGCGTTGCGCTCAGAATGCAGGGATCAGGAGTGCGTTGCGCTCAGAATGCAGGGATCAGGAGTGCGTTGCGCTCAGAATGCAGGGATCAGGAGTGCGTTGCGCTCAGAATGCAGGGATCAGGAGTGCGTTGCGCTCAGAATGCAGGGATCAGGAGTGCGTTGCGCTCAGAATGCAGGGATCAGGAGTGCGTTACGCTCAGAATGCAGGGATCAACAGTGCGTTACGCTCAGAATGAAAGCAAGGATCAGGAGTGCGTTACGCTCAGAATGAATGCAGGGATCAGTAGTGCCTTACGCTCAGAATGAAAGGATCAGGGATCAGGAGTGCGTTACGCTCAGAAAGCAGGGATCAGGAGTCCCTTACGCTCAGAATGCAGGAATTAGGAGTGCGTTACGCTCAGAATGCAGGGATCAGGAGTGCGTTACGCTCAGAATGCAGGGATCAGGAGTGCGTTACGCTCAGAATGCAGGGATCAGGAGTGCGTTACGCTCAGAATGCAGGGATCAGGAGTGCGTTACGCTCAGAATGCAGGGATCAGGAGTGCGTTACGCTCAGAATGCAGGGATCAGGAGTGCGTTACGCTCAGAATGCAGGAATCAGGAGTGCGTTACGCTCAGAATGCAGGGATCAGGAGTGCGTTACGCTCAGAATGCAGGGATCAGGAGTGCGTTACGCTCAGAATGCAGGGATCAGGAGTGCGTTACGCTCAGAATGCAGGGATCAGGAGTGCATTACGCTCAGAATGCAGGGATCAAGAGTGCGTTACGCTCAGAATGAAAGCAAGGATCAGGAGTGCGTTACGCTCAGAATGAATGCAGGGATCAGTAGTGCCTTACGCTCAGAATGAAAGGATCAGGGATCAGGAGTGCGTTACGCTCAGAAAGCAGGGATCAGGAGTCCCTTACGCTCAGAATGCAGGAATTAGGAGTGCGTTACGCTCAGAATGCAGGGATCAGGAGTGCGTTACGCTCAGAATGCAGGGATCAGGAGTGCGTTACGCTCAGAATGCAGGGATCAGGAGTGCGTTACGCTCAGAATGCAGGGATCAGGAGTGCGTTACGCTCAGAATGCAGGGATCAGGATTGCGTTACGCTCAGAATGCAGGGATCAGGAGTGCGTTACGCTCAGAATGCAGGGATCAGGAGTGCGTTACGCTCAGAATGCAGGGATCAGGAGTGCGTTACGCTCAGAATGCAGGGATCAGGAGTGCGTTACGCTCAGAATGCAGGGATCAGGAGTGCGTTACGCTCAGAATGCAGGGATCAGGAGTGCGTTACGCTCAGAATGCAGGGATCAGGAGTGCGTTACGCTCAGAATGCAGGGATCAGGAGTGCGTTACGCTCAGAATGCTGGGATCAGGAGTGCGTTACGCTCAGAATGCTGGGATCAGGAGTGCGTTACGCTCAGAATGCTGGGATCAGGAGTGCGTTACGCTCAGAATGCTGGGATCAGGAGTGCGTTACGCTCAGAATGCTGGGATCAGGAGTGCGTTACGCTCAGAATGCTGGGATCAGGAGTGCGTTACGCTCAGAATGCTGGGATCAGGAGTGCGTTACGCTCAGAATGCTGGGATCAGGAGTGCGTTACGCTCAGAATGCTGGGATCAGGAGTGCGTTACGCTCAGAATGCTGGGATCAGGAGTGCGTTACGCTCAGAATGCTGGGATCAGGAGTGCGTTACGCTCAGAATGCTGGGATCAGGAGTGCGTTACGCTCAGAATGCTGGGATCAGGAGTGCGTTACGCTCAGAATTCTGGGATTGGGGGGGGGGGGTGATGTGACAGGTAGCCCTGTCCCCATAACAGTGTCCACTGCCCCCTTCACATCACCCCCACCTCCACACACATACACACACTAGTATCCTCTCTCTCCCCCTTCCCTTCCCATAGCATCCTACCTGTGCACCTCAGGAGATTGAGAAGCAGCACAGTTCTGCAGAGGGGGTGGGAGCAGGAGCTGGCAGAGGGACTTTTAAATATTAACAAGCTGGTGATTGGTTGCTTAGACCTAGCAAACAATGACCTGCGGGTTAACTTGAAAAGTTAACTTGGCTAGCTCCTCCCCCGCCCTCCATCTCCGCTGTTCACAGCGCCGGAGGCTGGAGGGGAGGGAGAGAGAATAACCGAAGGCGCAGTGGAGGAGGCTAGGGGAGGAAAGAAAAGGACCGGCACTAGCAGTTGCTGGGTCAGCGGCGCAGACCCCTTCCTGGGCTACCTGTCACCTACCTGTGGTTGACAGGTAGCCTGCGATCGATGGGTTACCGACCCCGGGCCTAGAGCCTCTGAATTGTCCTATGGACATTTTCTGATAGCTGGAATAGAGGAGCATTTCAGAAGAAGGTTGTCTAGATCAGTGTTTCTCAACCTTTGTTCAGTCAAGGCACCCTTTAAAATGATTGACAATCCTAAGGCACCCCATTCTAAAATGTAAAAAACTAAAACTAAATAGTTTTACATAATGCAGTGGCGCCTACAAATGTGTGACAGTCAACAGCAGAGGGGATTCTTACAAAGCAATATACCTTCGCACCCATCACTGACTAGTATTGCAGTGTTTCTATCCTCCCCCAATATCTCTCTATCATTCAGATATCATGACCCCAGTGCTGATCAAGTGGGCTGGGGAAGCAGCAAACAAGAACACCCTCAGGCGCCTGACGTCATCCTTATCAAATCAATGAAATGATTGGTTATTAGGATGCCAGCAGCTGGCCTGCACATTGCTCAAGATGGTGATGCTGCACAATGAAAACCTGAGACTTTGTGTACCAATAAAAAGGCAGGCTTGATCCACCTTAATCCAGGCTTGTTGACAATTTTTGGACAATTTGGGGCAATTTTTAGGCATTCTGTCAAGGCACCCCTGAATAACCGAAAAGGCACGCTGGTTGAAAAAGACTGGTCTACATAGCCTGTGACTTAGATGTCTGAGTTCTGAGAAGGCCAAGCAGTGGTGCCAAGACCTTTGCGACACACTCTGGGAGCAAGGTTAGACTGAAGGGCAGTGCAACAAACTGGAAGGGATTGTCTGCCACTGCAAAGCGTGGAAAAGGTGAGGTGGGTAAATGGGAACAATCAGATAGGCATCTTGGATATCCACAGACGCCATGTATTCCCTTGTGCCTTTGGGAATTTGAAGGAATTTGTTGAGGGACTTTAAGTCCAGAATAGGAAGAATACCACCAATGGGCTTTAGTACAGTAAACGGGTTTGAGTAGAATTCTTTGAACCTATCTTGTAGCTTTACTGGCATGACTCCCTGGACAAAAAATGGTTCAGGGCATTCTGAACATCTAACTGTCCTTGGCCAGTTTTTGGTTTATTTTAAAGAAGTAACCAGTGAGGAGGTATAGTGTTTGAACTCTATTTTGTAGCCCTTTGAAACCAACTGAACCACAGATCTTGGACCCAGAGAGAGGCAAACTGTAAAAGATTTCCCCCCTCTTAGGAACGAGGGCGACCCTTTATTGTGAAGAGGGCTTTGCAAAAGACTTGGTGGCCTTGTGTGGGCCAAGGCTTGCACCAAAAGGTTTAGGTTAGCTTTTGAAGTTGAAGCCTGGTTAGGGTAGATAGGTGCTTCTCATTTACAAGAGCTAGGGGCTCCTGAGGAGGTCTTTGGGATCTTCTGATGTGGAAGTAAAAAGCCCACCTGTGATCTCTTTGATAAATTGGTCAAGTGCCTCACCAAAACAGAGGTCTTCCTTGGAAAGGCATACATGGGGGAAACTTTTGTAGGCAGCTTCAGCTGTCCATGCTTTCAGCCATACGATTCTGCACATGGGAATGGACATTAGAGCCATTCTGTAAAATTTGTCTCATGACATGTATTAGGGCACCCTAATGTGTCTGTGGAATCTGACTCAGGTTGAGAAATGGAGTAGGAGAAGGGGCGTGGTATTTTAGAGCCCTAGACCAAGATGGCTGTATTATGGCCGTAATTTTTTTAAGGAAATATATGACACAGAAGCATACAAGTCTGCTTTAGTTAAATAGGCCACTTGTTGGGTGCCTGAAAGCTGGAATATGATGCTAAGGCCGGTGTTAGAGCTGGCTCTTGTTTTGGTGCAAGGGACACACTGTCACTCTTAGGTTAAGTGTTGTGCTGGTGGACTCCCATTCGACTGGTCACCACGCTACAAGTGAGGGTATTTCCCTGTGGAGTACTCACAGAATAGAATGCAGAGTATACGGTAAGCCTGTCCATAAGGGCTACGCAGCAACCCATGTGTAGACATCCTGTATCAAATGCTTGCAGCTAAAGGACAGGAGGAAGCACCCAAGTACCTTATAAGGGTTTCAGGCAGAAATAGTAAAAGTGTGCGACTAGTGGTGTGATGTAACAACTGGTTATCCACCTGAAACTAAGCTCTGAGTGGTTAACTTTTAACGCCAGCAAGCTGACACTGAGATGAATACATTCCAAACATAGCCCAGTTTTTATAGTAATGTTCAGAGATACAGGGGGACCCCATCTTACCAGTCTATGACACTGGACTGTTTATTAAGTCCAGGCTTTGCCCATCACGGTGGGCATACTCCCAAAGGGGTCGTCAGGCTCTGTGTTCCATAGCAATGGACCACAATCCTGGACTTGTACAGCACCCTGCAGCCAACTCAACGCATTGCATCAAGTGTCAAGGTAAGTGCTCATACAGGATCCAGTGCCCGAAGAAACATTACAGGCCATCTCCACAGCATGGGATGCAGGGATGGCTCCCAAGGATTTACCGAGTTTGTGCCAATCTGGATACACTGATTCTTTGTTGGCAGTAGAAAACTGAGTTTGATTAAAGAATTGGAAGATAAAATAAAGAAAAAATATTAAACTAGTTGAGCTAAGGGTGATTTTCTGCATGAAGGAGAAAAGGTCCATCACCTTCAGACACTAGTACAAAACCGAGGACTCACTAAGTGAAGTGGAATTATATGGAAGACGCCAAGGAAGCATACCCTCTAAAGCTTTGTCACCTGAATCATCTGAACATTTTAGCTTAAAACCACCGCTCGCCATAGACAATCCTAGTATGGATGTATACATTTGAAAGCCTCAGTCAATGCCACTCCTCTGGCCATGCTCCCTGACAGGTTTTGTCTCACCCACAGGGAATAAATCATAGGGTTAAAGAGTAAGAACAGAATAAAAGAATTTACACATCATCGGATGTGAAGAGCGAAGAAGTGACACAGGTGCATGTGATTGCATTGAGAAATGAGTTGAAAAAAGTGAGAAATAAAGTGAAGCTGTGAAATATGTGAACAATTAAAGCGGAAGTCAATCCATTTACTTTTCCTGCATGCCAGAAATACTAACTGTCAAATTGGCTGTGCTCTCAACCAAACTGTCAAACCATCCAATGGCTGGTGTCATAACTGATCGCATGTGCAGCACCATGGCAGTTGAAGACTAAACACAGGCCAAGATGGCAGCTTACTTGGCTGAAAACAATAGGCGGGTTTAGAAGTCGAGCATACTAAACAAACTATGTGTTTGACAGATAAAGTCAAATCTAATGATGCGAGTCATGAATGGGGGTTTATAAGAAACTTTCACTCACAATATAAAGAAGTAGAAACCATTTTTAGAAAGTATTGGTCTATCTTAATTATGGATAAGATTTAAAGGAAAGCAGTACCCAAGGACCCAAGATTCATTTATCGGAAGGGACCCTCATTTGGGGATACAATAGTAAAGAAAATCATAGATCCCCCAATTAAACCTCTAATGTTTTGGAATAGGGCAGGCTTCTATTCCTGCCGTAGATGTTTATCTTGTAGGCAAGTGAATACACATATAAGAGGCATAACTGAGTTTTGCTCAACTGCTAATGATAAAAATGTTTAAAATTAAGGCTCTCATCACATGTAATTCGACACATGTGGTAAATGCAGTACAGTGCCCATGCGGCCTAATGTATATAGGTCACACAAAATGCACATTAGGAAAAAGAGTGTCTGAACACATTAATAATATTAAGATGGTTTTAAGGACCATAGTGTGTCAATGCACTTTAGTTGTAAACATAATAGAGAATCTCTTCGGGCTTGAAGTTTTGGGGTATAGAGATAACTAAATCTATGTGGAGAGGAGCGAATAGAGTTTGCGATCTAAGTGCGAAACTAAGTGGATATACTTGACAGATACTTGACAGATACTTTATATCCTAAGGGGATGAACGTTGAGCTTGATCTTAATTGTTTTATCAGTAATTATTCGTTTTTTAGGAATCAAATTATAACTTCATTTCACTGCTGGCTCTTCTAATGCTGCTGTTTGTTTATACACCGGATGGATTAAAACACCATTACGTGTTCTCATTGGAGATTTTTATAGATGTATTTCATACGTTGGTATTTATGTGGGATTATTTTTCATGTCCAAGTTTATTTTCATTTTAATAATCTTTTTTGTTCACCTTTTTTTAAATTAATTTTATTTTATTTTTATTATTTAATTTTATTTTTAGTTTTTATTTATTGGAAATGTTTTGCATATGAAATGTTCTTTATATGGAGACACCTATGCTATTTATCTTATAATGATTTTTAAAAAAATTTGACTAATTTATCGGTATAGACTTGACATACATGTTACAATTGACCGATATTTAGAATAGTGTTATATGCGGGTACAATCCCTTTTAAATAGAAAAAAAGTGCTTTTAAAATAGACAGTGATTAATTAATCTGTTATGTGATAGTGATTGTAATAGATCATTAGGAAACCGAGCATTTGCTAATTATTTATTTTATGGGATATGTTTATAAAAAATATGGTATATAGGAAATCTGCCCACTCCTATACTCCCAACACTGCGCTCATGGAAATATTGCCTCAACAGAGCAGCCACTTAGTGTGAGTGAATATATGAACAAAAATTTGATTCACCATAAACCTGACCCCCCCCCCAACAATAGTGAAAACAAATAGCGGCGCTAAACTCATTAAAATTATTACATCAAGTGAATAACTGCAACATGATCACTATAAATAATAAAAAAATTAAAAAGTGAGTGATATGACTCTAAAACACAGTGCACCAGATAATAGAAAACAGTGTCCTGATAATGGAAAATTGATTAATAGTGTGAATAAGCGGCGATCTAAAAAGAAATATATAAAGTCCTTTAAATAAACAACCAAAAAGTTTAATAAATCCAAAAATGGTGATATAAAATTGTGATGATAATGATTATACTATATAAAGTGACGTGATATAATGAAGATCTTCAGTTAAACAAATCTTCCACCACACTTCTGTGTCCGTGATTTCACTCCCCTTAAGAAGACAAACTCACCAGCTTTTATTTCCTTACACTCTCGTGTTCGGCTAAATGGCTCTAACCCACATAGATGGGGGTTAAATAGTGACCTCCGATGGTCCAACGCTAGCATCCAGAGTTTTCAACAAAAATGCTCTCTCCACATGTAAAAAAGAAGTGTTCCAATAGTGAAATACCGTAATGAAATTTATTAAAATGTCAAACTCTTCCACCATTGAACTCACATCTCATAAAATCACATCAGGCAGAGAAACAAATCACAGCATATTGTCACATCAAGAAAACTCCAAACGAAAGAATCCAGCATGTAGCGGTCACGGCGGACCCAAGGAGTGCACTGGTTGGTGTCAATCTCACCCGTTCCTTGGAGCCGATCCCCCCCCTTCCTGGTGCGGCATCCCATGTCACAGCGTACTACATCACGCATAATCGATTTAGCCGAACACGAGAGTGTAAGGCAATAACAGCTGGTGAGTTTGTCTTCTTAAGGGGAGTAAAATCACGGACACAGAGGTGTAGTGGAAGATTTGTTTAACTGAAGATCTTCATTATATCAGGACACTGTTTTCTATTATCTGGTGCACTGTGTTTTAGAGTCATATCACTCACTTTTTTATTATTTATAGTGATCATGTTGCAATTATTCACTTGATGTAATAATTTTAATGAGTTTAGCACCGCTATTTGTTTTAACTATTGTTGGGGGGTCAGGTTTATGGTGAATCAAATTTTTGTTCATGGGATATGTTTAGGCTTAGGTGCCTCCATAGTTATAATGTTATAATGTACCCAGTGATACGATGGATGTTAAGAGTTAATTCCCCGCCCGCATGCATATATTATAGACAATCCTCCTAAATACAGGACAGACTTGGTTGTGTGATGGAGGATTGGGTTAAATTCCCATCCCTGTATTAGTATATATTGGATGAGCTGTGCTGTGTAGCCATGCTCTCTGAAGAAGGAATAACGAAATGTACGTCAGGGCATGACTACACAGCTATCCAGTCAGTCTATCAACGAGCAAGTTCAACCCGTGTACACCACCGTGAGAGGAATCTATTAGGTGGTGAGAGCCAAAAACCGAATGTGACAGGACTGCTTACATTGTAACGCTTGTTTTAAATACTTGTTTTAAATACTTTATAAGGGGGGTTATTGATTGAATACATTTAGAATTTTACAGAATTACGCTATGTATGTGTGTTTTCTTGTCATGAGTGACAAATAGATGGAAGGACCGGTGTTTGCTGCTCCGTGAAGGGATCATCATATGGGCTTACTATCACCATTCATCTGGTGAGTTCATGACCTCGTGCTAATTCACGAGGTGTGGTGACGGTCGAAATATAGGATACAGATTGCATGGAAGCACATGGATGAACTTTCAATGATTTATTTATTTTTCATATTTGATTAAGTCCTTTGAATATTTGAACGGCCTCTATCATGGATTATTGTTAAATGGATTTTGAACGCTGCTAATGCTGGATTGTATTATAGCATGTTTGTTTAATGTGATTATAGTAGCTGCCATATTTTATTACAATATTGGATGTTTTTTTCCCATAAGCACTAGGGGTGGCTTGGTGCGTTTATCTTTGTATTCTTAGTACTCCACAGATATTTTATAATAGGAGGGTTTATTTCCACTTTAATAAACAGTGAGTGTATGAGTGAAACGATGCATGTGTAAAAAACATAAAAAAGTTAGAAAAATAAAAGAAATGCAAAAAATGAAAAAAAAATGAAAAATTGAGAAAATAAAAAGTGAGAAAAAATAAAAGATAATCCATTATGCCACATAAAATTATGTAAAAAAAAAAAAAACACAAAAAGTACACATGGTTTTTACATGATTTTAGATAGCATCAATGGATTTTTTTTTCTCGCTTTGTCATTATTTTCAATTTTTATTTTTTTCATTTCTTTTATTTTTACACATGCATTTTTCACTCATACACTCTTGCACATTTTCTAAACACTTTTACAATTCGCTTCATTTTAAAATATTTTGTATTTTTATTTTATTTTTGCCTCTCTTACTTTTCATCTTCCCTGCTTTCTTTATTCACTCTAGAAACCGCTTCATTTTATTTCTTACACTTTAACAAATTTCTTATTGCAATCGCATGTACCTGTGTCACTCCTTCACTCTTAACACCCAATGATGTATAAATTCTGTTATTCTGCCGTTACTCCCTACCCCTACAATTAAGCCCCGATGGGTGGGACGAAACAAGTCAGAGGGCATGGCCCGAGACACTACATTGAATGAGGCAAGCTTAGATGTTCATTGCTCACTGGATGAGTTTTTCTTATACGGAGTGCCAATGGGGCTCCACACCTCAGCCTGGAGTGGCACCATCAAGTAATTTTGGCCTTATTCTGAGTGACCTGAAGATGCACATCTCTAAGCCATGGTGCATGAATACTCTGCCTGTGTCCTCTCCTGTACTATTAAGAAAAGTGTGTCCCTGCTCTGCCTGCCAGCCTGTTTCCTAGACTGCCCCTCACCATTTACCAGCTGCTAGCGATAATTGCAAGTAAAACCTGGCAGGCTGGTTGTACCCAAGTTGATCGATCAACTTAGTACATTGAGCCTGCCCATACATGGTTTGATTCTTGGTCGGGTCCTGCTGAGATTCGAACTGTGTATGGCCTGCCTAATGTACACTGTGAAAGGGGGAAAGTAATGTGTTAGCTTTCCCAACAGGTGCTTGTGCTACTTGATATGACCCGTATTGTGATTGGCTGAAGGAGGGGTGTGATAATTAGCATAGCTTCACCTTCTGCATCTGTAAACCCCTTATAGACCACAGCAGTTTTAACATTTCTGCTATGGGTCTGCTGATTTGTAAAAAATGTGTATTTAAAACATTAAGAACGTAACCATTTAGGATAATGAGAATATATATACGGTATATATATATATATATATATATATATATATATATATATATATATATATATATATATATATATATATATATATATATATATATATATATATATATATATATATATATATATATACACACACATACATACATACATACATATACATATATACACACATAAACACACACAGGGCTCAAAATTTCAAGTCCTGAGCTACTAGACAGACCTCAAGGGTTACTCGCCACCAGTTGCCCCACCCTACTCCTACCCTGCCCCTAAACACGCTCTCATAAATTATCTCATGAAATGACACTTAAATGTTTTATGCAGAAATAAGTTATAAAAATAAATATTAACAACAACTTTATCAGTGCAGCCTCACCTGTGCCCAACAATGCAGCCCACCTGTGCCCATCAATGCAGCCTGCCTGTGTCCATCAATGCAGTCTACCAGTGCAGAAGAGAGAGAGCAGGCGGCCTGGTAATATACAAATGTCCACCCTGTGATCTGCATACTGTATGTTTAAAAGAACGTAAATACAAAGTAACAATTGCATTGCAATGTTTTTATCAATGTTCAACACACTGTTCAGAACCTTTAGTTTGAAAAGCAGAGGCCATAGAGCAAGTCCCAGCTTTTATTTTGACAGCCCGTATTTGCAGTAATAGCAGCTGGGCGGACAGCGGCACTGTTACAGTGGGGGCATTTCTGTAGCACACTCAGTAGACTAGTTGTCAGTGGTACTATAAAGACAGCTATCAGCTGTTTCAAAAGTTAACTCATGTGTAAGCATGAAACATCTGCTGTGCTAGTAACAAGAGAAGACAGAGTACCTATCTGATGGGGTGAGTAGGTGAGACAGCCTGTGGTGAAGATGAGGTATTTCTTGTTCCCTTCAATATTTTGAGGACTGTTGGGCCTCCATGTCCGATATTTTGCATACAGCTGGGCTACTTTGGTCTCCAACTGATCCCTGGTCATCGGAGGTGGAAGCGGCTGCTGATTTTGGGCATCAATGTCCACAAACATTTGAAGGGCTGCTGCAATCTGAGCATCTTCTCCAACAATATCCCTTCCTTCCCCATCTTCTTCACCATCCTCCTCTTCTTCCTCCTCCATACTGTCATTCTCCTGTGGTCTGGTAGGGCCCTGTATTGTTTCATCAGCCTTCTCCCCGGCCTCCACAAGGAGTTCTGGAGAGTCCGCCACCATTACCATACGGATGGAGCTGGCGTTCAGGTTCTGTATTTTGAAAAGTCTCTTTACCACGTTAAGGTTTTCTGATTCAACATCCTAAAAAAGGTGGAGACACATTGCAATTAAAATTGAATTAAATTGAAACTTAGATGATTTAGTATCCACTATATAGAAAAACTATATAGAAAAAAAAGAGCAATGTAAAGAGCCTAAAAAAAATTACCAGTTGCTGCAATTATGCAGAAATTTGAACTCCCTCCACAGACACTGGTGCCATGGTCTCTGGTACAGTACAGGAATTTATTGGGACTGATGAAGGGCAACTAGGGGCTCTGGTGTCCTGCTGAATTCATTCCCCTAGGATCACTCCTATTCATCTGCATAAGTCATGTAAACTAATACATTTGCTTTGATAATGTGACTGGGCAAGGAAGGGAGCTTGCATTCCTAATATTACAGCTAATAGTATATTTTAGCCTGTTTCCTTTGTTTTATTGAACCCAACTGCAGCTAAAATGTGATTTTTACAAAGGTGGGGAGGGGGTCAAGATTTCATAGCTGTATGCATCATTAAATGTATGCGTATTTTGAGTGCATAAGTGACACTTGAGGTGCTCAAAACAGTACATATAAATAAACAATCTATGTATGAAAAAATTGTGCCTTATGTGATAAACAATTATATCGCACAAAGTTCATATTCATGAGCAAAGATGCAGTATGTGGAATCTTTTCAGACAATTTTGCAAGAGGTCTACTTAATTCCACTTGTAAGTAATCTCCAATGACTTGAAATAGGATGTTTCATAAAGTAAAGTTGGAGGGGGCGTGGCTTGGCAGCGCACGTAGCCAGACGCACGACTTGTGAGCTCCGCCGAATCTCCGCTCTTTTATCTTGCTAACTGCCTAACATCACCCGATTTCGGAGATATTTAGCCTTGAGGTGATTACTACACCTATAATATACCGGCTGCTATTTTTCCTGCTCAACGACGAGATGTCTAGACGTGGCTCTGCTACTCGCCTTGCTCCGGACCATGCGGCCAAAGATGGGGGCTCAGCACAGAAATCTGCCAAGGAGAAGTACAGGGAGGCAGCTCAAAAGCTGTTCTCCATGCCTGGTACACGAGAATCCTCAGAGCTACCTGGAGACATGCTAGAAGATCACAACGGCTCTCAGTCTGACACCAACGACACAGTGCCACTTGAGGATCCGACGACGCCACTGCTTCCATAGGACACTGAGTACAACCCCTGTTGTTCAAGCCCCGCATATGGCCATGATCCCAGACCCGGCCAGGCCAGAACCTACGCTGCAAGATATTTTCTCTGCAGGTACGTCATGCAACCTCTCTATCACAGCCCTGGCATCCGAGGTTAAGGGGGTGAAAGTTGAAATGTCATTCCTCTGCCAAGACATACAAAAATTGAGAGACCGCACCTCAGCCATTGAAGGGTGTATCAGTACATTGGAGGATGACTGGGCCCCCATGCAGAGGAAATCGCATGCTCAGCAGTTGCTGGTGGCTAAACTTTCTGCACGACTCGACGATTTAGAAAACAGGCTTTGCAGGAACAATGTCAGGGCTATAGGCATTCCTGAAAAGATGGAGCGGAAAAACCCTGTACATTTTATAGAACAATGGCTGCTGAATAAATTTGGGAGAGACTCATTTTCAAAGATGTTTGCAGTGGAGCACGCACACCGTGTTCCCACCAGAACCCTGCCTCCAGGCAATCCTCCTAGAGCTTTTCTGTTTAAGCTGCTCAATTACAAGGATCGCGATGTTATCCTCTCTAAAGCCAGTTTAATGGGGGATGCTCTTGTGATGGACAACTCCAAGATTTCACTGTTCCCAGACTTATCGGCGGAGGTGTAAAAACAACGGGCTCAGTTTAATAAAATTAGGTCCTTTCTTGATAATAGTCAGGTACTGCAACACCCAACTTCGGATGTAGAGATACTGAACGCTCCTTTCACGTCTGATGAGCTGCTGGAGGCCATGGCGCTTTCCTCCATCATCCGCCCCTGGAGACTTGCCGGCGGAGGTTTACAGAAGATACCATTGGTGCCACAATTTAGAGAGGTCTTTTTGGATGCCCTGGAATGTGGAAGCCTGCCCAGTCTATGAATGAAGCTGTAATCATTTTATTGTTTAAATCAGGTAAAGATGTCCACTCCCCGGATTCCTATAGGCCCATCTCGTTATTGACAATGTATGTGAAGTTACTGGTCAGGGTTCTGGCTACCAGACTGGCCAAAGTTATCCACAAAACTGTTCACAAAGATCAATCTGGGTTCATTCCCTCTAGGTCCACAGCCCTAAACATCAGACGACTATTTCTCAACCTTCAGTTACTTTTCGACAATCCGGGTCAGAGAGCGATTCTGTCATTAGATGCGGCTAAGGCCTTCGACAGTGTCAAATGGCCTTACCTGTGGGAGGTGCTGAGGTGCTTTGGACTGGGAGATAAATTAATTAACTGGATGAAATTGTTGTATGCGGCCCCTAAAGCTAGGCTACGCATTAATGAAGATCTAACAGACCCTTTTCCCCTATTCAGGGGTACAAGGCGGGGTGCCCATTGTTACCCCTGTTATTTGCATTAGTCCTGGAACCACTAGCAGCTACCATACGGTCATCCCCATCTATTGCAGGCTTTTACAGGGAATCGGGTGTGGAAAAAATCTCCCTTTACGCTGATGACAATCTTCTTTATTTGGGGGACTTGGACACATCCCTCACCAACGCAATGTCAGCGATTCAGTACTTTGGCTCTTTGTCGGGATTCTCCATCAACTGGAACAAATCGGTTCTTTTGCCATTAGATGATCCAATGGTTTCGTTGCTGTTTGCTGCACCTTAAGGTAGTCTCCTCATTCAAATATCTGGGAGTACAGGTGTCTGCCAACCCGCTGAATTACTTAGAAGAGAATTTACTCCCCCTTTTCAAAAGGCTCCAAATGACCTGTAATTTTTGGTGTAAATTACCACTATCAGTAATTGGTAAGATAAACCTAATTAAAATGGTTTGGTGCCCCCAATTGTTGTACATTATGCACAATTCCCCTCAGTGGATACCTCGCAGATGGTTCACTCACATTGACACCTTATTCAGATCTTTAATATGGAAAAAACAAGTAGCTAGGATTCGTCTTTCCACACTGCAGTATAGCAAAGATCTGGGACAGGCAAGGGTGCCTAATTCTAAGCTTTATTTGTATGCCTCTCAACTACAACACTTGAGTGGCTTTGGGTTACCAAGTGAATTCGACCCGACCCTATTGCAGACTGGAACGCGAAATTCCTCCGTTTTAACGGGTTTAGAGGCTGGACTACCCAATCTGTCACAATCGGCACCCACTACAATTCTCTTAAAAAAAACTCTGGGCTACTGTTAAAATCAGTTTGGGGATCTCAGGATTTCTTGAAGATACTCCATTATGGTTCAATCCTAATCTGGCAGAAGTATATAAACTGGAAAGTTTCCAGGCATGGAAACTGGCTGGCGTCTGTAATATTTCCCAATTATATAACCAATACTAAAATGCTTTATGGACCTGCAGGCAGAATTTAACTTACCTAGACAACAATTTTATAAGTACCTCCAATTGAGACATGCTCTCCAGGCCCGGGGTCGTATATCCACACTTTCAAGTCATCCCTTGCTGAGGGACATCTTTTACGGACAAGAGAAAAAGGGTCCGATATCTCAGATCTATTCAAGCCTACTATCATCCATACAAGACCCAGCAACTTTACCGTGTAGGAGGGGATGGACACAGGACTTAGGGGAGATAAATGATGAAATCTGGGGGATGTGCGTGCAATCTGGGCCGATTACATTGGTCTCACAGGTTATCTTATTTATTCTTATTACACAGGGCTTACCGAACACTCATCCAATTGCATCGCTGAGGAAGGAGAGATTCCCCTTTATGCCCCAAATGTAATAGGGAGGAGGGTTCTCTAATTCACTTAATCTGGCGCTGTCCCAAATTGCACCATTATTGGGGTGAAATAACTGAAGCCATCTCAGTTTACAGTTTACCAGCTTGGGGTCCCATTGGATCCTTTAATCTGTGTCTTAGGAGCTGTTGATGAAGAAATATATACCCCCCATCAATATAGCAGTGCTCAGACTACCATATATAGCTCGAAAGCTAGTGGCCAAGTTCTGGCTTTCCCATGTGAACAATGGGTAGAATAATGGGTAGAACAAGTCAAATTACATCCAGGGAGCAGTTGACATATCAGCATAGAAATGCGAATCGTAAATTTTATTCCATATGGCAAGCCTGGTTGGAAACTCCGGGGTTGGCACCCCTGCAACTGGTCTTACATTGGTTGCTACAAGCATAAAAGGCATGAATGTCTGTGGAAAAGAATAATATTGACCTCTAGGGCGGGAAACAGGACAAGTTTTACTGTTAACATTTAATTATGTAATGACAACTTCCATATGCACACTCTGACCATAGAGGGGAAGTTTCTTTAAGAGCGAGTAGGAGGAGGGTGACCACGATCATTCTTTGGCCCGTTGGCCTTCTGTTCTTCTGTGTTGGGTTGGCGGGTTACAAAGTAGAGGATCCACATCAAGTCCATCATGACAATACACAGGTAGTGATAGTATGTTATTTGGTAACTCCCTCTTCTCATACATTTTTTCTTAAATCTGTAATATTGTGCTCATTTTTTTGAGTCTTTTGGCGGGATTTGTGACGTCATACCTGTCTGGGGGTGGGAGGAGTTCTAGTTTTCTCTCTTTTCTGATTGGTTGATTGTTATTTAAAATTATTTTCACTGTTACCCCACATTTATCACATGTCTGATGAAGGGGTCCTGCGTGACTCCAAAAAGTTGAACTCTCCTTGTGTTGTGATCATGCAATAAACTATCCGTTTGGACTAGGGGTGCAACGGATCAAAAAACTCACGGTTCGGATCATTCCTCGGATCAGGAGTCACAGTTCGGATCAACAAAAAAAAATCTCCCCCACTGTAATATCTACGTTATCCCCCCACTGTAATATCCACAATCTCCCCCACTGTAATATCCACAATCTGCCCCACTGTAATAATATATTAGCAGGGTATGGCAGAGTATTGCAGGGTATTGGCAGAGTACTGTATTGGCAGGGTATGGCAGAGTATTGCATATCGGCAGGGTATGGCAGAGTATTGGCAGAGTATTGGCAGAGTATTGGCAGGGTATTGGCAGGGTATTGCAGAGTATGGGCAGGGTATTGGCAGGGTATTGGCAAGGTATTGACAGAGTATTGGCAGAGTATTGGCAGAGTATTGCAGAGTATTAGCAGAGTATTGGCAATGACAAGGTATGGCAGAGTATTGGCAGGGTATGGCAGAGTATTGGCACTGCTGCCATCCAATCTCTCTCCTCCACTGTACATATCAGTACACAGAGGGGAGAGAGGAACGGCGTCATTTCATGACGCCGGTTTGTTTACAAGTGATCTCGGAGCGATCACGTGGTAAACGACCGCTGGGTGTACCAAGATGGCCGCCGCTCCGGAGCTAGGCCGAAGCAGCGGCCTTTCCTAAGGCCGAGGCAGTGGCGCGCTCCGCAGAGCGCATGTGTGCCGATCCGAACAGGTTGAACCGCTGGGATCACGGATCGGTGACGATCAGTTGCACCCCTAGTTTGGACGCTACTTTGTGTTGATCCATGGTGTGCCGGCAAATATCTACTTTGTGACTTGAACCAGTATCCAGCTGGTTGTTTCCGCAGCACCCAAATTTTGAGAGCTTATCCAGGAACGTGTGCAATGGGATTATGAAGTAGTATTATGGGTTGGCGGGTTAGACCCTGCCTACTCGACATGGATGGTTGCTATTGTTTTTATAGTTTTCTATGTGCTATCTGGTACTAACTTACCATCCAATGCCTTTTGTGAAAGTATAATCCTACAAAAAACACCTAAGGTTTAGATTCTGGGTATATATCGGTATGACATCAATGCCGGAACAATTTTTTTCCTTTCTATAAAGGTATGTAGTTGAATTTCACGCTGTGCTATGGTTTTATTCCCTTTAATTGTAGTTAGCATACCTACTGATATAAAAATAATATTTTTTTTTATGTAACCTGTGATGTATTACAATTGGCACAATAAAACTTCTTTTGATTGAAAAAAAAGTAAAGTTGGCCTCTTACTAGATATGGTGGATCGCTATTACAGAGATCAAACTCACTGTGAAATATGACCGCCTGTTTGGATATCACTCTCCTAGGTTTTTTCACAACCAAACACCTCCAAAGATTGAACTCAGGTGATTCAAAGAACAAGGAACTGACTCACTTCCATAGACGTTCAGCTCATCCACATCGCAGCAATTAGCCAGTTTAAACTTCTCAGGTGCAAAGGTATGTAAACTTTTGCATCTGTGTAAATATAAAGATGGAACTCTGGATGCAAAAGTTTACATAACATTGCACCTGAGAAGTTTACACTGGCTAATTGCTGTGATGTGGATGAGCTGAACATTTATGGAAGCGAGTCAGTTCCTTGTTCTTTGAATCACTGGTGTTCAATCTTTGGAGGTGTTTGGTTGTGAAAAAACCTAGGAGAGTGATATCCACACAGGCGGTCATATTCCAAAGCGAGTTTGATCTCTGTAATAGCGATCCACCATATCTGGTAAGAGGCCAACTTTACTTTATGAAGCATCCTATTTCAAGTCATTAGAGATTACTTACAAGTGGAATCCAGTAGACATCTTGCAAAATTTCATTGCTTTTCAGCATAGGAGATTAATGCAGAAATCTGTCTGAAAAGATTCCACATGCTGCATCTTTGCTCATGAATATGAACTTTGTGCGATATAATTGTTTATCACATAAGGCACAATTTTTTCATACATAGATTATTTATATGTACTGTTTTGAGCACCTTAGAGTGTCACTTATGCACTCAAACTGAATGAAGAAATATATGATCAAGAACAACCTCTACATAGTACATTGCGTAACAACTCTACATTCAATCCACAAGTAGCGAACAACCAACATATTGAGGTTTTTAAAAAATTAGTTTTACAAGACCTGGAATCGCTGAAACTGAAGAAAATTTCGGATCCAATACATATAAAGAAAGGGATTTAGAAACTAACTGAAAGAGAAGACATCGTAATACGCCCAGCTGACAAGGGAGGAGCTATGGTTATACAATCTAAGGAACAATATTTACAGGAATTGGATCGACAATTGCAGGATGAGGAAACCTATATTAAACTATCAAGTAATCCTACGAGGGAATTCAAGAAACAGTTGCAATTAATAGTTAATTTAGGAACTAAAAAGGAGATATTAAATAAAAAAGAATCCAAATATTTGGTACCAGAATCATGTAGAATCCCAATAATTTATACCATCCCCAAAATACACAAGAATCGAGAACAGCCACCTGGTAGGCCAATTGTGAATGGTATAGGTTCATTAACTTCCAGGATGGGAGAATACATTGATTATTTTATGCAACCGGCAGTACAGAATACGAAAGCATACCTAAAGGACACCAAGCATACTTTGCAACTACTAGATACGATATCAGTATTAGAGGGTAGAACTCTCCTTGCAACAGATGTGTCCTCATTATACACCATTGTGCAACACCATGAAGCATGTGCAGCGGCCAAATGGCTTCTTAGAACGTATAGGACATTAATTTGCAAACAAAGAAAGTTTTTAATAAAGTGCCTTGATTTTTGTTTGAAGCACAACTACTTTTGGCACAATCAATTCTATTACAGGCAAGTAACTGGTATAGCCATGGGAGCTAAATTCGCACCTAGTATAGCGAATGCCTTTATGGCATATTGGGAAGAAGAAGCTGTATATAGCAATATGCCAGCCGAGTTGACTCTGTATAAAAGATATATAGATGACTTAATTATAGTCTGGAATGGAAGTAGGGATTCGTTGGAAGAATTTTTTTAAGAAACTCAATAATAACGAGAAGAAGATTAATCTGGTATGAAAAATAAATGAAAAATTAGTCGACTTTTTGGATCTTAATATTTCCCTACAAGACAATAGGGTGATTACGAAAACCCATTTCAAAAATGTGGATACAAATAGTTATCTGTCCATTAACAGCTGTCACTTCAAACCTTGGTTATACAATATACCTAAAGGTCAACTCGTTAGGATCAAGAGAAATTGCACAAATGAAGAGGACTACAAAATGCAAGCAGATTTAATTGGTACGAGGTTTAAGGAGAAGGGTTATGAAGATACATGGATTAATAAACAGATACAACATGTTAATGAAATGGACAGAACAGCGATGTTACAGAATAACCCTAAGAGGAGAATACATCAGGATGAAGCCCCATGTCTGATATTGGACTATAATGTGCAACATAAGGAGGTGGCCAAACTTAATAAGCGACACTGGCATATACTGAAGAACGATAAAGATTTAAAAGATACACTGAACATCATATATAAAAGGGCCCCTACCCTGAAAGATATGATTGTCAAATCTGTAGTTGAACCCCCCCCCCTAAAAATAAATTCACGTTTTTCTCTGGAAAGGGTTTCTTTCCTTGTAGGAACTGTTACGCATGTCGCCTCACACAAAAGTTTCAAAGAAAGAGGTCAGAATTTACAGCTACCACTAAAGGCCGATCGTATGAAATCAAAGATTTCATAGGTTGCCATACTGAGGGGGTAGTGTACTGCCTCCAGTGTAGCTGTAATTTACAATATATAGGAAGAACTAAAAGGGCACTTAAAGTCAGAGTAAAAGAACATGTCCAAAACATCATGAATGGATTCCCCAAACATAATGTTTCTAAACATTTTGCCGCAGTTCACAATAGAGATCCATCCCAGTTACAATTCTGGGGTATTGAAAAATATAATGCATCATGGAGAGGGAGCCATAAAATCAGGACTATTAGTCAAAAAGAGTCAAGGTGGATACATATTATGAAAATGTTGACACCTGAAGATCTAAAGGTTGAATTTGACCTCAACTCCTTTCTCAGCAATTTTTAATCTTTAATCAACATTACTTATGTTTAGGGCTGCAACTAACGATTATTTTCATAATCGATTAATCGGCCGATTATTTTTTCGATTAATCGATTAATCGGATAAAATCATAAAAAAAATCATAATGTGCCATTTTTTTCTATTCCTCCCGGGGACACCAATGACGGGGCACTATTCCTCCCGGGGTCACCAATGACGGGGTGCTATTCCTCCCGGGGTCACCAATGACGGAGCACTAGTCCTCCCAGGAACACCAATGATGGGGCACTATCCCCCCACCGGTCCCAGGAACACCAATGGGGCACTATTCCCCCCCCCCTCCCAGGAACACCAATGGGGCACTATGTCTATTCTCCTCCCACCCAGGAAAACCAATGATGGGGAACTACTACTCCAGGCAGCCACCCCCCGGAACACCAATGATGGGGAATTATCCCCCCCCTCCCAGGAACACCAATGGGGCACTATTCCCCCCCCCAGGAACACCAATGGGGCACTATTCCCCCCCTCCCAGGAACACCAATGGGGCACTATTCCCCCCCCCCAGGAACACCAATGGGGGGCACTATTCCCCCCTCCCAGGAACACCAATGGGGCACTATTCCCCCCCTCCCAGGAACACCAACGGGGCACTATTCCCCCCCCCCCTCCCAGGAACACCAATGGGGCACTATTCCCCCCCTCCCAGGAACACCAATGGGGCACTATTCCCCCCCCTCCCAGGAACACCAATGGGGCACTATTCCCCCCCTCCCAGGAACACCAATGGGGCACTATTCCCCCCCCCCCAGGAACACCAATGGGGCACTATGTCTATTCCCCTCCCTCCCAGGAACACCAATGGGGCACTATTCCCCCCCCTCCCAGGAACACCAATGGGGCACTATGTCTATTCCCCTCCCTCCCAGGAACACCAATGGGGCACTATTCCCCCCCCTCCCAGGAACACCAATGGGGCACTATGTCTATTCCCCTCCCTCCCAGGAACACCAATGGGGCACTATCCCCCCCCCTCCCTGGAACACCAATGGGGCACTATGTCTATTCCCCTCCCTCCCAGGAACACCAATGATGGGGCATTCCCCCCCCCTCCCTCCCCAGTAATACTGTTAGGATGGTGCCCGGTCATAAAAATGTGCTGTTTTTACTGTGTTATTAGCTGCTACCTTTCACTATGAAAGTGCAGCTCCTCGCTTCTTGCCCTTGCCTCTCTGTTCCCTCGAGGCAGCGGGCAGGGCTGAGATCAGTGGGGATGACGTCTGCAAAGAAAAGGAGGGGGAGAGGTGCGCCGTGGACGTGCCTGGTCACAAACGGCGGCGCTGAGGACACAGGAGGGAGGATTTTTTCTCTGTTCCCTCGAGGCAGCGGGCGGGGCTGAGAAGATCAGGGGGGGTGACGTCAGCAAGGAGGAGGAGAGGCGCGCCGTGGACGTGCGGCGGCGCAGACGTGCCTGGTCACAAATGGCGCCGAGGACACAGGGAGGGAGGATTTAAAACGGACGGACAGACAGAAGGAAGGTGCGGACCAACTAATCGATAATGAAAATCGTTGACAACGATTTTCATTATCGATTATTATCGATAATATCGATTAATCGTTTCAGCCCTACTTATGTTTTATATTAATATTGTTATATTTGATGGCTGTCACCTCAGGATGCAGTAATCGCTTCATTTCCGGTATATGACAACTTAATTTTAAATTGGATATACGCTCATTTACCTCTTATTTTTATTCTATTTTTTCTACTCACTCTGTCTAGACACTAGCAGCTTTTATTAATCATTGCCCATATGGGACAATTTTTTACATATGGTTTATATGAAGCTAGGCGTGGACTTTAGGATTTAATTCAAGTTCAGCCTTTATTTATTTTCATTTTTTTATTTTCATTTTTATGTTTATTTTTATATTTTTATTTTATTTTTCTTTCGTTTTTTATTTTTATTTTCATTTTAGTTTTTTATATTTTTATTTTTACTTTTATTTATATTTTTATTTTCATTTTAATTTTATTTTCATTTTAATTTTATGTTTATTATATCTTATTTTTTCCGTTTTATTTATCCGTTCGAGCTCATTCGACCACTCAACTTTATATCTTCCTTAATATCTGATTTAATCATGATAAAATTTTTTAAAGTAATCTTGCTTAGCTGTTAGATTTTAATCTTAAACAGCGGAAGCAGTTGTTAATCTTTGGGAAGGAGTCACACTATGCCATTAAACGGAACTCGGCGTCAATCCTTAGCTTGAATCAATATGTAAGATTCCTAGTTTAGAACTGTCACCAGAGAAGGTCTTTTTCTCAAATGACTAGCAAAATGGCCGCGGTTAATATATGTAATAGGCTATAAGAAAATGGCCGCGGTTGCCTAATACAGCGGACCACAAGAAAATGGCAGCAATTCTATTTTCGGGTTTACCAGTTATAAGCAAATCCCCCACAGTCAATCCGGATCCCCTGATGAAGTCACGTGATGACATAACGCGTAGGGAGTGGCCGGAGGTTGAGTAAATACCAGAAGAGACGTGAGAACGGCGTTCAAACGCCATGCGATCGGATTTTTAAGCTTGTTATAGTTTTTATTGATGTAAGAGTCCAGCTTGTCCATTGAATAAAAGCATTTTATATTTTGAACATACTACACCATTGGAGTTCTCTTTTTCTCCCATCCTTTCCCTATTCTCTCCCCCCCTCCCCTGGGGGTACGAGAGCATTACGAGGATGTGGATTTTAAGCTTCCATTTAAGTATAATATTAATTGGAATGGAGGACCCCCTGGTGGTAGATGTCGGAATAGCGGGACAGATTATTTTACAGAAATAAATGCTGTTGATTCAAGAATTTAAGGTGAGAGTTCTGTGAGCTTATTGATGGGATTTTATACCTCTCACCATTAAAATGTGCGGTTTTTTTAAACCTACTTTGGAGGAGCATTTTGGACATTAATTAGAAAAATGTTTAAATAGGAGATAATCACCACATTGACTTTTATTTATTCGTTCATTTTTTGATGCCCCTGGATCGATGTACTAGTTCATGAATTAATCAATTGTACACCATTTATTAACCATATTTATATGGCACTTTTTGCACTTTATCTTTATTGTTGTGGCGCGGGATCATCATTTGATGTATTATGCAGTTATCTATTTGGTATCAGTCTCAAACTATTAAGGCAATTACCTCACACATTATTGTGTAAACATCAGTCACTTTTTGTACTTTTTAATACACTGTGTTACATACTTTAACACAGGGAATAGCGCACCATTTATATTATTAGTATGTATTTGATTCCTTCCTGGTCTTGAGTAGCAGCTGTTCCACCATTTCAGACCAGCGCAGAGATTTACATTTATACATACTTGTTATGATTAGTGCAATTTATTTCTGAGAAGACTGAACAGAAGTAACTGTTTAAATGGTTTGTTACATCCAGGTCTCCCTCAACATATGTGTTGTGCCCAGTTTTCATTTTAGTGATCCCATTGTATTTATTCCTTCTATCACTAATGTATCTTAAAAAGGTTTGATTTCCTTTCTTAATAGATTTAGCAATATTCTCCTCTTTCTGTGCTTTGGCAGCACTGATAATATGTTTGGCCTTCTTTTGTCTATTTTTATACTCTTCTCTGTCAGCTATACCTTCTGTTTCCTTGAATCTTCTATGTGCTGATTTTTTTTCCCCTTTACTATCCTACTTACCACTTTAGTAAACCATAAAGATTTGCTGACAAACTACCAAATTCGAACATCTGATTAGCTGATACCAGTTATATGTAGGTTTGTCTGCCGCTCACCTGGAAGGCCTTGTTAAGCCAGAGGACGGAGCAGGAGGTGATACGACCCATGCGATGAAGATTCCCAGAGATAAGGTGGGCGTTATTAAGCCAGCAGCCAAACACATCATATGGCTTATTCCTTACCCGAGACAAAAGGTTGAATCCATCTACAAAGAAAGAGGGAGAAAAATAAGCAAGGAGAAAGAGAACAGAAGTTAAGAGAGTCAGGAAGAAGAGAAGATGGGGAGAGAAATGAGAGAAGTCAGCATGAAAAGAAGGAGAGGGAAGAGAGAGATGTACATTGATTTCTGCAAACTGTGTACAGGTGTTTACACGTTCATAAGAAAATATACTGTATGTGCAAAATAGTTTAGATTCCATCACCTTACCAATACTGAAGACTGCAATTTCCCCTGCGGAGGAGTTATGGGGTCCCACAAAAACCCCGGACACCAGAAGGAGTGTGTCATCATAATTAAACTGCGAGAACTGTGTGTAGCTCCAGTGATGGGGTCTCATGTTAGCACTGTGCAGGAGAGTAAAGGGGTTTTTGGTGTTCCAGATCTGCAGATAGGACAAAAGGCAAATAAAGCAGAAGGTCCAACATGCTCTGTACACTTATGACAGCAAATAACATGGAATCACCCATGCTCACCTTGACTGTACAGTCCTTAGAACAAGAGGCACACAAGTCCCCAGCATGTGAGAAGCTGATGTGTAGGACCTGGTCTGTGTGTTCGTGGAGTCTCTGGACCTCCACACATGGAACCGTGTCACGAAGACGCTGGAACTCTGCATACCAAGAGTCTGTGCCTGTCACATGTAGCAAAAAATATATTATACAACATAACAGGCTTAATTATTAGGCAACTTTCGGCCTGTCTGCACAGCTCTGCCCTATTGGCGGCCAGGAGTAAAAGGACTCTGCTGTCCATTTACACCCAACTACCCTCTGATCCGCCTTAATGGAAGAGGACGGAGCCCCTTCTGTTTTTTTTTTTTTTTTTTTTTTTTTTTTAGCAGATCAGACCTGGAGCTGGGCGGGTTTAAAACGGACATAAGTCCATTTATACCCACCTGGCCACAGGGGTAAATTGACCATCCGATCAGGTTCGCCTGAAAAACTGACAGGCGGACCTCATTGGCCCTGCCGTGTAAAAGGGACATAATATAAATCACCAAGTATTCATAAGAAGTTATTGAAGTTCCAATATGCTAAAAAAACTTTAGCCATTTACTAAATTAAAAGTATTAATAACTATTTACAGGTGTCCTGGTTTTCTACTGACACGTGAACTGGTATATCCAGTTGTTAGGTTATTTAAAGCGACATTAAACCCAAATAATGTAATATAATGCAGCTTACTAATCATTCAATGTGATGGCTGCATTTGTTTTTTTATCCCGCTGTTTTCACCTGGTGATCTGGCCAGTAACACTGCTCTTGTATTAGAGTGCCCCCACTCTGAATGAAGGAGCACAGGGGGACCTTTGGAGAGCAGCATTGTCTAACAAACGCCAGCTCACACTATGGGGGTTATTTACCTAAACTTAAAGAGGTTGTAAACCCTCATGTTTTTTCACCTTAATGCATTCTGTGCATTAAGGTGAAAAAACCTCTGTCACTGACCAGCCCCCCAGCCCCCCCGTTTTACTCACCTGAGCCCCGTATTTCCCACGCTGGAGGCGGGCTCTTCACCCTCTGCCCATTGTCTCAGCTTGATTGGATAGATTGATAGCACTGCAGCCATTGGCTCCCGCTGCTGTCAATCAAATCCAATGACATGGGCACCGGGGGTGGGGCCGAGTCTGGCATTCTGCATCTATGGACGCAAATACTGGACTCGGGAGCGCACCCGCAAGCCAACACCCCCTCTGGGAGAGTGCTTCTCCTAGGGGTTATACGATGCAGGGAGGAGCTACCTCAGAGTAGCCCTGATCCTCGACTTTAGGGACCCCAGAAGTCGAGGATCGGGGCCACTCTGCGCAAAGCACACAGCACAGTGGAGGTGAGTATGACATGTTTGTTATTCAAAAAAAAAAAAAAAAAAAAAGAAGCCTTACAATCACTTTAATGGTGCAAAATCTGGTGCAGCTCTGCATAGAAACCAATCAGATTCCAGGTTTTATTGCCAAAGCTTAATTGAACAAGCTGAGGTTAGAAGATTATTGGCTACCATGCACAGCTGCACCAGATTCTGACTGCTTCAGTTTTAGTAAATCTCCCCCCTATATAGGCAGTTTAGTTTTAGCAAACAGTATTATCCTTTTTGGATAAAGATCTGTCTCTTCCCTGCAATGGTCTACAGGACAGCTTGTTCTTTAAAAACAGACTTGCCAGATAAAAATAGAAGAAAGTCTAAAAAAGTAAACTAATGCAGCCATCACATCTCAGAATTGGTAAACGGCAATACAATAAATGCTTGCATTTGGGTTTAATACTACTTCGGTAATAGTATGAGAACCAATACAGAGGATCTTGTGCCAAACTTGCTTGCCACAATTTTTCAACCTGCAGTCCATGCCCTCCCCCTCTATGCTGCACATAATGCTAAGGATTCAGATGTAAAGCCCTGGGTCTGACCTGGGTAGCGGTGAATAAGCCTCTGCACATGGTAGTGTCTGTAGAAGAGTTCCTTCCAAAGGAAGTCGTCACGGGACACAGCATACCAGCGCCTGCACACCAGACCGGCTGAGAGCAGATCCGCGGGCTCCAAGCTCAGGAATATCTGATAGAGGATGCTGTCAGGGAGGAAGGAGGGACCAGCGAACTCCATTGTGTCATTCTGTCGTTCCTGTTGGGCCTAAAACAATTAAAAACAAATAAAATACCATGAAGTGAGATTAGAAAGATATTACAGTGAATTAAGTCATTTTTTGGTGGAAACCTGTGTCTTCTCCAAGCACAGCAACAGGTTCATGTTAGTCCCCCACCCCCTTCCAGCAACATACAGCCCTTTCCTTCACTCCCTCCACCACTCCATTCAGCTGCTGCCCCGCATGGGGAACCACATGACTCACTCTTGTGTCCCATGTCACTTATTATGTGAGCAACTCCTAATATACACAGGGCAGCTTCCAGCAGGTGAATGGAGCTATGGGGAATAAGGAAAGATGAGTGTGTTCTGCTGTAGGGGGAAAGCACATGTTTAACTTAAAGGGGGTTTTGTTTTTTCCATCATCTGGGGGGGGCAAAAACAAAAAAAACAAACTGAGAAAAGCATACTGAGGGGAGGAGATGAGGAGAATATGGAGCCCAAGAATCACAGAAAACAGTGGATGATCCCGGGGGATGACCCATGATGGGGAATACTCCTCCACACATTCGGATCAATGAGCCAATAAGGCATTTGCCATTGGTAGACCGCTACACTTCTGTGTAAAACAGACATTATAGGCTCTTACACTGAACTGACTCAGCCAGCCTATGTACAACTACCGGCATATTTCCTTCACCCAGGTGTACTCTGGTGGTATTAACACAAGAACAGTGCAGAAGCATATACAACAAATAGAACATTTATTTCAGCAGTGAGGTGACTGTACTATTTACAATAAATGGGATATTTGCTCACAAATACACAATGGACTGAAGGCCATAACATTATAACATGTTCAATGTGCTTCCACTTTAGTTTTACATTTTAAAGTGTGTGCACCAATTCAGGTCAGTGTATCCAGTGTGCATCAACCAGTGTCCGCGTATACAGTGCGCACCAATCAGTGTCAGCATATAAAGTGCGCACCAATCAGTGTCAGCGTATACAGTGTGCACCGACTCATGTAAGTGTATATGGTGCACACTGATTTGCATCAGTGTATACTGTGCGCTGCCTTCAGTGTCAGTATATACTGTGCGCACCGATTTATATCAGTATGAACTGTGCACTCCTATTAGTGTCAGTATATACTGTGCACTCCCTTCAGTGTCAATATATACCGTGCGCACTGATTTATATCAGTGTGTATACTGTGCGCTCCTATTAGTGTCAGTATATACTGTGCGCGCCAATTTATATCACTGTATACTGTGCGTTCCCATCAGTGTCAGTATATACTGTGCGCACCGATTTATACCAGTGTATACTGAGCGCCCCACATCGGTGTCAGTATTTAATGTGCGCACCGATTTATACCAGTGTATACTGTGCGCTCCCATCAGTATATACTGTGTGCACCGATTTATATCAGTATATACTGTGCACACCGATTTATATCGGTCTATACTGTGCGCTCCCATCAGTGTCAGTATATACTGTGCGTGCCGATTTCTATCAATGTATACTGTGCGTTCCCATCAGTGTCAGTATATACTGTGCGCCCCCATCAGTGTCAGTATATACTGTGCACATCAACCACACAGTGTTATGTGGTGCAAATAATGAAATGTACACAGTCAGTGTACATTGTGGATTCAGTTATAAACTTAAAGCGGAGTTCCAGCTCCCACTTCCTCCCGGTGCACCACAGCACTGAAAGGGAGATCACCTCTCCCCCTCCCTCTCGACAATCATCTGTGACACGTCACAGGACCCAAATGATTGCACGGCACAGCACGCACAGTGGGTGCCCAGCTGTGAAGCCACAGCTGGGCACCCACAATTACAATGCTAGAGCTGCAGAGAGGAGGGGGAGTCGAGCGGGCCTTCATGCGCCCGCATCGCTGGACCCTGTTGGATGGTATAGGGAGGTATAGTGACAGGGTTGAGTGGTATAGGGAGGTATAGTGACAGGATTGGGTGGTATAGTGGCAGGATTGGGTAGTATAGGGAGGTATAGTGACAGGGCTGAGTGGTATAGGGAGGTATATTGACAGGATTGAGTGGTATAGGGAGGTATAGTGGCAGGATTGGATAGCTTTGGGAGGTATAGTGACAGGATTGGGTAGTATAGGGAGGTATAGTGGCAGGATTGGATAGTATAGGGAGATATAGTGACAGGATTGGACAGTATAAGGAGCTATAGTGACAGGATTGGGTAGTACAGGGAGTTATAGTGATAGGATTGGGTAGTACAGGGAGCTATAGTGACAGGATTGGACAGTAAAGGGAGCTATAGTGACAGGATTGGACAGTATAGGGAGCTATAGTGACAGGATTGGGTAGTACAGGGAGCTATAGTGACAGGATTGGGTAGTACAGGGAGCTATAGTGACAGGATTGGGTAGTACAGGGAGCTATAGTGACAGGATTGGGTAGTACAGGGAGCTATAGTGACAGGATTGGGTAGTACAGGGAGCTATAGTGACAGGATTGGGTAGTACAGGGAGCTATAGTGACAGGATTGGGTAGTACAGGGAGCTATAGTGACAGGATTGGGTAGTACAGGGAGCTATAGTGACAGGATTGGGTAGTACAGGGAGCTATAGTGACAGGATTGGGTTGTACAGGGAGCTATAGTGACAGGATTGGGTTGTACAGGGAGCTATAGTGACAGGATTGGGTAGTACAGGGAGCTATAGTGACAGGATCGGGAAGTACAGGGTGAAATAGTGGCAGCTTAGTGCTGTATGCAGTGATATGTGCTCAGTCACTTACTGCATTCCTTGATATGGACACTCCGGGGGCTGCTGGGGTCTCTCCTCCTCAGCCTGTGTGAACAAGAACGATGAGCTCCTTCGTGTTCGCACAGCCCACGTGCAGAGTCCGCCAGGAAGTTGGCACTGCAGAGATCGGGAAATGTCTCACTGCCTGTGATTAGCGTTGTGCAGTGCCGACTTCCTGGCGGGCTCTGCATGTGGGCTGTGCGAACATGCCAGAGCTCATCCTTAGTGAACAAGTGTTTGGAAGGAGTGGAGGAGGAGGCCACACCCCCGGCTTCGCCCACCAACTTGGGCTGCCTCGGGATATATTGAAGATCCCGAGGGACAGTCTACCGTGATTAAATGAGAGGGGAGTTACATAGAAGGTGAGGTTGAAAAAAAAGACACAAGTCTCCATTAAGTCCAACCTATGTGTGTGATTATATGTCAGTATTACATTGTATATCTCTGTATGTTGCGGTCATTCAGGTGCTTATCTAATAGGTTTTTTGAATCTATTGATGCCCCCTGCTGAGACCACCGGCTCTGGAAGGGAATTCCACATCCTTGCCGCTCTTACAGTAAAGAACCCTCTACGTAATTTAAGGCTAAACCTCTTTTCTTCTAATTTTAATGAGTGGCCACGAGTCTTGTTAAACTCCCTTCCGCAAAAATGTTTTATCCCTATTGTGGAGTCACCGGTATGGTATTTATAAATTGAAATCATATCCCCTCTCAAGCGTCTCTCCAGAGAGAATAAGTTCAGTGCTCGCAACCTTTCCTCATAACTAAGATCCTCCAGACCCTTTATTAGCTTAGTTGCCCTTTCTTTGTACTCGTTCCATTTCCAGTACATCCTTCCTGAGGACTGGTGCCCAGAACTGGACAGCATACTCTAGGTGAGGCCGGACCAGAGCCTTGTAGAGCGGGAAAATTATTGTTTTATCTCTGGAGTTGATCCCCTTTCTAATGGATGCCAATATTCTGTTTGCTTTGTTAGCAGCAGCTTGGCATTGCATGCCATTGCTGAGCCTGTCATCTACTAGGACCCTCAGGTCCTTTTCCATCCTGGATTCCCCCAGAGGTTCTCCCCCCAGTGTATAGATTGCATTCATATTTTTGCCACCCAAATGCCTTATTTTACATTTTTCTACATTGAACCTGATTTGCCATGTAGTTGCCCACCCCATTATTTGTTCAGATCTTTTTGCAAGGTTTCCACATCCTGCGAAGTTATTGCCCTGCTTAGCTTAGTATCGTCCGCAAATACAGAGATTGAACTGTTTACCCCATCCTCCAGGTCATTTATGAACAAAATAAACAGGATTGGTCCCAGCACAGAACCCTGGGGAACCCCACTACCCACCTCTGATCATTCTGAGTACTCCCCATTTATCACCACCCTCTGAACACGCCCTTGTAGCCAGTTTTCAATCCATGTACTCACCCTATGCTCCATGCCAACGGACCTTATTTTGTACAGTAAATGTTTATGCGAAACTGTGTCAAATGCTTTTGCAAAATCCAGATACACCACGTCTACAGGCCTTCCTTTATCTAGATGGCAACTCACCTCCTGATAGAAGGTTAATAGATTTGTTTGGCAAGAATGAATTTTCATGAATCCATGCTGATTACTACTAATGATACCGTTCTTGTTACTAAAATATTGTATATAATCCCTTATCATCCCCTCCAAGAGTTTACATACTATTGATGTTAGGCTAACTGGTCTGTAATTCCCAGGGATGTATTTTGGGCCCTTTTTAACCACTTGCTTCCCCGCCCATAGTCATATGATGTCCTTGGCTTCCCGGCCGTCTAGGGGGCGTCACTCGGGAGCCAATGGGCGCCGCAATGTCCGCCGTGCACCCACGATTGCCAGTAACAGAGCAGAGACTAGGATCTGTGTGTGTAAACAGACAGATCCACGTCCTATCAGGGGAGAGGAGACCGATCGTGTATTCCCAGTACAAAGGAACACTGATCGGTCTCCTCCCCTTGTGAGTCCCATCCCCCTACAGTTAGAATTAGGGGTGCAACGGATCGTCATCGATCCGTGATCCGATCCGCGGAGGTTGATCCATACGGGACACCCGCGATCCGCGGAGCGCTCTGTGGCCTCGGCCATAGGAACGGCCGCGGCTTCGGCCAGCTCTGGAGCGGCGGCCATCTTGGTACACCCGGCGCCCGTTTAGCACGTGATCACTCCGTCAAATGACGGAGCGATCACTTGTAACAAACCGGCGTTATGTCATGACGGCAGTTCCTCTCTCCCCTCTGTGTACTGATCTGTACAGTGGAGGGGAGAGATCGGATGGCAGCAGTGCCAATACTCTGCAATGCCCTGCCAATACTCTGCAATGCTCTGCTGCAATGCCCTGCCAATACACTGCAATGCCCTGCCAATACACTGCAATGCTCTGCTGCAATGCCCTGCCAATACTCTTTAATGCCCTGCTGCAATACCCTGCCAATACCCTGCTGCAATGCCCTGACAATACTCTTCCATACCCTGCCAATACTCTGCTAATACCCTGCCACACCGTGCCAATAGGGAGATTGTGGATATTACAGTGGGGAGATTTTTTTTTTTTTTTGTTGATCCGAAAATGATCCGAACCGTGACTCCTGATCCGAGGAACGATCCGAACCGTGAGTTTTTTGATCCGTTGCACCCCTAGTTAGAATCCCTCCCTAGGTAACAGATTTAACCCCATGATCGCCCCTAGTGTTAACCCCTTCCCTGCCAGTGACATTTATACAGTAATCAGTGCATTTTTACAGCACTGATCGCTGTATAAATGTGAATGGTCCCAAAATAGTGTCAAATGTGTCCGATATGTCCGCAATGTCACAGTTGGATAGTTTAGATAAAAATCGCAGATCGCCGCCATTACTAGTAAAAAAAATAATTATAAAAATGCCATAAATCTATCCCTTATTTTGTACACGTTATAACTTTTGCACAAACCAATCAATATAGGCTTATTACAGGTTTTTTTACCAAAAATATGTAGAAGAATACATAATCTGCCTAAACTAAGGAAAAAATGTGTTTTTTTTTTTAAATTGGGATATTTATTATAGCAAAACGTAAAAAATATTGTTTTTTTTTTTCAAACTTGTCACTCTCCTGTTTTATAGCGCAAAAAATAAAAACCACAGAGGTGATCAAATACCACCAAAAGAAATTTCATTTGGGTACAGTATTGCATGACTGCGCAATTGTCATTAAAACTGCGACAGCGCTGAAAACTCAAAATTGGCCTGGCTGGAAGGGGGTGAAAATGCCCTGTATGGAAGTGGTTAAATATTGGTGCTACATTGGCTTTTCTCCAATCACCTGGTACCATTCCTGTCAGTAGACTGTCAGTAAAAATAAGGAACGGTCTGCACCGCTGATGCTCCTGCTGACCTGATCGGCTTGAAAGCAGTACATGTTTACAAAGCTGCAAGGGGACAGGGAAAATGCAGGGGCCCCCCCATGCAGCTTGGGCCCCTGGGCAGTGCCCACTCATTAAGACGGCCATGCTTTGAAGCACCACTAAAGTTACATGGGGTATAATTTTGGAAGCAAAGCAAAGCAAGGTGTAAACAGGACTGTATGCTAACCATTTTATTTAGTGACAGGATCTTTGACTAGCGTTCAGAGAGCTTTAACAAAGCCTGTCCGAAGCCATGTTTTGAAGCAAGTGTAAACTAGCTGTTAATGTGTGTTAAAGCAAATGTAAATGAGCCCTTAGTGATGGTGTACACTCTACAGCCAGTTACATTTTGTAGTGTCAGTGAATATGTAGAATCAGTTATATTCTGTGGTGTCAGTGTACAGTAATGGCGTCAGTGTATAGTAGTGATTTCAGTGTACAATAGTGATGTCAGTAAATGTTCTGTAGTGGTGTCAGTGAATGTTCTGTAGGGGAGTCACTGTACAGTAGTGGTGTCAGTGTATGGTATGTAGTGATGTCAGTGTATGTTCTGTAGTTATGTCACTGTACAGTAGTGGTGTCATTGTATGTTCTGTAGTGGTGTCAGTGAATGTTCTGTAGTGGTATCAGTGAATGTTCTGTAGTGGTATCAGTGAATGTTCTGTAGTGGTGTCAGTGAATGTTCTGTAGTGGTGTCAGTGTATGTTCTGTAGTGGTGTCAGTCAATGTACAGTAGTGATGTCAGTGAATGTTCCGCAGTTATGTCAGTGTACAGTAGTGATGTCAGTGAATGTTCCGCAGTTATGTCAGTGTACAGTAGTGATGTCAGTGTATGATCTGTAGTGGTGTCAGTGAATTTTCTGTAGCAGTGTGCACACAGGGAGTAGTGTCCCCTCCCCACTTGTTATATTGGACTGTTATCTCTCCTCCGTCCACCCCTCCCGTCCCGGTAATTCTGGAACCTCCAGCACCGTACTCAGCTCTCACCTCCACTTCCGGATCGTCTCACCTCTCTTTGCTCCTTCTCTATGACCCCGGCCGCTCCGCCCCGCCCCGCCCTGTCCTCTATGGTTACGTCCCGTCTCTGCGAAGGGGGGTGGAGAGTCGTACGATGACAAATATGGACACGGAGTTGAGCACTGGCTGTGCGGCACGCTGAGCTCAGCCCTGTATACTTCTGTACGCTGCTGCCACCTGCAGGGCGAGAGGCGATCCTGCACCGAAACTGGAGATTTTGGTGCTGTGGGGAATATTTTTTAATAAAGCGGATGAATCCTGGCCAATGTGGCTGCAGGCATCAGCTGGATATTTGCCATTTCTCTGCCATTTCTCTTCCTGTACATTTGAGGGGATTAAAAACATCAGAATATACCCCCTCCCAAAAAAACTCAGTAGTAGTAGTGCCATGCACAGTAATATACAATGAAATGAGGGTGGGCCAGAGTGTGCAAACAGTGGGAAGGTATTGAATGAGTATGAAGTGGTATGGCCCCTTTCCCACAGACGTTCTGATTGGGCTTACCTGAAATACAGACAGGTGAGCCCAATCGGAACCTAAATGCTTCTCTATGGAGCAGTGCGTGTATGGGAGTATGAAGGAGTATATAGGCGTATGAGAGCATGAAGGAGTCTGGAGAATGAAGGAGCATAAAGGACTATGGGAGCATGAAGGACTATGGGAGCATGAAGGAGTATGGGAGCATGAAGGAGTCTGGAGAATGAAGGAGTATGGGAGCATGAAGGAGCATGAAGGAGTATGGGAGCATGAAGGAGTATGAGAGCATGAAGGAGTATGGGAGCATGAGAGCATGAAGGAGTATGAGAGCATGAAGGAGTCTGGAGAATGAAGGAGTATGGGAGCATGAAGGAGTATGGGAGCATGAAGGAGTATGAGAGCATGAAGGAGTATGGGAGCATGAGAGCATGAAGGAGTATGAGAGCATGAAGGAGTATGGGAGCATGAAGGAGTATGGGAGCATGAGAGCATGAAGGAGTATGAGAGCATGAAGGAGTATGAGAGCATGAAGGAGTATGGGAGCATGAAGGAGTATGGGAGCATGAAGGAGTAAGGGAGCATGAAGGAGTAAGGGAGCATGAAGGAGTATGGGAGCATGAAGGAGTATGGGAGCATGAGAGCATGAAGGAGTATGAGAGCATGAAGGAGTATGAGAGCATGAAGGAGTATGAGAGCATGAAGGAGTATGAGAGCATGAAGGAGTATGGGAGCATGAAGGAGTATGGGAGCATGAAGGAGTATGGGAGCATGAAGGAGTATGGGAGCATGAGAGCATGAAGGAGTATGGGAGCATGAAGGAGTATGGGAGTATCAAGGAGTATGAAGGATTATGGAGTATGGGACCACAAAGGATTATAGGAGCATGAAGGAGTATGAGAGTATGGGGGCATGAAAGTTTATGAGAGCATGAAGTGGTATGGAAGTATGAAGGATTATAGGAGCAGGAAGGACTATGGGTAAATAGAACTCGATCTAATAAACATGTACAACACTCGGCACAATCGTTATTAATAAAAAGTTTCCATCAAATATGCTTTCCAGTCCACATTACAGAAAAACTTTATAAAACTGGCTGTGACTACTTAGCAACCAGACAGCAAGACTCCCCCTTATATTGGAGACCCCTCTTACATCAAAAGGCAACCCGTACATCAGAGTCCCCTTACAAAGGAGTTCAATATTCTTCCTTACATTAGAGTCCCCCCCAACACAGAGTCTTTCTTACATCAAAGTCCACAAATTACATAGGAGTCCTCCTTACATAAAAGCGCCCCCCTCACTGTGCCCTACTTACATTGGAGTACCCCTCACCCCCCCATACATAGAAATCCACTGTTCCCCACTTACAAATTTGTCCCCCGTTAGATAGGAGTCTACTGTTCCCTCTTACATCAGAGTTCCCCCCACCTTATGTAGGTGCCACCCCTACAAAGGCGCCCTACTTAAATATGAGTTCAATGTTTTGCACTTGCATTGAAGTCTCCTTCACATTGGGTCCCCCCCCCCCCCATACATAGACATCTCCTTTTACATCAGAGTCCTCCCCTTACATAGGAGCCCCCCCCCCTTTATGTAGGAATCATCTATTCATTGGAGTCCCTCCTTACATAGCAGTCCCCCCTTTATGTAGGAATCATCCATACACTGGAGTCCCTCCATACACAGCATCCCCCCCTCCCACATCAGTGTGCCCCCTCTTACACAGGGTTCCCCTTTACAAAGACTACCCATATATAGGAGTCGTCCTACCAACAGAGCCCCCTTACCTCAGAGCCTCCCCTTATTTCAGAGTCTCTCTTACATCAAAATCCCCCCTTACATTGGAGCCCCCTCATCAGAATCCCCCCTTACATAGGAGTCTCTCCTTACAAGGAAGTTCCCCCTTATATGGATGTCCACTGTTCCCCACTTAGGAGTCTCTTGCCCCTTTACATCAGAGTCCCACCTTACATAGGAGTCCATCCTTATGTCTGAGTCATCCTAAACATCAGAGTTCCCCCATTTACATAGCAATCCTCTTAACATTGGATTTACCCCCTGACATAGGAGGTTCCCCTTACATCAGAGTCCCCTCCTTAGTTAGAAATCCACTGTCTCCCTCTTACATCAGAGTTCCACCTTACATAGAAATCCACCCCCCCCCCCCCCCTTACATCAGATTCCCTCCTCTTACATAGGAGTCCCCCCTTACATAGAAGTTCTCTTTACATAGGAGATCCCCTTATATAGAAATTCCCTTTACAATGGAGTCTCCCCCCCCCCCCATACATAGGTGTCCCCCATTACATCGGCATTCATCAGAGTGCCTATTTACATTGGCGTCTCCCCCTTACATAAGAGTCCCCGCCCCTTGTATAGGGGTCCACTCATACATAGGGTGTCCACTGTCCCCGCTTACTTTGGAGTCCCCCCTTACATGGGAGCACAATAATAAAACAATAATAACCCCCAACATTACTGTAGTATCAGCAGACAAAGTAAGAACCCCGAGCACTGGTATTTAGTGGACGCAATAGTGTCAATCAGTATTGGTGTCAGTACTATTAACTCCCCCCAGCTGATGTAAAACTTGCCATACCTGGAATTCTGCTTTAACATGTTTTTCTTTGCAGTTTAGTATACTTTTATTCATAACATTATTAACCCATCACATATTCGCGATACAATCAAAATCTGTGTGACTTCCTTGCCACCAGTCAGACAGAAATTCCTAAAATTGACCTTTTGGACCCTCCAAGGACATAGAAATCTCTAATGAAAACAGACTTGTCATTTCCAGCAAGCTCCATAGATAAAGATTACCCAACCATCCAGCAAACACAAGCAATGTACACAACTGCTATTGTCCAAAGTCAATACACCCCCAACAGAGGTCTTTGCTTGGGCTGCTCCATCTAAACCATTCAAGATACTTGTTGAGACACCTGAGAGTCATGTCTCCCCCAAAAGTCGTCCTCCTTCTTGTGATCCTCAGTACCCCTTTGGCATGGGGGCAACGGAACAAGAAACCACCACCGCAAAATCCGATTGATAAGATACAGAATGTGGCTAACTTTGACATCAACAAGGTAAGAAAGAGCTTGGTACAAAACGACCATACGACCAGTTTGCAGTGTGGCTCTACAAAAAGGTGCATGCACGTTTTCAGTGTGATGTGGTGTGGTTTGAGCCTATTGAAAATGAATGGGCTCAAATCGCACCGCACTGAATTGCATCTGAATTGCACAGGAATGCGGTGTGGTTCCTGTGTGATTTACAGTGTGAACCGAGGCTAACTTTTCTAAATTCAGTAATCTAGGAAATCTAAAAAGAAATCATGCTTCCAGATCACTTTTACCTGTGTTTAGATGTTCCTGGTTTGGGGTTCATGCACACAGTGGGTTAACGGGCATTTTATATGCCTAGCATAATTTTCCCGCACTTTCATGTGTATTTTTCGGACATGCAAATTTGACTGTTGAAAAATATGTTGGACATCCATGTAAAGAGGCATCGTACTTTACAAGAGCACAGTCACAACCTGCCATACAAGCGACATGTGGCTCACAAGCAAGGGAAAGCATCAGGAAATTATACTAGTCATATAAAATGCCTGTTATTTAATGTCCCTTTAAATAGTTAATTTGACAAAGCTGGCCCAAACATATTTTTTACTGCACTAAAAGGGGTGCTGGGCAAGCTGTATTAACTGTATGCAGCCTCAGCCATACACTATATACAGTGCTGTGTTCTGATGCTGAAGTCCCTGTCCCACTCACGGAACAAAATAGAGTTGGGCGCTGCTCAGGCATTCACTGGAAGCTTTGAATTCTATGAATGAATACAAAGCTTCTTCTGATGAGGCAAAGAGGCAGGCTGATTATATCACATCCTGTCCTTTGTGTATTAAGGTTCCCTTTAATAGTCCCCTTCTCAGCAGTACCTAAAGTACTAATGTAATTAATGTAATTAACTAGTGTTAATGACACCCTCACGCATCTACTGAGAAGTGCGTATTCACATGCACTACAATTCACTGTGCTGTGGCACCATGTTATTTTGAACAAGGGTTCCACCTCCAATTTGCTTACCTTTGCAGAACAGGCTGATGGTAGGCTTAATGACCACAGTTGTAGGCAGGACTTTCAAGCATGCCCCTTTATCTCCCCAGTGGGCAGCATTCAGCAGAAGTGATGGTGGATATGACCTCGGGGGGCATGATTTAGATATGTATTCCTCCTCTATTTATATATCAGTGCAACAGTCCTGTGGCTATTTACATATTGATGCTGCTGTTATTTACATATCAGTGCCGGTTATTTACATGTAAACACAGGGTCTGCAGGTAAGTCATCTGTACATGACATGGGGCAGAGCTGAGCAGCATTAGTAACACTTCATACTGAGATATCTGGACATAGCATGGGACTAAAACTTCAAGGGATAAGGGAATTTAAACAGGGATAGTTGGCAAGTATGAGGCAGCTGCCTTGGGTCCCACAATAATGATGGGGCGCAGGGCAGCTGCCCCTTTTGCCCTGCCTCAAAGATGGCCCTGCTCACTGCTACAAGCAATGTCCTAAAAACAATTTCAGTTTGTGTATAGTTGAAGTTTTGCAAACAGGTTTAGCTAACTACTTTCTTCTCAGGGTAATGAATGTCTAATTTTGTTGCCCCTCAGACAGGGCCACTTAAGGGCCTGTTCACTCTGGTGTGCTTGTACGTCGGCAAGGTGGCACGGACAGGCAAAATCATGTACATGTACGTGATTTGCCTTCCGCGGGTGGAGGGTCCAATCGGACCCCCCCCCCCCCCCGGTGCCCGAGGCGGTCGTCTTTTGTCCAGCGGCGATCAGAGGTGAGGGGGAGACCATCCGTTCGTGGCCCCCCCCTCGCGATCGCCGCCGGCCAATCGAATCATTCCTTTGCTGCTGTATGCTAAACAGCAGCAAAGGAAATGATGTCATCTCTCCTCGGTTCGGTAATTTCCGTTCCGGCCCGAGGAGAGACGACATGTGAGTGAGTGCACCAACACTACACACACACAGTAGAACATGCCAGGCACACAAAACACCTCGATCCCCCCCCCCCGATCGCCCCCCGATCACCCCCCCCCCCCCTGTCACAAACTGACACCAGCAGTTTGTTTTTTTATTTCTGATTACTGCATAGTGTCAGTTTGTGACAGTTACAGTGTTGGGACAGTTAGTATTACCCCCCTTTAGGTCTAGGGTACCCCCCTAACCCCCCCTAATAAAGTTTTAACCCCTTGATCACCCCCTGTCACCAGTGTCGCTAAGCGATCATTTTTCTGATCGCTGTATTAGTGTCGCTGGTGACGCTAGTTAGGGACGTAAATATTGAGGTTCGCCGTCAGCGTTTTATAGCGTCAGGAACCCCTTGATGGCCCCCTAGTTAACCCTTTCACCACTGATCACCGTATAACCGTTACGGGTGACGCTGGTTAGTTCGTTTATTTTTTATAGTGTCAGGGCACCCGCCGTTTATTACCGAATAAAGGTTTGGCCCCCTGATCGCCCGGCGGTGATATGCGTCGCCCCAGGCAGCGTCAGATTAGCGCCAGTACCGCTAACACCCACGCACGCAGCATACGCCTCCCTTAGTGGTATAGTATCTGATCGGATCAATATCTGATCCGATCAGATCTATACTAGCGTCCCCAGCAGTTTAGGGTTCCCAAAAACGCAGTGGGATCAGCCCAGATACCTGCTAGCACCTGCGTTTTGCCCCTCCGCCCAGCCCACCCAAGTGCAGTATCGATTGATCACTGTCACTTACAAAACACTAAACGCATAACTGCAGCGTTCGCAGAGTCAGGCCTGATCCCTGCGATCGCTAACAGTTTTTTTGGTAGTATTTTGGTGAACTGGCAAGCACCAGCCCCAGACAGCGTCAGGTTAGCGCCAGTAGCACTAACACCCACGCACGCAGCATACACCTCCCTTAGTGGTACAGAATCTGTACGGATCAATATCTGATCTGATCAGATCTATACTAGCGTCCCCAGCAGTTTAGGGTTCCCACAAACGCAGTGTTAGCGGGATCAGCCCAGATACCTGCTAGCACCTGGGTTTTGCCCCTCCGCCCGGCCCAGCCCAGCCCACCCAAGTGCAGTATCGATCGATCACTGTCACTTACAAAACACTAAACGCATAACTGCAGCGTTCGCAGAGTCAGGCCTGATCTCTGCGATCGCTAACAGTTTTTTTGGTAGCGTTTTGGTGAACTGGCAAGCACCAGCGGCCTAGTACACCCCGGTCGTAGTCAAACCAGCACTGCAGTAACACTTGGTGACGTGACAAGTCCCATAAGTGCAGTTCAAGCTGGTGAGGTGGCAAGCACAAGTAGTGTCCCGCTGCCACCAAAAAGACAAACACAGGCCTGTTGTGCCCATAATGCCCTTCCTGCTGCATTCGCCAATCCTAATTGGGAACCCACCGCTTCTGCAGCGCCCGTACTTCCCCCATTCACATCTCCAACCAAATGCAGTCGGCTGCATAAGAGACATTTTCTTTATGTCCTCCCGAGTACCCCTACCCAACGAACCCCCCCAAAAAAGATGTTGTGTCTGCAGCAAGCGAGGATATAGGCGTGACACCCACTATTATTGTCCCTCCTGTCCTGACAATCCTGGTCTTTGCATTGGGGAATGTTTTGAACGCTACTATGCACTAGTTGAGTATTAGCGTAGGGTACAGCATTCCACAGACTAGGCACACTTTCACAGGGTCTCCCAAGATGCCAGCGCATTTTGAGAGACCCGAACCTGGAACCGGTTACAGTTATAAAAGTTAGTTACAAAAAAAGTGTAAAAAAAAAATAAATATATATATATAAAATAAAAAAAAATAGTTGTCGTTTTATTGTTCTCTCTCTCTCTATTCTCTCTATTGTTCTGCTCTTATTTACTGTATTCTATTCTGCAATGTTTTATTGTTATTATGTTTTATCATGTTTGTTTTTCAGGTATGCAATTTTTTATACTTTACCGTTTACTGTGCTTTATTGTTAACCATTTTTTTGTCTTCAGGTACGCCATTCACAACTTTGAGTGGTTATACCAGAATGATGCCTGCAGGTTTAGGTATAATCTTGGTATCATTCTTTTCAGCCAGCGGTCGGCTTTCATGTAAAAGCAATCCTAGCGGCTAATTAGCCTCTAGACTGCTTTTACAAGCCGTGGGAGGGAATGCCCCCCCCCCCCACCGTCTTCCGTGTTTTTCTCTGGCTCTCCTGTCTCAACAGGGAACCTGAAAATGCAGCCGGTGATTCAGCCAGCTGACCATAGAGCTGATCAGAGACCAGAGTGGCTCCAAACATCTCTATGGCCTAAGAAACCGGAAGCTACGAGCATTTTATGACTTAGATTTCGCCGGATGTAAATAGCGCCATTGGGAAATTGGGGAAGCATTTTATCACACCGATCTTGGTGTGGTCAGATGCTTTGAGGGCAGAGGAGAGATCTAGGGTCTAATAGACCCCAATTTTTTCAAAAAAGAGTACCTGTCACTACCTATTGCTATCATAGGGGATATTTACATTCCCCGAGATAACAATAAAAATGATTAGAAAAAAAAAAATGAAAGGAACAGTTTAAAAATAAGATAAAAAAGCAAAAAAATAATAAAGGAAAAAAAAAAAAAAAAAAGCACCCCTGTCGCCCCCTGCTCTCGCGCTAAGGCGAACGCAAGCGGCGGTCTGTCGTCAAACGTAAATAGCAATTGCACCATGCATGTGAGGTATCACCGCAAAGGTTAGATCGAGGGCAGTAATTTTTGCAGTAGACCTCCTCTGTAAATCTAAAGTGGTAACCTGTAAAGGCTTTTAAAGTCTTTTAAAAATGTATTTATTTTGTTGCCTTTGTGCGCAATTGTAAAGCATGTCATGTTTGGTATCCATGTACTCGGCCTAAGATCATCTTTTTTATTTCATCAAACATTTGGGCAATATAGTGTGTTTTAGTGCATTAAAATTTAAAAAAGTGTGTTTTTTCCCCAAAAAATGCGTTTAAAAAATCGCTGCGCAAATACTCACTATACCACTCAGCAAATAGCTTGGGGTGTCTACTTTCCAAAATGGGGTCATTTGGGGGGGTTTTGTGCCACCTGGGCTTTCCATGGCCTCCGAAACTGTGATAGGCAGTGAAGAGTGAAATCATAAATTTACACCCTTAGAAATCCTGAAGGCGGTGATTGGTTTTCGGGGCCCCGTACGCGGCTAGGCTCCCAAAAAGTCCCACACATGTGGTATCCCCATACTCAGGAGAAGCAGCAGAATGTATTTTGGGGTGCAATTCCACATAGGCCCATGGCCTGTGTGAGCAATATATCATTTAGTGACAACTTTTTGTAAATATTTTTTTTTTTTTTGTCATTTTTCAATCACTTGGGACAAAAAAAATAAATATTCAATGGGTTCAACATGCCTCTCAGCAATTTCCTTGGGGTGTCTACTTTCCAAAATGGGGTCATTTGGGGGGGTTTTGTACTGCCCTGCCATTTTAGCACCTCAAGAAATGACATAGGCAGTCATAAACTAACAGCTGTGTAAATTACAGAAAATGTACCCTAGTTTGTAGACGCTATAACTTTTGCGCAAACCAATAAATATACGCTTATTGACATTTTTTTTACCAAAGACATGTGGCCGAATACATTTTGGCCTAAATGTATGACTAAAATTGAGTTTATTGGATTTTTTTATAACAAAAAGTAGAAAATATCATTTTTTTTCAAAATTTTCGGTCTTTTTCCGTTTATAGCGCAAAAAATAAAAACCGCAGAGGTGATCAAATACCATCAAAAGAAAGCTCTATTTGTGGGAAGAAAAGGACGCAAATTTTGTTTGGGTACAGCATTGCATGACCGCGCAATTAGCCATTAAAGCGACGCAGTGCCAAATTGGAAAAAGACCTCTGGTCCTTAGGCAGCATAATGGTCCGGGGCTCAAGTGGTTAAAAATACAGTTTGCCTTTTTTTTTTCTCAAAAAAGCATATTGTGTTTTTTACACATTATTGCATTGTGCTGTAATGCATATGCATTTTAGATGAGTTTTGCGTGTGCTTTTATCCCTGGTCACCTGAAAAAAAAATTGACATGCGACTCAAAAAAAGTTTTTCGATGTTCCCAATTAATTTTCAATAGGAGATGCGTTTTGTGCTTTGAAACGGGACACCAAAGATGCAGAATGCTGTACTTTTAAAAATACAGTGCTGTGAACAGTTACATAGGATTTAAAGAAGACTAATGTTCATGTGCTTTTGCAGCACTGGAAAGGTGCTTTTTAGCATTACAAAATTGCGCCAGTGTGAATAAGGCCTTAATGGTAATGACATAATTTCTTTATATGTGAGAGTAAAGCCTTACAGCGTTATTCTACAGCCAGTAGGTGCAGAATTTGTGACTCTTCCGATTCACATCTGGATGTTCTAGATTCACTGCCAGAATTGCGTGATTCTGCCCATGATTCTAAAACGTGATAAAACTGCCACAAAACACGCAACGTGCATTTGAGTGCTAATACTGTTAAAGGCACCACTAACGTGTTTTGTTGCACAGCAAAACGCTTGAAAACATGCCAAAGTTTGCTCCAAAAAAAGGTACAGGAGCTACTTTTGTGTGTTTTTGGAGCAGAGATTGGTCCATTCAATTGAAAGGTGCTGCTCTGAAAACACACCATTGCAAGATGTGAACGGGGCTTCATTGCGATTCACCGTTTGCTGAATGAAGGATCATGAAATTAAAAAAATAAAAATAAAAAATAGTAACATTTGTAACAAACATCTCTATTTGCCAAGCACACTGCACATAGTTTACTTTGTATCAATCTGGTCTGAGAGTCCTCCAACTATTTTTGTCTGTACAATCAGTTTGCAGGGAAGTGGTATCTACTGTCCGTGGCCTCTGAGTGTAATTATCTGAAAATCAACAACCATCGTGTGGAGGCCACGTTAATTCAAGCATCAGCTTCCAAGAACTCCCAGGGAGCAGAGATCCTGGCTGTTAACACATTCAGAGAGCTGTAAGTAGATCTGACTGGAAAAAATTGGAAGTGATTTATTGTATTGTATTTGCATTGTATTTCCAGACAAAAACTGTACTGATTATGGTTGAATATGTTTTTATTAACACGTTTCAGATGATTACAAAGATGATCCATCTAAGTGAATGCAATAAAATATCCATGAAAACCATTAAAAACTGTACTGATTAAGCGAAAACCATGCAAACTGGTATCGTACAAGAAAGATTTTCCATTTTGTCCCTTCAGATAATTTCGGACAAAAGCTGTGTATGAACGATCAGATAATCATACGAGTGCTTCAAAAGCGGTATTTTTTGTACGATTTTATGATCGAGTGTACGGGCCTTAAGGGTAAAACTCTGAGCACACAGGTAAATAATTACACCAATAGCTTAGTGGAAATGGTGTTACAAACAAGGTAAATAAACGAAACAAACTCCATCTGACACACACACCTCCCCTCTTCCCCCCCGAGTGCATTCCAAAATCCAAGAAGCATATGGAAGCAGTACCCTAAGTAAACCAGAGAGGTAACCAGGTAAAGTCTAGAGAGGACACCTCCAAGAAAGAGGTTATAGATGTTTTTCAACCATGGATTTAAAATTTTCTGAAATGGCATGCTCTGCCTTCATATATTACTTTGAACTTGGGTTACTCTGCATTAACCGTATGCAAGACTTGATTTGGGGACATGTCCAGAAAACATGATATAGAGTGGCTGGAGAGACTCCACATTAGATCTCATAGAATGCACTGAGCATTTGGAGTAAGGCTCATAGGATGTACCTCTCTGGTGTGTAATGCAGTTAATAAATACATTTAAATAGCATAAATTTGTCTGCTGTGCTAATTATATTGGCAAACCTGTGTCTGTTGCCTCCTCCCAGCTATCTTCAGAAAGGTCCGGTAAGAACTTCAACCATTTTGTGAAAGAGGGCGCATATGGTTGTGGTCCTGAAGCTTGCAGAATTTGGTAAAAGGTGGTAGTCAATTTTGTATGATTATCCTTAAACAGAGTCTGTTCCATAGGTCGAGGAGCCTGTGTTTAAGTTAAGGAACCAAATTGGGTACATGTAGCATGTCATATTAACTGGTATTTGAAGAAAAATTTATTAGAGATATTGGAACGGCCCCCAGATCTTCAGAAAGAAGTGTGTTCCCAACAAACATCCGTCCAATATGAGTGATTCCCTTAGAGATCCACCAGGTAGAATCTGTATGGGCCAAGAGTTCTTTAAAGAGTGGATTACCCCACAAGAAGGTGCGAGAAGATGTGCTAGCATCCGTAAGGAAAAATAACAAATCCAGCTATTAGCCAGGCCAAATAGGAGACATCCAAAGGAGATCTTCTGTTACAGGAATGTATTGTGATGCTAAACAGTCTGTCATTGAGGACCTGGGAGAACCCAAAATAGCAGCAAATAGAGCAGCAGCCAGGCTAAGGGTAGGATAGTGCAGCCAGTTATGTATGTTAATTGGAACACAATACAGTAATTATACAGGCATGGGGTAGATAATCCACCATCAGTTGTAGCTGCCTGGAACAGAGCAATAAAACTGATCCCACCCTCAGTTAGCTTTGGAGTTATGCAAAGCCTGGCTTGCACTTAGTAATCATTTACCTGAGGAGGTGAGTTGCCATCTAGATAAAGGAAGGCCCGTAGATGTGGTGTATCTGGATTTTGCAAAAGCATTTGACACAGTTCCCCATAAACGTTTACTGTACAAAATAAGGTCCGTTGGCATGGACCATAGGGTGAGTACATGGATTGAAAACTGGCTACAAGGGTGAGTTCAGAGGGTGGTGATAAATGGGGAGTACTCGGAATGGTCAGGGGTGGGTAGTGGGGTCCCCCAGGGTTCTGTGCTGGGACCAATCCTATTTATTTTGTTCATAAACGACCTGGAGGATGGGGTAAACAGTTCAATCTCTGTATTTGCAGACAATACTAAGCTAAGCAGGGCGATAACATCTCTGCAGGATGTGGAAACCTTGCAAAAAGATCTGAACAAATTAATGGGGTGGGCAACTACATGGCAAATGAGGTTTAATGTAGAAAAATGTAAAATAATGCATTTGGGTGGCAAAAATAGGAACGCAATCTATACACTGGGGGGAGAACCTCTGGGGGAATCTAGGATGGAAAAGGACCTGGGGATCCTAATAGATGATAGGCTCAGCAATGGCATGCAATTCCAAGCTGCTGTTAACAAAGCAAACAGAATATTGGCATGTATTAAAAAGGGGACGAACTCTAGAGCTAAAACTATTTCCCCCGCTCTACAAGACTCTGGTCTGGCCGCACCTAGAGTATGCCGTCCAGTTCATGGCACTAGTCCTCAGGAAGGATGTACTGGAAATGGAGCGAGTACAAAGAAGGGCAACAAAGCTAATAAAGAGTCTGGAGGATATTAGTTATGAGGAAAGGTTGCGAGCACTGAACTTATTCTCTCTGGAGAAGAGACGCTTGAGAGGGGATATTATTTCAATGTATAAATACCGTACTGGTGACCCCACAATAGGGTTAAAACTTTTTTTGCGGAAGTAAGTTTAATAGGACACGTGGCCACTCATAAAAATTATAAGAAAAGAGGTTTAACCTTAAACTATGTAGAGTGTTCTTTACTGTAAGAGCGGCAAGGATGTGGAACTCCCTTTCACAGGCGGGGGTCTCACCGTGGAGCATCGATAGTTTAAAAAATCTATTAGATAAGCACCTAAACGACCACAACATACAGGGATATACAATGTATGGTAAAACTGACATATAATCACACACATAGGTTGGACTTGATGGACTTTTTTCAACCTCACTCACTATGTAACTATGTAACTATTATATCAAAATCATATTTAATAGATAAGGACACTCACAATAAATTATTTAATCAGAAACAGATTGCTTAGGCCTTTAGGAAGTACTATGCTCCTCTTAATGATCTAAAAGCAGACCCTAATACTATACAACCCACCAGTGATCCAACCAACAACTTTTTAACCCCTCTTGCTCTACCAACATTTGCTTCTCAACTTAGTTCCCTCTCCTGCCTATTTACTGTAATGGAAATTACCAAAGTTATTAACTCGCTTCCCTTAACCGAATCCCCCAGCATTGACGGACTTCCTAACAAGTATTGTAAACACTTTCACGAGTCTTGTATTATAAACACTTTCACGAGTCTTTAGCACCTCATTTAGTTAATGTCTTTAATAACGCTATAACTGCAGGTCACTTCCAAAAAGAAATGCTTCAGGCGGTTGTAACTATTATTCCAAAGCCTGATAAAGATCTCACCATGCCCAGCAACTATCGGCCAATTTCACTACTAAATTCTGATATTAAAATTTATGCCAAGGCAATTGCCTTACGATTACTTGATATTCTACCCCCACTAATTGATCCTGATCAAGTTAGCTTCAGTAAAGACAGACAAACCCCAGACGCCACTAGGCATATGCTCAACATCCTCAGGTTTGTCGAGATCCATAAGACTCCAGCACTAGGAATAGTGCTGGATGCGGAGAAAGCCTTTGATCGATACCTGGGGATATCTTGAAGCTACTCTATGTAAATTCGGGTTCAAGGGCCCAATATTGTCAGCAATAATGGCATCGTATTCCCATCCTTCTGCAGAAGTGCTCACCTCAAGGCTACTGTCTTGAAAATCTAATTTATCCAACAGCACTCAACAAGGATGCCCCTTGCCTCCAACTATTTTTGCAATGATGATGGAATGCCTAGCACACTCGATCAGAGCTTCCCCAAGCATAAAAAGGTATCCACATTGGTCAGGTTCATAATAAAATAGGACTTTTCGCTGACGGTGTTATTCTGGTAATTACAAACCCACTCACCTCCCTTCAATGCATCCAAGAATTACCGGTACTTACACGATTCGGAACGATTTCTTACTACAAATTAAATGACACCAAATCTCAAATTCTGGTTCTGAATATTCCATATAAAATGAAAGAATCCATTACTTCTCAATTCCCTTACTGTGGACTCTCACCTCAGTCAAATACCTAGGCATTCATATTCCTAATTGTATCGCAAAACTCTATGATTTAAAGTTCAAACATATTCTCACAACCCTCCCCCGAGAGCTTCTCAACCTAACCAAATTCAAATTCTACAGTGGGAAGGATAGCTTCCTTTAAAATGCAACTACTACCTAGGATTTTATACTTCTTTAGAACCATACCTAGTATATTGCCACTGTAATTTTTCACTAAACTTATTAACAAATACATCTGGAAGGAGAAACCCCCTGATGTTCTTTTACAATTATGACTAAACATAAAATCAGCAGGTGGCCTGTCCCTACCTATTTTTTATCATCATTACCTAGCTGAGCTTTTGGATCAAAATCACTTTTGGTGGAATACCACTAAGAATAAAGTTTGGCTATGTATGCCTTGCACACGTACTCTACTTCTAACAGCATTATCAAGAAGTAAATCTTCAGAGTCACAATATCCATCCAGTCACACTACTGTCGTAGCACTGGAAACTCTGTCTACATTACCAACAATCCCGGAGGACTATAAATCGCTTATAACACCTAGATATAATTAACTGACACATAAAGCACATGCAATTGCACTGTTGGTCTTCAGGATCTTTTTTCCACTACTGGTTTAAAATCCTTCACAGACCTTCAGACCATTTTTAACCAACAATTCCGGACTATTATAAATGCCTCCAGATTAAGCATTTACTTCAGCAATCTTCCCTAACTACCTTATGTCAAATAGAAGCTTCACTTATCTCCTTTTTTAAAAGGCACTACCTCACTGATGAAAGGTATCTTTTTACTTTTATAACAAACTGTACAACAAATCCTCTTTTATGAAACGTTCAATTTTAGTAAAATGGGAACGTGATATCGGCAAGACCTTCTCACCTCAAAAATGGCTTCTGTGAATAACTCTACTTTATGTGCTGACCATTGGGTGTTGATGTATAAAGTATTCCATGGATGGTACCTTACCCAATATAGGTTAGCCAACTTTTCTTCTACAAATTCTCCGCAATGTCGGCGTAACTGTTGAGAGATCAGTTTTTTTCTACATTTCCTCTGGTTCTGTAACTTGCTTCACTACTTTTGGAACCAAGTCTTTAAGTTACTGTAAGAATTCACGTCTTCCCCCGTGCTACCCTCAGTGGAAATGGCAATACTACATATTAAGTTTCCCAAACCAGCTAGAACAGTGGTTTTATATACCTTGCTGGCAGTGAAGCTCAATATCATGAGGAAAGGGAAAAATAACTTCTCGCCATCAATTATGGATTGTTGTGTCTTGCGATTAGGAACCCTTCCTTATCCAAATCCCACACTAGGTGGAATCTGTGGCTTACACATTTATATTATACTATATGATCATAGCCTTCTATAGGCACCTGGTTGCTAGATGCTAATGCTCAAGAAGCAGTGGTATGCTAACTCTATGTTTGTTAAGGTTTAACGTATACAATACTGTCTCGACTATTATCTTGTTGAGAATTTTATGGGATAACACCTTGCATATTGTAGACTCATCCTTCTTCCTGCTGATGATGGACTGGATATTCATTCATTTCACCTTTTTTATGTGAAATTTAATATAGACAAATTGAACCGTAAAATATTTTTCAATATTAGGTAAATTGGAGAAAAGTCAGAAACGCCTTCAGGTTTTTATAGATGTCTAAGGGCTCTTTCACACGGGTGGTCCACCCAACAGACTCCGCTTTGCTCAGTGGGGATTGATCCATTGATCCCCGCTGAGCAGGCAGATGACAGGTCAGTCTCCACTCACTGTGCTGAGAAGGACCTGTCAGAGCCCCGCTCTCCTCTATGGGGAGATCGGATGAAAACGGACTGCCTGTCGGATGATCCCATCCGATCAGATCCCCCAGGCGGATGGAGAATTGGGTTTCCATCAGTCTGGATTTCATGAAAAGGATCGGATCAGATAGCAGCGGGAGTCAGCAGACATGTCACTGTTGACATCCGCTGTTCAACAGGGCTGAATGGAGCCTTCGATCAGGTCAGCCTGAAAAACTGACAGACTTCACTTAATTTAATAACTGACACCTGGAGAGGAAGTGAGAGTGAATCTGCCCAGCTTGATTGCAAACAGCAAAAAAATCTGACAGAGGTTCTTACCCTTCCCCACATTAATTAATAATAACAAAAATGTTTTGGGAAACATTCTACTTTAAAGCGGGGGTCCACCTATCTATCGTTTTTTTTTTTTTTTTGAGTTAATTCACAAACTTTTCTTCTCAGCATTACATACTCACATATTGTGTGTAATATGTCCGCCTGTGTCAGATTTCATCGGAAAGAATAACTTATATTATTCACTGCAGGCGGTTTCCATCTTCATTGTGGGCATTTATTTCCTGGATGTGGTGAATGTTGTGCTCCCAGCATTCACTGCTCGTTCCCGCACATGCTCAGTGGCATCCTGGGAAGCCTGAGACTAGCTCCCAGGAGTCTGGGAGAGGCTAGAAACACGCCTAATCCCACGGGAGGAGAACCAGGAAGTGCAAAGAAGAATAGAAAAATAAAAGGTAATTACGGCGATTTAAATTTTTTTAAATGGCATGTCAGCATCTAGGCAAGGAAGAGAATACATACAGATATTGTTCAAAATTTGGGTGGAACCCCGCTTTAAGATAAAATTATTGGTCTGCTGGGTTGTTGTATGTGTTCAGGTGACAGGTCCTCATTAGAGCATAGATAAGTGCAGCTAATGTGAACCTTGCATAGTTATAATTAATCTTTCAGTATATATTTTTCTGTTCCAGGGACGGCATCTGTTGGGAGATTAAACATGCCTATCAGACAGATAAGATCAAGGGTCGGTTTACCATAAAAGGTAGGTACTTACGACATCATATATAGTCTGTACTGTATATATTAGGGATCTACCGACTATCGGTGCGGCCAATATTCACTTTTTTCAAAGTATCGGCATCAGTCAAAAAACTGACCAATATTACCAATATTGCTTCAAAGGGTTTTTACTGGGGTGATGCATGCAGCTGCATGCATCACCCCGGTACCATTCTTTAGAGCGGGCGGTTGGCTTTATTGTAATAATAACCGATGTGGCTCAGCAGCCGCTCAGCTGTTATTACAAGCAGCGGGAGGGGACGTCCACCGCCCCCGGCCCGGGCTCTCCCGTCCCACTGGGAGGCCCGAGCAACCAGCCGGCATGTCAGCCAGATTGTCAAAGACCCAAACAAAGCCGATGCTTTGTTTGGGTCTCGGATCTAGTGACCAGGAAGCAATGTCATGACATCACTTCCTGGATTACTGCCATCTTATAGGTGCCAGTTTTAAAAAATAAAGTACTTCAAAGTGCAGTGGAGGGGTTTGGGGGTCTTATAGACCCCAGATCTCTCCATAAAGAGTACCTATCAATGCCTATTACTGTCACAAGAGATGTTTACATTCCTTGTAACAGCAATAATAGGGATAAAAAACCTGCATCTACTTCTTGTCTGTTAAACACTCCTAGAGCGGTGACATCTCTCCCTCTACTTTCATGCTACTTTGAAGTGGTGTGCATATTCTATGGGGCCAAAATCATGCTGGAATTGCACCAAAGTACAGGGACCTTTTCCAAAATGGCACCTTGCTGTGCTGCAATAATGTGAACAGGCACCACTGAAAACAATATGATTCCCATTGTCATTCAATTATGTGAAACTCAAGTCATATCTGAAATCACACTAGTGTAAACCAGGCCTCATAGTTACAGCTGATTTTTAGTTGCCGAATTGGGGCTCACAGGAGTAGCCAATGAGGGGAATTCAATAAAGCCACTTTTTTGACATTAATCCCTTGTTAATGTGTTGCACCAAATTCATGAAACATCTGTATCACTTTTGGTTCTAACAGCAACTCGTGCGCCACATTAGGGTAGTTTTGAATTGCGCCACTTTTAGGTCTACACCACATTTAAAATAAAATAGACAATTTGTATCTTACAAAAGGGAGCTAATTACGACGCAATGTTAAAAGCAAAAGGCGGCATCTACATTAAGAATACAAATGCTCAGTAGGAAGCATTCCCCCATCCACATCAAGTGTGTGGATGGGGGAATTGTGTATTTTTCTTTCATTAAACCCACTGGTTAATAAAAAATAAATAAAAAATTGTATTATATGGGCTGCATAAATCTTTAAACGACATTCGAATGTTCTGATTATTGAAGGGGAATACTTTTTGTTCATTACTAAAATTAAGGGTCAGATCTGGCTCTTCACCATGGGATGCTTTGAGATTTAGACAACTTCAGCGTTTTGTGGATTCATTGCCAAGACCCCTCCGCTCAATTCATGAGTTTAACCCTATGGAAAGACTCATGGATCAGGGAGGACTAAGCATGGTTTCTCTAACATCTATAGGATGTTGGTGTCCCACCTGAGTCCAGGGGTTTCATGCCTTTTGAGTGGATGGGAGCTTGAATTAGGTCAACCAATCTCAGAAGATTTAAAGCGTAAAGTCATAGATTATGTATACTCCACCACAACAGATATGAGGATAAAAGAAATCAATTACTGTATAAATTGTTGACTCGGTGGTATAATGTTCCATCAAAATTACATAAGATCTACTCAGGGCTGCCACCGGAATGTTGGAGGGAATCTGGCGGTGTGGGAACGAATGCCCATATATGGTGGCATTGTAAAATTATCCAGTTATACTGGGAAAAAGTTTTAAATATAATTAAAGTGGAGGTCCGCTAAAAAAAAATATTGCACTTACATGTCCAGGGAGCCCGCGATGTCGGCAGCCGAAGCCGATCCGTCCTTCGGCTCTCGGCTGCTGCCGCCACCATCCTCGGTAAGGGAATAAGGAAGTGAAGCTGTGCGGCTTCACTTTCTAGTTCCCTACTGCGCATGCGTGAGTCGCGCTGCGCGTCCTCTCAGGTCCCTGCTGTGTCTCACAGGATACAGCGGGGGAGGACTGGGTAGGCGCCGGAAGTGGCATAGGTCACCGCAATTGCCGCGGTGATCTATGCCAGGAAGTGGGAGCAAGTATCTGCTCCCTCCTCCCCCCTGAAAGGTGCCAAATGTGACACCGGAGAGGGGAGGAATCCAAAAAGTGGAAGTTCCATTTTTGGGTGGAACTCCACTTTAAGATGATTAGTATTTCTGAAATTGGGCAAGATCCCTGGCAATGTTTATTTCATGCCTGGTGGTTGTGGAGGTCTGCGGGTGGGGGGCTTATTAGAATCTGGAAACCCCCTTTAACAAGGGGGCCCCCAGATCCTGGCCCCTTCCCCTTTTTGCTGTGACAGCTGTTAAAAAGGCAAGGGCGGGCCACCCGCTGACATAACCGGATGACCCCCGTCCCCTCTGACGGCACATGATGTTAGAAGGGGTGGAGTCACTCAGTTACATCATCGGGTGGCCACGCCCTTGCCTATAAAACAGCTGTCACTGCGAAAAGCAGTTCTCGTTGGACACTAGGATCCCACGGGGGTTTCACATTTCTATGAATAAAACAACATTGAAGTCATAATCCCAGAGTAATACATCTGTAACCCTTTCCTCCCTACTCCTTCCTTGATCATACATCCATATTCTTTTTGGTGGATGATGGAGCAAAAAAACATATAGGGACATATATCAATATATCAGTTCCTCCCTCACACATATTCCCATCAATTGATCCATTTTATTGGACCATACATCCTTCCATTCATACGAGCAAATGACTAGTGATATGCATATATGCTTTCATTAAAAAAGAAATAATTTACTATGTCTTTTGCATTCACTGTCATTTGAACCTCGTTTCTAATTAGACATTATTGTTTGATGGTAGCTGTAGGTAGACCATAACACTAACTTTGCACAAATGTTTTTCACCACATATATACATGGTTCACTATCTTCCTTGCAAAGTTCCCATGTGTTTTGAATTGATCTAAGAGCTGTGGTCTTCAAAGAGGTAGATTGGTTGTTTATTTCATATAGTAATCGGTTTAGTGAGATTGTTACTTATCTATGATATAAACACATATATTGGATGAACCTGTCATATGGTCACTGCCAATATTATACTATAGTGACAGATGCGCAAACACTACATTTTGCCCCATTTTTATCTACCTCATATAGTTCTGCCTATACACTTGAAGACAATTCATCGAGAGATGTGATTGCTTCAAAGAAAGACGTTCAGCAACGTTAATGTTGTTGCTTGATTGAAACCATCTCATTCTTGTGGTTTTGGAGAACAACAAATATGTTTTTTCGAAAACCTTGAAAGGAATTTTTTATCATTTATATATGTTGACATTTGTCAATATGAACACATTTCATTTATGCATTCATGTCTTCATTAGTGATTCCACTATAGGACGCACATCCAATCACATCTATGCCAAAAAGATCCCACACAGACTAATGATCAGCTGTTCAGAATCAGATAATCAATATGTAGTCATGCGGTAGACAAATTATGTGTATATAAGTGGTGATCACCTTCGTACAAACCAGCTATGAGTAAGCGCTCTATGGGAGCGTGAAACGCGTTAGCGGTTATGCTGCATTATCCCAACAAAGCCATGTACAGATTTTAATCATGTTATTACTTTTTCAATAAAGAGGATTTTATTTTTCACTTTTCCAATCCGGAGTGCGGCTGTCCAGATTTTTCCACCACACACATACCTGCGAAAAGACAGCAGTCGGTGGGGCACCTCCCTTTGAGGCAGAGCTTTTTTTTTTTTCTATTTTTCGGGTCCTTCTGTGCCATGATTGAAGAAGGATGGACATCGTGGGACACTTTTTTTTCCTTTTTTAATAGAGGAATTGTCAAAAACTGTCTTTTGTGTTTTTTACTTTTTGCCACCGGGCAAGGGTTGTGGAGATAAGGCCTTTGTCCTCATCAACATGGGGACAAGGTGCTTTGGGGAGGGGGGGGGCACAGAAGGTGGCACACACAGGTTAAAATAGCAATTAAAAGTTAATTTCCCATATTTGTGGCCTTTTAAATCACAATTAGTGTCTGTGTATAAATACTCAATGAGTTTATTAGCTCTCACATGGATGCACGAAGCAGGCTAGACACTGAACCACGAGAAGGTAGAAAAGAACAATCAAAAGACCTGCGTAACAGGGTAATGAAGCTTTACAAAGATGGAAAAGGATATAAAAAGATATCCAAAGCCTTGAATATGCCAGTCAGTACTGTTCAATTACATAATAGGAAGTGGAAAATGTGGGCGTCTCTTGATATCAAGCCAAGGTCAGGTAGATCAAGAAAGAATTCAGCCACAACTGCCACAAGAACTGTTCGGGATACAAAGAAAAACCCACAGGTAACTTCAGGAGAAATACAGGCTGCTCTGAAAAAAGATGGTGTGGTTGTTTTTAAGGAGCACAATACAATGATACTTGAACAAAAAAGAGCTGCATGGTCAAGTTGCCAGAAAGAAGCCTTTACTGTACAAGTTCCACAAAAAAGCCTGGTTACAATATGCCCAACAACGACAAGACCTTGACATGCCTCATTGGCTTTTTTGTGGCATTGGCGCAGTAAAGGCTTTTTTCTGGCAGCTCAACAATGCAGCTTTTTTTTGTTCAAGTATCGTTGAATTGTGCTCCTTAAAAACAACCACACTGTCTTTTTGGAGAGCAACCTGTATTTATCCTACAGTTACCTGTGGGTTTTTCTTTGAATCCTGCAATTCTTGCACCAGTTGTGGCTGCAATGTTTCTTGGTCTACCTGATCTTGGCTTGGTATCAAAAGAGCCCCTAATTTTCCACTTCTTAATAAGTGATTAAACAGTACTGACTCGCATCTTCCAGGCTTTGGATATCTTTTTATATCCTTTTCCAGCTTTGTAAAATTTCATTACCTTGTTACGCAGGTCTTTTGACTGTTCTTTTCTACCTCCTCATGGCTCAGTGTCTAGCCTGCTTAGCGCATCCATGTGAGGGCTAACAAACTCATTGACTATTTATACACAGACATTAATTGTGATTTAAAAAGCCACAAATGTGGGAAAATAACCTTTAATTGCCATTTTAACCTGTGTGTACCACCTTCTATGTCTGTACCAAGGCCAAACATTCTAGGGTATGTAAACTTTTGATCAGGGCCATTTGGGTGATGTCTGTTATCATTATGATTTCAAAAAGGATCCAAAAAACTATATGATAATAAATGTCTTCATGTAATTGCTATGCTTAAATAAAAGACAGTTTTTTGTCATGATCAGTTCATATTTTTCAATATTAATGCCAAAATGTCACAATTTTTGCCAGGGTATGCAAACTTTAGAGCACAACTGTATATATACAAACACACACAATATATTGCCAAAAGTATTGGGATGCCTGCCTTTAAAGTGCCTTGAAAAAAGTATTCATACCCTTTGAAATTTTACAACAGATTTTTCGACAGAAAAGGTCAGATGAAGCCCACACACGATCGAAATGTCCGACGGATTCGTTCCGCCTGACCTTTTCTGCCGGAAAGTCCGCTCGTGTGTACGTGGCATAAGTTTGCCCTGTATTTTGCTCCATCCATCTTCCCATCAACTCTGACCAGCTTCTTTGTCCCTGCTGAAGAAAAGCATCCCAACAACATGATGCTGCCACCACCATGCTTCACAAGGGAGATGGTGTGTTCAAGGTGATGTGCAGTGTTAGTCTTCCGCCACACATAGTCGCATCTGACTAGAACACCTTCTTCCACATGTTTGCTGTGTCCCCCACATGGCTTCTCACAAACTGCAAACAGGACTTCTTATGGCTTTCTTTCAACAATGGCTTTCTTCTTCTTGACACTCTTCTATAAAGGCCAGATTTGAGGAGTGCACAACTAATAGTTGTCCTGTGGACAGATTCTCCCACCTGAGCTGTGGATCTCTGCAGCTTTTCCAAAGTTACCATCGGCCTCTTGGCTGCTTCTCTGATTAATGTTCTCCTTGTCCGGCCTGTCAGTTTAGGTGGACGGTCATGTCTTGGTAGGTTTGCAGTTGTGCCATACTCTTTCCATTTATGGATGATGGATTGAACAGTGCTCTGTGAAATGTTCAAAGCTTGGGATATTTTTTATAACCTAACCCTGCTTTAAACTTCTCTACAACTTTATCCCTGACCTGTCTGGTGAGTTCCTTGGCCTTCATGATGCTGTTTGTTCACTAAGGTTCTCTAACAAACCTCTCAGGGTTTCACAGAACAGCTGTATTTATACTGAGATTAAATTACACACAGGTGGACTCTATTTACTTATTAGGTGACTTCTGGAGGCAATTGGTTCCACTCGATTTTAGTTAGGGGTATCAGAGTTAAGGGGGCTAAATACAAATGCACGCCACACTTTTCAGATATTTATTTGTAAAAAAAAAAAATGAAAACCATTTATCATTTTCCTTCCACTTCACAATTATGTGCCACTTTGTGTTGGTCTATCACATAAAATCCCAATAGAAGACATTTACGTTTTTGGTTGTAACATGACAAAATGTGGAAAATGTCAAGGGGTATGAATACTTTTTCAAGGCACTGTACATCCACCCCACACAAACCCATCAAACCGCATCAAATAGTGAGTGTGGTCAGATTTCCACAGCTGGTTACCTCTGCATCCCCTATCCTCCTCACTTTCACCACCCTTCAACTCTGCATGCAACCCCCCTTACACTGTCTCCATCTTCTGCTTCCTTCCTTAAAAGCTCCGCCATCTTCCACATGTCTTACTTGTGTTGGTGTATTAAGCTGAAGCACCCAGCAAGCTCTAGTTCCTCCCCACACACTATAGGTGGCTCTGCCTCTCTCACTTGCAGGGGGATCATTCAGTTGGGGTGTTGAGATCTGCACCTGCATCTCCCTTGTCCCCATCCTGCATCCAGATCTATGGGAGCTGTTGGGAAACTTGTAAACACAGAAGCCGGACTTCTGTGTTTGCAAGAGATAATGGTGAGCAGGGAGCAGAGGCCCTGAGCCAGAGGTGGTGGAACTGAGTTCCACCAAGTTCCATCTGAAAAAAAGCCCTGGCTGTAAGGACCTGGTAGCCAATAGATCTTTCTTGGTGAATATTCATATACGCTCAGATTCAGGGACACCACACCTCTCTTGTTCTTCCTATCCTCTGTTTTACAAAATAATTATGGTTGCCATGATAAATGTACAGGGATCTAGGAACACACTTATCTATATGTTTGGTATAGTTTTATTTTTTTATAGTAGCGTGTATGAGGTTTGTAAACTAACATTAAAAAAAAAAGAATTTAAATTAAAAAGAATCTGAAAACATTTGTAGGCAGGCTTTAGGTACCAGAGCATTTCTGTGGGATAAAACTAGTCTGGCCATTCGCCTATAACCTCACAGCAGCGGTCACAGAAATACTCCAACCAGCCCATATGACCTCACTACTCATACTATGGTCAAATTCATTTTTTTCCCATTTTGATGCTAGATTAGAACATTACCTGTATCTGCATAATTTTATGCCTTGCGTTGCTTTCATATGATTGGCTGAGTAGATCAATTCATACAGTGGGGCAAAAAAGTATTTAGTCAGCCATCAATTGTGCAAGTTCCCCCACTTAAAAAGATGAGAGAGGCCTGTAATTGTCATCATAGGTATACCTCAACTATGAGAGACAAAATGTGGAAACAAATCCAGACAATCACATTTTGTGATTTTTGAAAGAATTTATTTGCAAATTATGGTGGAAAATAAGTATTTGGTCAATATCAAAAGTTCATCTCAATACTTTGTTATAAAATACTTTGTTGGCAATGACAGAGGTCAAACGTTTTCTGTAAGTCTTCACAAGGTTGTCACACACTGTTGCTGGTATGTTGGCCCATTCCTCCATGCAGATCTCCTCTGTAGCAATGATGTTTTGGGGCTGTCGCTGGGCAACACGGACTTTCAACTCCCTCCAAAGGTTTTCTATGGGGTTGAGATCTGGAGACTGGCTAGGCCACTCCAGGACCTTGAAATGCTTCTTACGAAGCAACTCCTTTGTTGCCCGGGTGGTGTGTTTGGGATCATTGTCATGCTGAAAGACCCAGCCACGTTTCATCTTCAATGTCCTTGCTGATGGGAGGAGGTTTGCACTCAAAATCTCACGATACATGGTTCCATTCATTCTTTCATGTACATGGATCAGTCGTCCTGTTCCCTTTGCAGAGAAATAGCCCCAAAGCATGATGTTGCCACCCCCATGCTTCACAGTAGGTATGGTGTTCTTTGGTTGCAACTCAGCATTCTCTCTCCTCCAAACACGACGAGTTGTGTTTCTACCAAACAGTTCTACTTTGGTTTCATCTGACCATATGACATTCTCCCAATCCTCTTCTGGATCATCCAAATGCTCTCCTAGCAAACCTCAGATGGGCCCAGACATGTACTGGCTTAAGCAGGGGGACACATCTGGCACTGCAGGATCTGAGTCCCTGGCGGCGTAGTGTGTTACTGATGGTAGCCTTTGTTACGTTGTTCCCAGCTCTCTGCAGGTCATTCACTAGGTCCCCCTGGGTGGTTCTGGGATTTTCGCTGACCGTTCTTGTGATCATTTTGACCCCACGGGGTGAGATCTTGCATGGAGCCCCAGATTGAGGGAGATTATCAGTGGTCTTGTATGTCTTCCATTTTCTAATTATTGCTCCCACAGTGGATGTCTTCATACCAAGCTGCTTGCCTATTGTAGATTCAGTCTTCCCAGCCTGGTGCAGGTCTACAATTTTGTTTCTGGTGACCTTCGACAGCTCTTTGGTCTTCACCATAGTGCAGTTTGGAGTGTGACTGTTTGAGGTTGTGGACAGGTGTCTTTTATACTGATAACAAGTTCAAACAGGTGCCATTATTACAGGTAATGAGTGGAGGACAGAGGAGCCTCTTAAAGAAGAAGATACAGGTCTGTGAGAGCCAGAAATCTTGCTTGTTTGTAGGTGACCAAATACTTATTTTCCACCATAATTTGCAAATAAATTCTTTCAAAAATCAGACAATGTGATTGTCTGGATTTGTTTCCACATTTTGTCTCTCATAGTTGAGGTATACCTATGATGACAATTACGGGCCTCTCTCATCTTTTTAAGTGGGAGAACTTGCACAATTGGTGGCTGACTAAATACTTTTTTGCCCGAATTAAGCAGGTGTACCAGTGTTTATAATACATTGCTTGGTAAGTGTGTACGTATACTGTATATACTGTACATATGGCAAGCAAATTTTTCAGGTAATGGGGAGTGTGGGGGTGTTTAAGCAACATAAAATGTGAAAAGAAACAAGTGCAGTGAGAACTGCAGGCTTGTATAATGGTGTCACCCTCTAAGAGGGTTAGATATTAGACTGGGAACCCTACATGGACCAAGGCTGCTGGAAAAAATAAATAAATAAATAAATAAATTGCAGGCGTTTTTGTCTTACTTCTGCTTATCTCTGTACACACAGGGAAGGGGTACCTGGGACAGGTGGACGTGGTGCTCGGAGAGACAGACTACCAGAACTACGCTATATTGTATTATCAGAGGAGGAACAAGATCACCCTAAAACTGTATGGTGAGTGTGTACAAGACTAAACCGCACAATGACACTTTAACTCAGTATTCAGTTTGGTGGTAAATGAAAACTGTTAGAGCTCTTTCATATGGGCGACAGCTGTGGTTGTGGTTTTAATCTGATCTGTCCTCTCTGCTCTCCTCTCTCCCCCTCACCCCTCCTCTCTCCCCGTCAGCTCCTTGTCTGTGTCCCCCCCCCCCCCCCCCCCACCACTGTTATTAAAAATAAAAAAAAACTTATAATGGTCACTGCCAGGCCCTCTATTAAAAGGTAGGCATACCACGCTGTGTATGTTTTTTTTCTAAAAACTAGGCTTGTAAATACCTATTTAGAGCTATCTTCAGGCCGGTCACGTGACTCACGGGTGCTTTACATCTCCGAGACAGGGCTTTTGCGGGAGGGGCTGAGCGGCCACGTGATTTCCCCAGCTGACGTCAAATAGAGATCTCAGCCCCTCCCGCAGAAGCCATGAATCAGAGCTGTAAAGCGGCCGCGAGTCACATGACCGGACTGAGGATAGCTCTAAATAGGCTTTTACAAGCCTCGTTTTTAGAAATGACTTACATAATGTGATATGCCTGCTTTTAACCCTTTCGCCGCCAGGTCCGTACCTTGTACAGAGCCAACAGTGGGGGGTATCACACACAATCCAGTGGCTGCAGCCACCGGGATTGTGTGTGAAACTGACAGGCAGGTGAGAGCATTCTGGCGGCTCTGCTGCTGCCCGATCGCTCGCCCACACCCCCGGTACCAGCGCTCCCCCCCCGCCATGCTTACCAGGTTCCGCTTGCCCATCGGCAGGTAGAGGGGAAGGAGAAGAGCAAACACACATCTGCTCTCCTCCCCTTCTTCTTGTGACCCAGAAAGTGACGTCTCTGACACAGAGTACAGGGGTCAGTATAAAGTGACACAGAGTGCAGAGGTCAATAGTAAGTGACAAATAATACAGGAGTCAGTAGTAAGTGACACAGAGTACAGGGTCAGTATAAAGTGGCACCGAGTGCAGAGGTCAGTATTAGGAGTATTAGGTGATCGCACAGGGCATTACCATCCTAAACTTACCAAAGGGCAAGAAAAGGCGGTGAGGGGGGGGCATTAGTGCAAGTGCAAATTAAGAACTGACATAAAATGATGAATGACATAAAAATAAAGTGTGTTTTTAGTTCTTCAGAAAAGTATAACATGAGACTAAGTGCAGAAGTCAGTAGCAGGTGATGCACAGCACAGGGGTCAGTAGTATGTGATGCAGATCTTAGAGGTCAGCAGTAAGTGACACAGAGTATAGAGGTCAGTATAAAGTGCAAGGGTCAATAGTAAGGGATGCAGAGTTCAGAGGTCAGTAGTAAATGATGCAGAGTTCAGAGGTCAGTAGTGAGTGACACAAAAGTTAGAAAAGGCAAGCCACTAGTAACAAAGCAAAGGCAGTTTCAGAGAGGCATACAAATGGTTTACTAGTAAATAATAATACCAGATATTTTAGTTTTAAATACTTAAATGGATGACAGGTTTGCTTCACTATCTGCCAGACATGAGGTTTATGCACACAGCCATAGTTTACTCCATCTTTCCTCATCACCTTTTGACTTTGAGAGACCACAAGCAAAGTACAATGACCCAAAGGACTATTGCTCCCTTTGTAATTGTATATTTCCCCGCTCATGCAGCGTACAGGAGAGGAGTTACTCCTTTAACCCCCGAAGAGACAGAATCCTTGTGGTGCAGAGAAGGTTTATTTATACAGCTGCACTTGGAATATACACTCATCCTCTGGCTGCATGCATATGACCCCTGATCTAAGGACCTTGGTTGATATTTATAAAATAAACCAAATCTAAATAGTATAAAATGTTTATACATGGTTTGTACCGGAAGAAAAAAAATACAGCATTTTGTAGCCATGTAGCTTTTATTTTTAAGGATCTAACACAGGTTGCATTGCTGTCTATGGGACAATGCACACGGCTACATACAAGCACACTGGCAGCTAGAAGAGGATGAAGAGGAATTTTACGTGTGTATACATGCACCCACATTTATGCACCTGTACGCATGTATACAGAAGGTCTTTATAGAACATACCTTGTGTTTTTTACTCAGGATCTTTTTGCCAGCCTCTGCCAGCAAGATCATGCATATAAACATCAGTAAATTGTTACATCTGTATACAAGAGGCCTAACAAATGTAGCACCCTCCTAGATAGTCTGCTAGTTAGGGCATGTAAATTTAGTTCTTCTTTCTCCCCTGTAATCAGTGAAGCAGATTGTGATTACTTTGGGCTGTTCTAGGTTTCATTGGTGGCAGGTTTGACTGCTTCCCCTGCCTTCTGGAGGATTCTGGAATGTAGTGAACTGGAGGAATCACAATTTGCAGCCTGAATATTTATGTGGTCTCAGCCAACCCTTGGGACACGGTGCCCAGTAGGTGACAGGGTAGTGCATAAATAGTCTGAGGCCTGGAGCAGCAGGGTTCTTGTCCAGGAGAAGAAGTTCCCAGCCTGAAGGGCTCCTGACCTTCTGGGCAGTCCAGCTGCACGTCTCCATTTGGTCATTGAGGTCCCAGCTAGGCTAGAGCTGGGGGTCCTGTTTTAGTGCTCATCGAGGTCCCAGGTGTGAAAGAACTGGGGGGCTTACTCTACTGGACTACTAGAACGGATTGTGGGGTTTTACCTGGACAGTTCACGGGAGAAATGTCTGACTGATATTGGAAGGAGGTATCCAGGGACATTTGTGACTACAGACCTGTGTGTAAAATCCGAGTGACTGTGTGCCGCTACTATCCCTTATGCATCAGTGCCAACTCTTGCTCAAATTTGGGCATTTTCTATGGTGTCCCAATGTAGCCCAGTCCCTTAGTTGCTACTGCAATGACTGTTCTAAGAAGCTTTGAGGAAGTGACAAGTTTATATATTGTGCTACTGGAGAATCCCACAGCTCCCTTTATCCCCATCCATGTTTATTCAGCGATACATATAAAGAAAGATAACCATTGAGCCAGAACAGTGACTAATACTTTGTGACTGGCTGCCGATACTCTGATTTGGAGAGAACCCTGGGACTTTTCGGCTGGCCCTTTTCCGTGGTGAGCACTACACAACGTTTTTTTTTAATCTAAATATAGTAGGGGAAGGCTAGAACCCTTGTTACGTTTTTATTGCTGTCTGAGTTTATACGGATGATTTTTCTTCACTTCCTATCTGGTGTAACTGTCTCCAGGACACTAAATGAGGTAAATGAAATCTCTCTAAAGGTCTACAAGATAGCAGTGAAAAACAGCCAGGGTTTGTATTTCTGCCCCTCTTTATTAATACATTTGTTTTAGCATGACATACACTTTATCAATTCTTAAACTCAACCACAAATTTAAACAGTTATAAAAAAAAATTCTCATTCTTATCACTTCCCTGTTGTGTCTCTGGAACAGGAAACAAATCAAAATTAACAATATATAACATAATTGGGACTTTTTGTTGGGTACAAGAGATCAACCACAATACTTTGAAAAATATATTACGGTATTCTTAAACTTGGTATGCCATTCAAAAAACTATCCACATATAAAAAGGTACATATATCATAGCACAACACATATTAGGAAACTACCAACCTTCCTTATCACCCTGAATATCCAGTGTTATCCTCTATATTGTCCTAATTATAGTTTTATTTATCAGTATTAGGGATCACTGAAGCAGAGGGATATGTGTTGTTCCACACGTTTCTTAGACCAACAATCTACTTTTTCAGGAGGAACAAGGGAGCTCAATATACAGTATATGTTAACACAAATATAAAACAAACCGACCTATGTGTAATACATTTATTCCCTCGTGTACACATATGTTGATTGTTTTATATTTGTGTTGACATAGATATTGAGCTGCCTTGGTCCTCCTGAAGAAGTAGACTGTTGGTTTAAGAAATGTGTTGAGGAATACATATCCCCCTGCTGCAGTGATCCCTAATACTGATATAAAACACATCATTAAACATATACACTATATTACCAAAAGTATTGTGACGCCTGCCTTTACACACACATGAACTTTAATGGCATCCCAGTCTTGGTCCGTAGGGTTCAATATTGTGTTGACCCAACCCTTTGCAGCTATAACAGCTTCAACTATTCTGGGAAGGCTGTCCACAAGGTTTAGGAGTGTGTCTATGGGTATGTATGACCATTCTTCCAAAAGCGCATTTGTGAGGTCACCACTGATGTGGACAAGAAGGCCCGGCTCGCAGTCTCCGGTCTAATTCATCCCAAATGTGTTCTATTGGGTTGAGGTCAGGACTCTGTACAGGCCAGTCAAGTACCTCCACCCCAAACTCGCTCATCCATGTCCTTATAGACCTTGTTTGTGCACTGGTACGCAGTCATTTTGGAACAGGAAGGGACCATCCACAAATTGTTCCCACAAAGTTGGAAGCATGAAGTTGTCCAAAATGTCTTGTTATGCTTATGCCTTAGGAGTTCCCTTCACTGGAACTAAGGGCCAAGCCCAACCCCTGAAAAACAACCCCACACCATTATCCCCTCCACCAAATGATTTGGACCAGTGTATAAAGCAAAGTCCATAAAGACATGGATGAGCGAGTTTGGGGTGGAGGAACTTGACTGGCCTGCACAGAGTCCTGACCTCAACCCAATAGAACACCTTTGGGATGATTTAGAGTAGAGACTGCGAGCCAGGCCTGACCTCACAAACGCGCTTCTGGAAGAATGGTCAAACATTCCCATAGACACACTCCTAAACCTTGTGGACAGCCTTCCCAGAAGAGTTGAAACTGTTATAGATGCAAAAGGTGGGCCAACTCAATATTGAACCCTACAGACTAAGACTGGGATTCCATTAAAGTTCATGTGTGTGTAAAGGCAGGTGTCACAATACTTTTGACAATATAGTGTATTATGTGTGTTAACATAGATATTGAGCCATTTAAGACATGAAAAATCTAGCAGTTCACTATAAGTTATTATAGATCAGTGGTCTCCAAACTGTTGCCCAGGGGCCAAATGTAGCCCTTTGCTTGCTTTTATCCAGCCCTTGGGGCACTATTTCATCCATTGATACCAACAATGGGGCATAATTCACCCCACTGACATCAATGATGGGGCCCAATGACATCAAGGATGGGGCACAATTCCTCTCACGGACACCAATGATGGGGAACAATTACTTCCACTGAAACAAACTATGGGGCATTATTTTTTTTTCCCACTGATGTCGGGACATTTTCTACTCCCAATGGCCACCATCTGGCCCCCCTAAAGCCCTCAGGACAGTAAACTGGCCTTTGTTTAGAAAGTTTGGAGACCCTTGTTTTAGATGGTGAGAGACTACAGCAGTGTAATGAGAGGAGCAGCGTGATGTAAAAAACACAGTCACAGGTTGTCATGTTGTACACCTAACATAAAAGGAAACATAGGGGTTGTTGTACAATTAATCATTGGTATTAGGACTGCTAAAGGTTTAATTAAAACAATTTTTTGCAGTTCTAACTTAAAACTTTTTTTCAAAAAATTTAAAAAAAAATTCTGCTTTCAGCACGAAAACCAAAAGTAACAGATGATATCTACATGAAGTTTGATGACCACGTCAAGAAGCAGGGTATAGATCTAGAATACATCTATCCATTCCCAGCATACGGTAAGTGACCTAATCATGTTTATTACTGAAATGTTGTTTCTTACTGCACATCTGGGGGAAATGTTAGATAGTTTGAAGCTTATACTGTACGTAGTCAGACCTCACAAAATTGGCAGTGCCACATGAAATCACCTGAAAAATTCTGAACATGCCCGAAATATTCATAAACAACCATACACCATAGGAACAAAATGTATATGCGAATTTCAGAGATGAAACAGTCATTTTATTAGTCTTAACAAAAACTCCCACTAGCTTTTTGAAAATGAACATACCCAACCACAACCAAACTAAAGTTGACTATACAAAGCAAAACGAAAAAAACAAAAACAAATGGATTTCTCCATCCATGCAAACAAGGTAGATGGAGGAATCCCCACCATGGGGACATTGTATTCGGACAGTGGCAATCGACTTCTGTCCCACACGATGATTGAAATTTGGCCAATCCCTGCTGGACTGAATGAATTTCGATCAATGTATGGCTAGCTTTATTCAACACAACCTAAATAAATCTCAGTTACAATAATGGACATAACATGGCCAATCAGCCTGTACTCGAAGCTTTATACTACTTTTATAAACACTAAAGGTCAATAAATTGTACCTAAACCCAAGAACAAAAATGTCATATTGTAGCTTACTAGTCTTTCGATATAGTAGCTGCTTTTGTTTTCCTTTAGGCTTTTCTTCTTTATTTTCACCTGATGATCCTGTCAGTAACATATTCTAGAATTACAACCCTCACCTACTGTATCTATGGAGCAGCTTTGTCATCACACTAGGACATGAAATATGTTAGGGCTACAGAACATGTTGCCCTCTCCTTAACTCCATAAAATAAGAAAGGTGGTGTTCTATAGTCCACAGGGAGAACGGAAAGTGCTGATAACACTGCTTGAGATAACTTTACAGAATACGCAGGGCTCTGGATTTCTGGCAGGATCAACAAGTGTTTTTTTTACACTTATTAAACGGGTACTGTATAACCAAATGCTTTCAATGGAATATTGAACAGACCAAAATGTAGCAAATATAAGAAATGAGTTGTAAGGGCTTACAAACACTTGTACTTTATGCAACCCTTAGAAAAAACAAACATGTGTTAGCAGTTCTGAGCTCACTTTGACTTTAATTGCTGCATGCTTGCTCCAGGTGTGATTCATAAAGCAAAGAGGATCTGCATGACAGCCAATCACCTGGCATTGTCAGGAGGAGTTCTGCAAGCAGTGGTTGTATTCCTCTTGGCACAGGTTTCCTTTAATGTGCTTTGGCATGCGTGTGATATTCGCTCTGTACATTGTATATAAAATACATTTTTTATTATTATTTACAGGTGAGCAAGCTACATTGTATATAAAATACATTTTTTATTATTATTTACAGGTGAGCAGGCTACATTGTATATAAAATACATTTTTTTTTAAATTATTTACAGGTTTCTGTGAGCAGGCCGATCAGTTCCACATTCTTAACGGTAACGTTTTGTGATTTCTATATGTACTGTAAGGTGTAAAAAAAGAACATTGTTTTTATGAGTTAATTTCTTCTTTTGTAAGTCCTGCTTTGAGTGTTGGTATATGGTAACTAGATTTCTCCATTTAGCCCGGTTTCACACATGTGCGGTTTGAATTGAAGCTCAGGTTTCACTGGGAAGATAAAAATCTGTTGTTCAAAGGCTTCTCTGCATTCTAGCTGCGTATCAGTGAGCAAGGAGAGGAGGAGGGAGGGGGGGGGAGAGGGGGAGGTGTAGTGAGGAGAAGGAGAAAATCCTTGTTCAGAACGCAATGCATCTGCGAATCAGATGCGTTCCCATAGGAGGTAATGGGCTTGTAATTCGCACCGCAATGCCCAAAAAACGCACACGTTTTTTGTGCAATGCGCAGTGCGAATGCAACGCACATATGTGAACCAGATACATTCAAATGAATGTATTTTAAAATGTCCTGCGAATTGGATGCGGTGTAAGCCGCATCTAATTCGCATAGGTGTGAACCCGGGCTTAAGGTGGAGGCATAGGGCTCCAGCAGGGTCTGCTTTGGTGTCTCTCTCTTACCTCCCAACATTTTGAGATGGGAATGAGGGACACCTACTAACAAATGTATGTAGGCATAGGGCACGCCCCCTGCCACAATCCCTTAAAGGAGAATTAACCAAAAAAAAGTTAATCAAATCCACTGGGACTTTTTTTTTACCACTACTATTCCTTTATTTTGGCTTTTAAAATGTACAAATGCAGCAATTTCGAAAATTGGATGAAAGGTTTAGCACTGGGAAACACTTTTTGAAAGATAAAAAGTGCATTTTATATACAGCTATATAGATCAGACCAAAATGAGGGACAATTGAGGGGGACAGAGGGACAGAGGGACATTGCTCCAAATCAGGGACAGTCCCTCGAAATCGGGGACAGTTGGGAGCTATGGTCTATCTGGCAGGGGTCCCTCCAACAAGGCTGTGACAGCCTGAGCTCACATTTTTAGCCGAGCTATTTATGTCACTAACCTAAGTGAGGTCACCTTACTTTCCTGTAGAGGGTCCTGTAGACTAGAGGGAATGTAATATAGCATTTCTGTGCCCTACACCCTCTATGACTCTAAGTACGCAGAAAGGTTTAACTCTGGTCATGAATATTCCCCAGAATGCAGAAATATATCATTTTTGTATGATAAAAAGATATCAAAAAGTAGAGAAAGGACTAACTGAAAGATCCTTCAGAGTGAACATAAGGACCCTCATAATTTATGGAACAATCCTGTCACCATATCTAGAATGATCACTCCATACTGTGTAACTGCCTCTCACTATATTTCATGTCTTCTAGAGATCTCTGGTAGATTTAGTAGGGAGAGCCGTCATATGTGCAAGTGGTGTACCTAGCACATCTGACAATTGGGGCGGATCCTTTATTTAACACCTCCCCACCCTATACATCAAAATTATTTTCATTAGAGATGAAGCAGGGCCAAAGCTCTTTTGGTCCTATGTCTCTTATGGATCACAGGAGTACACTTAGTTGTGTACTCCTGTAAACCTGTTTTCAGCCAACAGCGGGCTAAAGCTGTTGGTTAATGTCATACAGCCGATCCAGGCTCTGCAGGGATCGCGACTATATTGCTGGAATCCATCCAGAAGCCTAACTGGCAGCTTGCTCAGCCTCACAGCAAGCTGCTGAGAGCCTGAGCCAGCCACTCCAGCGCCTGGCGCTCTATTGAGCGGTGGAGTGGCAGAGCAGAGAGCCGGTGACTAACAGTCACCAGCTCTCTGCAGACTGAGGACCAAAAACTGAGTGATCAGCTGTCTGATTGCTCAGTTCCCAGTCTTAGAGGAGGCGGGGACAGATGGACTGATGCTGCATCCACCTAGGTGAGTATGAATGTTTGTTTTTTTTTTAATCCCACATTTTCTTTTAAGGCCTCATTCACAGGAGGTGGACTCCACTTCCACAGAGCCCGCCTCGGTCTGCTAGCTCAGCGGGAGATCTCTCCATTGATCTCCGCTTAGCCGGCGGATGACAAGTCCCTCTCTGCTCACTGAGCGGGGAGGGGCTTGTCAGGCGCCGCTGCTGCCTATGGAGGGATCAGACGAAAACGGACAGCATGTCCGTTTTCATCAGATCTCACACGATCCGATCCGCAAACGACAGATCCGGACGTAGGGCCATCCGTCTGCTTTTAGCGGATCAGACGGGGTCGGATGTCCGCGGACATGTCTCCGCTGACATCCGTCGCTCCATAGGCTAACATGGAGCACCCATTCAGGTCCGCCATCAAAACTGACAGGCGGACCTGAACGGTCTGATCGTGTGAAAAGGGCCTAATACTCAAGAAGATAACAACCCCCAGCACTGGTGTAAGCAGATGTAAAATCTCCTTTCATTAGTGGTTAGTGGTAGGATCATTAACACCCAGCATTGGTGGTCATTGACAGGCTGTAACCTCCCTCCACCCCACCATCTTTGGTGGTCAGTGGCTGACTGTAAAAATCACCAGCATTAGTGGTCAGTGGTCGGCTGTAAAAAATACTGCCCCTTAGCATTGGTGGTCAGAGAGTCAGTGGCTAGCTGTAAGAATACTAATCAATCTCCAGCATTGTTGTTCAGTGAGAGCAATCGCACTACTCCAGCTCAGTCTCCTATTGGACCTCCACTACCACACTAATGGGTGCAGGACCTGTTCACTGTAGTCTTCATGTAAAAGAAAAATTCTGGTTGGCTTCACATCCAAAGAAATCACCTTTATTAGAAAGCTTTATTAAAGAACATCTTCACAAGGAGGGGATACAGAATATACAGCTAATGTGTTTCACACTAATTCAGAACTTAATCATAGCTTACTAAATAGAAGACATTTGTCCCTAAAGAAAAGAGATTGTGAGCCCCAAAATTCTTCCCCCACGCCCAGAAAAAGCCCCACTATCTTCTTTCCATGGTAGCCCCGAAAAAGGAATAATGATTTAAAATCTTTGAAAGGAAAAAAGTGGAAAGTTCCCCACGGGGCTTTTTAGCAGCAAATAGGAGTCAAATATTTTGTAAAAAATCACAGATTTTATATGAGCTCTGGTATATACAAGGCGAGACACATTAGGCTAGGAAAGGTTATACATCAAGGGTGATACATTGTTACACTTGAAATTGCACCATCCGATGTATGGAAATGCCCCAATGCATTTCGACCTCAAAGGTTATGGTCTTCAGGGGGTCTTTACATTTCTAAAAAATACATCAAGAGGACAGATTTTAATATTCTAATTATCATGTAATTTAATATCCAATACAGTATAATTTATTACGTCTACATTGTTTCGTGTTTGATTTATGTAATCACAGTGTATTTACCCTTTCCGCCAGGAAGGCTCGCTTAACCAGAGACTTCTTTAAAAACCAGATAATCCTTTTAAGTGCGATCCCGGACCCACTGAGAGCCTGTCCATGCCCTCAACCCAAGGGCGCGACCCCGATCTGTGAGGCTTACAAGTGGTCACATGTTTAACGGCCCCCAACGGGGAATCAAATGGGCAGGAGCACCTGAAAATTGTAATTTTACATAATTAGCATACCGAACAGGTAAGGGTAGTTTTTTAGGACATTGTGAGAGGGGGAGAATCTTAATGAAAGGAGTCCCCCTCCGTGCGCTGCCGGGGTTGTTTCAATGTTAACTTAGTATATAATCTAGGTTTTTTTCTCCATAGTGGGGTTGGGAAGTTTATATAAAATCCCTATATAAGAGAAACCATGTTATGCCGTACATGGTATAACATTTTCTAGAACCTAGATTATATACGAAGTTAACATTGAAACAACCCCGGTAGCACACGGAGGGGGACTCCTTTCATTAAGATTCTCCCCCTCTCACAATGTCCTAAAAAACTACTCTTACCTCTTCGGTATGCTAATTATGTATAATTACAATTTTCAGTTGCTCCTGCCCATTTGATTCCCCGTTAGGTGGCCGTTAAACATGTGACCACTTGTTGGCCTCACAGATTGGGGTCGCCCCCTTGGGTTGAGGGCATGGACAGGCTCTCAGTGGGTCCGGGATCGCATTTGAGAGGATTATCTGGTTTTTAAAGAAGTCTCTGGTAAAGCGAGCCTTCCTGGCGGAAAGGGTAAATACACTGTAATTACATAAATCAAACACGAAACAATGTAGACGTAATAAATTATACTGTATTGGATATTAAATTACATGATAATTAGAATATTGAAATCTGTCCTCTTGATGTATTTATAGAAATGTAAGGACCCCCTGAAGAAGACCATAACCTTTGAGGCATTTCCATACACCGGATAGTGCAATTTCAAGTGTAACAAATGTATCATCCTTGATGTATAACCTTTCCTAGCCTAATTTGTCTCGCCTTGTATATACCAGAGCTCATATTTTAATTAATTTTTTTTAATTAAATTTTTTTTTATATGTTTTGTGTCTAACCATCCTTTGAAATAATAATAAAAAATCTGTGATTTTTTACAAAATATTTGACTCCTGTTTGCTGCTAAAAAGCCCAGTGGGGAACTTTCCACTTTTTTCCTTTCAAAGATTGTAATTGGGGTGTGCAGCCCTCTCAGACTCTCATATATGTTGCTCTATGATATAATGATTTAAAATAATCTTTTTTTTCAGAGGTCCCAAGATGACGTTCCTTGGAAGGTGTCTTGGATAGAGTCCCCCAGACTGGACAAGCCACACACCTCAATACAAGCACAAATATATTATCACCATTCATAATTTTTCCATGCGGCATGAAAAACTATTTAAAGTGGAACCCTAACTATTTTTTCCTAGTTTTGGATAAATTGGGAAAGGGTTAGAACCCTGTCAGCTTTTTTTTTTTTTTTTTTAATCAAAAGGTTTTTATTGCTCAAGAAACAAATATTATACCCATACACGAATCGCAGTATACTTTGTTTTGTCACTGAATTGTTCATCATACAATCATTGTTTACATCATACAGTTTATACATACCTGCTTATCAGCATTGATTAATGTGTGTGAGTGCGCTACTCTTATACCATACACCACTCATATTTGTACAATAAAGAATTGAAAATTAAAAAATTAGAAAAAATCTCCCATAATTATTAAATGCCACTTAACAATACCCTAAGCATAAATCACCAATCTATATATCAAAATTACTGACATGCAAAATATATATCACAAAGTCCTTGTGCAAAAAGTGCAAATTCCTCTATTAGTTGTTGTGATTACAACTCTTATGCCCCGTACACACGGTCGGACTTTGTTCGGACATTCCGACAACAAAATCCTAGGATTTTTTCCGTCGGATGTTGGCTCAAACTTGTCTTGCATACACACGGTCACACAAAGTTGTCGGAAAATCCGATCGTTCTAAACGCGGTGACGTAAAACACGTACATCGGGACTATAAACGGGGCAGTGGCCAATAGCTTTCATCTCTTTATTTATTCTGAGCATGCGTGGCACTTTGTCCGTCGGATTTGTGTACACACGATCGGAATTTCCGACAACGGATTTTGTTGTCGGAAAATTTTATCTCCTGCTGTCCAACTTTGTGTGTCAGAAAATCCGATGGAAAATGTCCGATGGAGCCCACACACGGTCGGAATTTCCGACAACACGCTCCGATCGGACATTTTCCATCGGAAAATCCGACCGTGTGTACGGGGCATTAGTGTGCTGCTGTGTATCTTCTATTTTCATTTGTGACTTAGTGACACACCACCACCTTCTAGATCGGCCACTCACCAGATATTTCTTATATGATATGCCTTTGGTTCATTAATGGGATAACCACTCCACCTTTTTATCATTCCCCACCGGCTATGCTTGAGCTTTGGTTTTCCTCATGTAAAGTATATGGACAATGATCATTGCGCAATGCGTTTAAAACTATTTATTATCAGAAAATACAAAAGTGTACACTCACATTTAAAAGTGCCCTCGAGCCGGCACTAAGCTATTCCAGCAGTTAGGAATGGGTGTCATTCGATAGCGTGGTCAGCCTGTGTGCGATGTGAGTGTCCCCGCATACAGCTTGCGCTTCACCCCTCGTTCCCATTCGTATCTCCACCAGCTACGGACGTTCCCGCTCACGTGGTGCACAATCTCCCAGCAGCCTCTACGCGTTTCGCATCATAGTATGCGTCATCGGGAAGCTGCCGTATGATTGGTGCGTGTCCTATTTATATTCCATATAACCGTGAATTAAGTGAAAGTTTTTTGTGCCGGTGACACACACATATTGATTTGCTAATCAGCATTGCATCATGCATACCCTGTTGGATTCTTCATCTAGTAGTACATTTCAAACCCCTGCCAGTAAGTCAACATCTCCTGCATTTATTATCACTGTCAGCTTTTTAATTGCCATCTTTGCTTCCATTAAGGAGATTCACCCTCACATTCTGTCCTGGTGATCATTAACACTAGAACAGAAAGTGATGGAAATTCTAAAATTTTACAGCTGTGACTAGGACAGGATGTCTTTCAATGGGGGCACTGGTACCAGTGACAGCTGTCAGTAGGTGAAGTCTCCGCTCACATCTGGAGAGTTATACTGACTCCCTATCATGTTGGGTGAGCAGAAGCTAGTGGAATAATTGACAGAGGGGGGTGGGAGACTGAGTGGTTAGTAAGGTGGACGAGTCTAGCAGCAATATTAATGATGGACTGAAAGGGGGACAGTCTGTGTAGAAGTAGGCCCATAAGGTGGGAGCTGCAATAGTCAAGACGAAAGAAAACAAAGTAGTGAATTAGTAGCTTGGTCTTTGGTTAAAAAGGTGCAAATTTTGGAAATATTATGGAGGTGGAGGTGGCAAGATTTGAACAGTGGTTGGATGCAAGCTTGAAAGGAGAGGTCAGAGTCCAGGACTACAAGGGGATGAGTCAGGGGAGTTGACATAGATGGCGGAAAGGGAGAAAATCTTATGAACTCAATTTTGAAAAGATTGAGTTTGAGGAAGTGGTGTGACATCCAGACTGATATGTTAGTTAGTAAATTAGTGACAGGCAAGGAGACTGACGGGTTGATCTGAGGAGTAGAGAGGGAGATGTGGATATCCTCCGCAGAGAGATGGTGTTGCAAGCCATTGGAGAATATCAACTAACCCAATGGGGGAGGTGTAGATAGGGAATCGTAGGAGTCAGAGAAGAGAGCTTTGGGGGACCCCAATGGGGAGGAGAGGAGGAGACTGAATTGTAGGGGACACTGAGGGAGCACTGAGACACATAGGAGGAGAATCAGGAAAGAGCAGAGTCTTGGAGGCCAAGGGAGTGGAGTTTGTTGATCAGGAACGAGTGGTCAACTTTATCAAAGGCAGCAGAAAGGTCTAATAGTTGGTAATAAAACCCTGATGGTGATCCTAACTTTTCCCCATTCCATCTAAAATGAAAAAACAAGTTTCAGCTAGAGCTCTGCTTAAATAGGTGCAAAGAGCAAGTGCCTGAAACCCCACAACGAATCACAGATCTTTTTCCAGTCAAACCACATAAAACTAGTGAGAATGGTGTCGCTTTGGGTTATGTTGTTAAAGCTACCCCGTCTAAATAATATATGTAAGAGGCACACTGTAAAACAACAAGTTTAATGCTTACATTTTCTCAGTGTGTCAGATACTGCCCCCCTCCCTTTTCATTTTTTTTATGTTTCATCACCTGCTATTTGTCTACCATATTCTGCACTGATTGCAGCTTATGGGAGGAACCAGTGTTGTACCAGGTATCTGACATACCTGAGCATGTTGGATACCAGTAGTGCCTGTAGCCCTTTAGATTTTTACTCACTGCTCCCCGGAAAGAGAAGTTTTAAACAGTATTTACAGGGTCCTCCTAACATTTTTTTAAACCGTAGAAAGGGTCATTTTAGATTGTTCTTTTCAGCTGAATTGTTATTAAATTTACATGTTGTAGTTTTTTCACAGCAATATGCAGCTGTACAAAGGGTAACTTGCCGAATTATTGTGATAAATGTAATAAATCACCACTTTCAAGCATTAAACATAATTCAGAGTTCCCAATAAAGGCTGAAATGTTGCATTTTATTAAACAAAACCATTTTTATAACGTGTTGCTTTGACAAGTGCACTACTCATAGCTAGGATTCATGGTGGAGTGATTACCTTAGATGACAGTGCATTTTGTTTATTGTACCTCCTGTGTACTCACGAGTTCCAGAACTTTCCCCACCAAACCCCCACCCCCTCGGCTGAGCTCCATCCGAGCTGACCACAGCCAGAATAGCCGGCAGCAAACACCTGTAAAGCCCAGCCTGGATCCTTCCCTACTAAACAAAACAAGCTCGTTTTTCCCAAAGAGCTTCAGGTCAGCAAGTGGAGAGGCCCAGACCTTCATCCCGAAGTTTCCCTTTAAATTGAGCTTCTAAAGCCTCCCCCTGCCTCATTTCTCTGCAGGCACTGAGCTTTCATAATATGGGATGGAATTTTTTCAGCACATGCTGAGAATCGCAGCTTATGTAAAGCTGGATGTAAACAGCCAGCATAATTTTGTTGGAGTTCAGATGGAGGGCAGTATTATACAGGAGGCCCACCATTGTATCCGACAGCTGGTCCCATTTATCAAATCATAAGAACTGAGCATTACCCATAGCTAGCCATTTTTCCAGTGGGGTTGAGAAGATATGCACAATATGAAAATGATATGTAGACACTGACTGGAGGCAGATCACTTGTATTGACTCTGTGAGAACTTGCTACAAGATGTGCCAGAAAAAAAGTGACTGTACACTTGGGGTTACATAAATTACAGATTTAGGCTGAAAAGACACTCGTCCATTGAGTTCATCCCAAGGGTTACATTACGGTTAGGATCAAGGTTTACTGAGTAAAAGCTTAACTCTAGCCAAACTTTCTATTTAGTTTTAGATTAGAACTTTTGCCAGATTTTGTTGTTCATCCCTTTTTGCATTTACAAGTTCTGATGAAAGTGGCCCCTCAGAACCCCAAAACGCACCGACTATTTATTTTACTTAATACAACAACAAATACAATTATTCTGGACTAATACATCTTGACTGGCGCTCTCTGTCTTATTCTTCTACCATGTTACCCAACTGAGGCTCTTTTGAAATTATACAACAACCTTCCCAACCAGGACCCAATCAGTACTAAATGGTTCAAGGTTCCTCAACCCCGCCATTCAACAAAAACCTGACAGGTTCTAACCCTTCCCCCCACTCTATCCCAAAAAAAGGTTTTGAATGGAGTTGGACTTTAACTCCAACACTTTACTCAGTAGCGATTGGGGGTAACAGGTCAGGTGACAAATTTTTATGGTTTTGGCACTGAAAAAAAAAATTTCATGATCTGTTGCAACTGGCAACATCTAAGGAAACTGGTCATAAGAAAATATGTAGGCTACTATAGCCAATCTCCTTTTCAATTTTCTAGTTAACTGGCTGTCTGAAATATTTTCACTGACCTGGAACAGCATGCTTACTTCTAGTTCAATGACTCAGAGTGTTAAACCAGAAGACTACTAGCATTTTGCAGAAGGAGAGGTCAGTAAGGGTGGCTCCTATTTAATGATTATGCCAGGGTCCCTTTAAAAAGCAATCTCAGGTATCAAATTTTACAGCTAGTGGCTATTCCAGGAAACAGTGCTAAATTCCTAAAGCTCAATTCTGGACCTATCATCCTGACCCCAAATACAATTTTCAGAGGTCTTCAGTCTACATACATAATGTGTGGGGTCCTCTTCCTCTTCAAAAATACTCTTTTGGTGGGCAGTCCTTGAGGATACAGAAAGCATGGTTGTTGTGATGACCTCAGTGCCACTCTGTGCCTCATTGTATGTAAATGCAGGGTGCTATGGTGACACCCTTTCAGAGGCAGGTCCATGGATCCCTGTACTCACAGGATGTTCTCAGTCTTCTGGATGGAATACAGTGCTTGGGCATCATTTAAGCTAAAAGACTGAGGTCATCTAGTGGTGGAAAGATTTAACTGTGGTGGACAACATCAGGTAGAAGAGAAGTATTTCTGCCAGAGATAGGAGTAAGGGGTTTAAGACAATTTGCGGTACATTTTTAAAAAACTTGGGTTATTATATGGAAGGCTTTACAAAGAGTTTCTGGATAGGAATACATAATCTAGATACATGATTTTGCGCTGTGCTGAGAATAAAAGTGGAGGGCTTGAATCAAGTAATAAGTCTGAATTTTTCTAGGATCAGAATGTTCCTATTGGTAAATGGAAGCCTTTATTTGTTCTTCATTTATACTGTTCCACTGTAAAATGCTAGGGGAAGAAGAATGGTCCTACATAGCCACTACACTTTTTAAAATCTTTTGCATGTGTGTGAATACAAAAGCCAAGGAACACTGAACCCCCCAAAAAACAGAGCTATCAATTTAGCTGCAAAGATTTTATTTTCTATTTTTATTATTCGATTTAGACACTGAAAAATGGGATAATTGTAAGTTTGAAGAATGTTTATTTGCGCCAGTGCAAAAAATGTGATTTATGCAGCTGAGGCTTGACCCTCATGTATGAGATTTAGGTACCTCACGTTTCCCTGCATAATGGAATTAACTCCTGGAATGCACTGCAGTGGGGTGTCAAGGTGAAGGATACCCATTGCTATGGCAACTGATACTGCAAAAAAAAACAGCATGCTTGGCTCTGATTAAAATGGATTATTCCTATGTCGTGCTGAGCACCTGGCCTGACCCAGTAATAGGACTGGGGATAAGTCCCATGTTTTATAGGATGTGGAAAATTCTGGATAAAGCTGATTATTTTGCTTGTTTATGTGATGTAGGATAAGGTTCTCTTGTAACATGGTTGAAAGGAATGCATTTCTTACTATCGAGGTCACCCACGTTAAGACTGTATTTTGCCCTGCAAGCTAACGTGGAAGTACAATTAAAGCGCTTATCCATCAAAAGCATGTATTCTGGTTATTGCTAGATGCAGACTGACCGAGTTAACCACTGACTTCTTTCATTCACTTCAGTTTCCCTGCTCTGCCGTTGTGTTACGGAGTCCTAATCTTTTCGCTACATTCTTCAAATTAAATAAAAGCGTAAAACTCCATATTAAAAAGCCAGTCCACATAACATGTTAGTTTTCAGTTGATGTTGGAAAGTTCAGCAGGCTGATGGTCCAAGCAGGCACAGAAAACAAATATTAAACGGGATTTAGGTGCCAGACAGGTATTGTACCTAAATGGAGAAATGACTGACAATAGCAGAGATAACATGCCAATGGTAAGGAGAAGCACAGACAAGCTGAGTACAAACGTCATCCAAAAACAATTTACAGGAATAATCCAAAGGCATGGTCTGTCAGAGACAAGTCAGTCTCATAAACTTTTATCCAGGGCATGATCAAAACAGAACAACCCATTGACCAGGCACAGGCTAAATGTCCAGCAGCCTATTCAGGACCTTGCCTTATTAGGGTAGGTGTGGGCTGCAGCGCTTAGCAACAACCAGTAGATGGCAACGGTTCGTACATTGAAATCAAACATCCCCTCAGCCCCCCAACCCCCCCCATTCTTCCCACCACCCTATCAGGTAAGTATATGACATCAATAAATCATTCATATCTTGGGTGGTCTAAGAGGGGATTGGTGTCATGGAGGCAATCCTATCTGAAGTTCCATTTCATCTGGGTTCCTACTCAGTCACACTTCCCTCTCGTCCCCACCCGTTTCACTCACTGATCCATCCTCTTCATTTTCCACCTTAATTTGATTCCTGTTAAGTCACTTTTCATTAGGGTTGTCCCGATACCAATTTTAACAAGATAACAAGTACCGATACTTTTTTTCAAGTACTCGCCGATACCGATTACCGATACTTTTTTTTTTTGTTAAGTGACAGTTTTTTTTTTTTTTTACAATGCTTTCTTTTTTTTCGGGGTGGGGGGGGGGGGTGAACGTGTCTGTGTGTTTTTTTTTTATTTACAATTTTTACTTTTTACAATAATATTTTTTTTATTCTTTATTGCAATATGTGTTTTTTTTTTTTTTAAATCAGCCCTGTTGGGGGGCTTTGGTGAGATATCAGGGGTCTTAACAGGCCTCTGATATCTCCCCCTTGAGACAGAGAAAGAAACAGAGGATAGAGATTCCCCAGTCCCTTTCTCTGCAGCCTCAGCTGCACTGAAAATGAATGGAGAGAAGACAGCGGCTCCTCTCCATTCATAAACTGACACATTGTAATCAAAGGAGATTACAATGTTTCAGTTATGTGAATGGACAGAGTCAGCTGACTCTGTCCATTCACAAAGGAAGGAGGAGGGGGACAGCGGAACGGAGGGGACAGCGGAGAGGGACAGCACAACGAAGGGGACAGCGGAGAGGGACAGCAGAATGGAGGGGACAGAGAAGGAGAGGGGGACAGCAGAATGGAGGGGACAGAGAAGGAGAGGGGGACAGCGGAAGGGAGGGGACAGCGGAGAGGCACAGCAGAATGGAGGGGACAGCGGAGAGGCACAGCAGAACGGAGGGGACAGAAGAGAGGCACAGCAGAACGGAGGGGACAGCAGAGAGGCACAGCAGAACGGAGGGGACAGCAGAGAGGGACAGCAGAACGGAGGGGACAGCAGAGAGGGACAGCAGAGAGGCACAGCAGAACGGAGGGGACAGCGGAGAGGCACAGCAGAACGGAGGGGACAGAGAAGGAGAGGGGAATGGAGGGGGACAGAGGAACAGAGGGGGCATGGAGGAGGATGCAGGGACAGTCAGCGGTGATCGCGTGTGGGGGAGTTACAAGCACGATCACCGCTGTATGTCACTAAGCAGCTGAAAGCCGCTGGGGTAGAAGCTTGTAACTCCCCCACGCACCAATCACTGCTGACTGCCAAAGTATCAGCGGAAGCATCGGGAGGATTTGCCCGAGTACAAGTACTTGGGCAAATGCTCGGTATCGGTCCCGATACCGATACTAGTATCGGTATCGGGACAACCCTACTTTTCATCATTAAGATATTTTCCACACTATTAATTTTTACATATCAATCCCTCTTGCTTCCCACATCTTATCATATTTCTTCAAAGTCCCTTGTTTTATGTATACCGGTTTCTCTTTGAGAATCACCACATTCATACTATTTATCCATTCTCGGCTGTCGGTGTCACCTCCGTCCAGTAATCTCAGGGCAATCAGTTTTTTTGCTATCTGGGTGCTTCCCGGCTTTTCCACTCCTTCCACTAATCCCAGGAGACAATACTTCGCCTCCAACCTAGTGGAGGTTCCAAACACCCGATCAATGGTTCTTGTCACCTTCGTCCAGTAGCGAAACAGCTTCAAGCACCTCCAAAACATATGGATCATTTCCCTTTCCATATCCCCGCACCGGGGACAACTTGCAACCGACTGTTGCACATGCCTATTGTAGGTGCTTTGAACATGGGTCATCTTGAGCACCCTGAATGGTCTGTGGCTGCGCAGCCCCATATGCAACAAACCTATCAGAACCAGAATGAACTTTTTCAGCAATATGAGCTACAGTAGCTCTTCTATTGGATTGGGCTGTGGACATGGGTCAGCATGCGTACCCTGACTGCTCTGCGGCTACACAGCCATATGCAACAAACTGCGGTGCACTGTGTGTTCTGACACCCTGACCTTTCCATTGGAACCAGCATTAACTTCCACAATTTTGAGCTACAGTAGCTTCTATTGAATCAGACTGTCACCAGTTTTCCTTCCTTAGATCACTTTTGGTCGCTCCTGACCACTGCAGACCTGGAACAGTCTACAAGAGCTGCAGTTTTGGAGTCGCTCTGACCCAGCCGTCCAGTCCTTACAATTTGGCCCTGGTCAAAGTCATGCAAATCCTTACACTTGCCCATTTTTTTCTGCTTTGAACACATCAACGACATGTTCACTTGCTGCCTAATATATCCCACCCACTTTCAGGCGCCATTATAATGAGATATTCAATGTTATTCACTTGTTAGTGGTCATAATGTTATGGTTGATTAGGGCCTATTTATATCATATTTTGAGCATTGTTTTGACAAGATACTATGTACTTACTTGCTGTTCAAGTGAAACTATTATGCGTAATAGAAAAATGTTAATAGTGCTGGTGCTTGGACCTCCCCTGGAAGTCCCTACTACCCCATTTCTAGACTCCCTGTGTTTAATTTTTTTAAAAAAATTAAAAAAGTGTCTTTAGAGTTCCGGGAGAACAACGGGACAGAACTGTCCATTTTTACAATCTGTGTGAACAATGCCTAAAGGAGTTTAGACTCTTCACTTGATGAAGTTGGCCCTCCAACCCCCACCAAAACTCTAACTAGGCAGCTGGAGGGGATTGTACACATGCCAAGAACGCTTGTCAAGTTTGACAGGCGGCACTGTCTGGAAAACGTACCCATTGAAGTCAATGGGATCACATTGCAACCGTGAGCCAACCACTTGTCTTGTGGTTGCAGGATGTTATTTCCATGAACAAACGCCATTCAAGAAAAAAAAAACAAAAAGACATAGGCATTCCGGAGGCAACAGTATAACCTCCTTAACGCCTAGAAACTGTTGCTTTACCACCCTACAAAAAGTGATCCACCGAATATCGCTTTTCAGAGACTGCTGTGGTGTGAACCTAGCCTTAACCCTAGCGGCCATAGATGGTTCGAATCTCGTATGGTTTAGCAGGGACTGGCTGATTCTTGAACCATCTATGGGCAGGCTGATTGTACCCAAGTCAATCCATATAGCTGCTGCAATTGTTGCCAGCGGCTATAGCTGCTAGCAATCATCACTGTGTTCTTCCGGCAGGAATGGCTCCCTGAGCCCCCACCAGGAGAACACAATAGCTCCGTGGGAGGGATTCCACCATCTACAACCATCCTACAACTCGCGATTCCTGCAAATCGCATCATGTATGGTCAACCTTAGTAAGTCAACCTTTCTGAGTCTGATTGCTCATTGAAAGCAATGCACTCCCTATGTGGTGGATATATTATTACAACCATTGTTAAAGCAAAACTGTGGCCAAAAATAGTAAGCTAAAAAAAATAGTCTTAAAGCGGGGGTCCACCTATCGTTTTTTTTTTTTTTTTTTTAGTTCATTCACAAACTTTTCTTCTCAGCATTACATACTCACATATTGTGTGTAATATGTCCGCCTGTCTCAGATTTTGTCGGAAAGAATAACTTATATTATTCACTACAGGCGGTTTCCATCTTCATTGTGGGCATTTGAAGCCCACAAGCATTTATTTCCTGGATGTGGTGAATGCTGTGCTCCCAGCATTCACCGCTCGTTCCCGCACATGCTCAGTGGCATCCTGGGAAGCCTGAGACTAGCTCCCAGGAGTCTGGGAGAGGCTAGAAACACGCCTACTCCAATGGGAGGAGAACCAGGAAGTGCAAAGAATAGAAAAATAAAAGGTAATTACGGCGATTTAAATTTTTTTAAATGGCATGTCAGCATCTAGGCAAGGAAGAGAATACACACAGATATTGTTCAAAATTTGGGTGGAACCCCGCTTTAAAGATAAAATAAATCCAGCTTTTCTTGCTATATTAACCTTCAATATAGAAATTTTCCTTGGAATACTTTTTTTCTCCCACTCAGTCTCCTCAGTCTGATGGCCAACATCATTGAACCCACTGCCACTGAGCCCAGGTTGTCCTGAACCCACTCCAGCCTGTAACTGGACAGTGAAAGGAGAAGAAGTACAGTAATGAGCTCATCTCGCTCTCACCCTGCTTTTTATTTCTATCAGCAAGCTCCTTGTCAGCACATGAACTGATTGTATCCTTGTACTGCTTCTTTCTCTCACACTTCGGCCATGCTGTAGAGGGGCTGCAGGAGGCTGATACCAGGTCAAACGCATGACAGCACTGCAGGGATAAGAGTACATTATACTGATGCAATGATATTTTTTGACCACAAGAGGGAGGAATGCACAAAAGTAACCGTGAGGTTGATTGTCAACTGCTTGCCGACCAGCGCACGATTATGTACATCGGCACAATGGCACGGCTGCGCAAATGGGCATACCTGTAGTGGGCGGCTCGCCCGCCACGTACTCCGTGAGTGTCCTCGCGGACTCTATGTCCATCGGGGGCCTAGGATCGTGACACGGATCGGCAGAACGGGGAGTAAACAAGACATTTCCCTCTTCTGCCTAGCAACATGACAGGGATCTACTGCTCCCTGTCATCGGGAGCAGTGATCTCTGTCTTGGTGTAGCGTGCCCATCCCCCCCACAGTTAGAATCACTCCCAAGGACACACTTAACCCATTGATCACCCCCTAGTATTTAAAGCGGGGTTCCACCCAAATTTTGAACATTATCTCTATGCATTCTCTTCCTTGCCTAGATGCTGACATGCTGTGTAAAAAAATTTTAATCGCCGTAATTACCTTTTTTTTCTAATCTTCTTAGCACTTCCTGGTTTTCCTCCCATGGGAGTAGGCGTGTTTCTAGCCTCTCCCAGACCTCCCACAGTCCTCTGGGAGATAGTCTCAGGCTTCCCAGCATGCATTGTGCAACAGCGTCATCACAACATCTTGGTGAATGCTGGGAGCACAGCATTCACTGCATCCAGGAAATACATGCTTGTGGGCTTTAAATGCCCACAATGAAGATGGAAACCGCCTGCAGTGAATTTTATAAGTTATTCTTTACAACAAAATCAGACACAGGCGGACTTATTACACAGAACATGTGAGTAGATAATCATGAGAAGAAAAGTTTGTGAATGAACTCCAAAAAAAAAAAAACGATAGATAGGTGGACCCCCGCTTTAACCCCTTCCCCGCCAGTGTCATTTACACAGTAATCAGTGCATTTTTATAGCACTGATCGCTGTATAAATGTCACTGGTCCCAAAATAGTGTCAAAAGTGTCCGATGTGTCAATGTCCCAGTCACGATAAAAAATCGCAGATCGCCGCCATTAGTAATAAAAAAAAATTATAATAAAAAAGCCATAAATCTATCCCCTATTTTGCAGACGCTATAACTTTTGCGCAAGCCAATCAATATACGCTTATTGCAATTTTTTTTTACCAAAAATATGTAGAAGAATACATATCAGCCTAAACTGAGAAAGAAATGTGCTTTTTTATATATTTTTGAGGGATATTTTATTTTTTTTTCAACAGGGGGGATATTTATTATAGCAAAAAATATTGCTTTTTTTCAAAATTGTAGCTCTTTTTTTGTTTATAGCGCAAAAAATAAAAACCGCAGATGTGATCAAATACCACCAAAATAAAGCTCTATTTGTGGGGAAAAAAAAAGAACGTCAATTTTGTTTGGGTGCAGCGCTTCACGACCGTGCAATTGTCAGTTAAAGAGACGCAGTGCCATATCGCAAAAAGTGCTCTGGTCAGGAAGGGGGTAAATTCTTCCGGGGGTTAAGTGGTTAAAGTTTGGGGTTTCTAAAAAAAAAAAAACAAAAAAAAAAACATTTATGCTCACCTCTATGTCGCAGTATTGGTATAATGCTGCAGCTGTCCCATGTTGGCTCTAGGACTGTGAACTGAGCGATCACATGATTGCTGATTACTCAGCTCCCGGCCTACTCAGTGCAGAGAGCGGTGACTGTCAGTCACTGCTCAGAACTCTGCTCCTCCAGTGCTTACTGGAGTTATGGGCAGGGGGCAGCTGGTTTCCACTCCCAGCCATGCACTAAGAGGCTGAGCCAGCTGTCAAGCAGGCACAGCCAGGTAGATCCTGACAATATTGTCGGGATCCTTCTAGATCCTGGCATGGCTCTGGTATGTCAGCTGAGAGCAGGCAAGAGCGACAGCAGAGCAAAAATAAGTGCACTCTAGTTACCCAAAAGAGAAGTTTGCCCATACTTACTTTATTTTATCTCAGTCTATGAGACAAATGGGTTGATTTACTAAGTTTATTTTCCTTGCACATGATTGGGCATTTTTTGAAACGTAAAATTTATTTTGCAAAGTGAATAGCCCAGTTGCCTTTAGTAAATCAACCTATAGGATGTTTGCACGGGTGCTATATGTAACAGTGGGGACACAATAAGATAAGAAACAAGTGAGGTCAACAGCAGTGGTCACCAACCTTTCGGACCTCATGGAATTTTGCGAATCCCGCAAAACTCACAATATTGAATCCCGCGAAACACTAAAATGAATTTTACATGCCTTATACACACAATGCTCCAGCTCTCTGTTCACCCCCCCCCCCCCCCCCCGCCATCACACTGCTGCTTTTAATACAGAATGCTCTGGCTTTATGCATCACACACCTTCTGCTACCTTACACAGACTTATTGGATCTCATCTTCTTATCATTGGGTCTCGCCTTCTTATCCAGCCATGTGCTCGAGCTCTGTGTTCCCTCCCACACTCTGATCAGCGCTGTCATTGGAAGTCCCCCCCTTCACTTACCGCTCTCTGCAATACTCCCGGTGCCTCCCTCTGAGTTGACAGGAGCGGAACTACAGAGGAGGCTTTGGGTACCAATGCATGCTGACAGTATTGACTTTCAGCACTCATTGAGAACACTGGAAACAACATTAGGCGGTATACATCCACCACAATGTTGATTTGTGGCAGAACTCCAGGGAACCACCACATTTTTCTCAGCCTACTTTTGTTTAACACAACGCATGGCCAGTAATTTGCATTAGCATGATCCTCTATGCAGGGAAATGGGATCAATACAAATCTTCCAGCAAACAAACCTGGCCCCCTCCCTCCCCCACCCACCCCGTCACTCCTCCGTTGCCCGCCAGCCACATCCAGGTCGCGGCTTTGGTGGCTTCCCCCCTGCATCTCCTCCCGAATCCTAGTGGTGGCTTCTCCTCTGGGCAATCAGGTCTTAGGACTCCTGGCCAATCGGTCTCAGGACCCGTTTCCTGATTGGCCGGGAGGAGAAGCAGAAAGACATTACCCACCACAAGTGGGTAGGGAGCCCACCCTTTTTGAAGCCAATTAGAGCCTCAGGCTCTAATCATACGCTTAAAAAAAACAAAAAAAACTTGAAATCCATGCGTTCGGCGCCCTGCATGGAGATTAGGGTGGCCGCCACTGTCTTCCGCTAAAATCATCTTTTGACACGTATGCAAATGAGGCCAAAGTTCCAGACATTGCTCCTGGTCTGAATCTGCCCTGCAAACTTCCACTTTTCATAACGTTTCCTCACTTCTTAGACACAGAAGGTATAATTGTATAACACTGGTCTGTTATTACATAAATACGTGTTTTTGTGTAATGTGCATATCATGTATGCGTGACGAAGATTATATAATGGTATGTTTTTGTAACATGCTTAGAAGGGCTACAAGCTACAGCAGATGCAGGAATGTGCCAGTGGCTGGAAAATATATAGTTATTTAATGATTACAGACTGAGAACATGTTTGATTATGCCAATCCCTTCCGGGAGAAACCGTTGAAAATGTCTGATAGAATCATAACTACACAGCTCAGTATGCACATGAATATGAGCATTGAGGCAGAAGCAAAGGATGGATCTGCACCATCCAATTGCATGAAATTTGTCATATAAACTGTGTAAGTGCCTGATATTTTATATATACCCCGATCAGCCATAACTTTATGCCCATCTAATACTAAATAAGTCCCCCTTTTACCACCAAAACAGCACTGACCCATCAAGTCATGGACACCGCTAGACCTCTGAAGGTATGCTGTGGTATCTGGCACCAAGTCGTCCGCAGCAGATCCTTTAAGCGCAAGTTGTGTGGTGGGACCTCCAGGGATCAGACTTGTTTTTCCAGCACATCCCACAGCTACTTGATTGGAATGAGATTTATAGAATTTGGAGGCCAAGTCAATATCTTAAACTCATTGTTCTGTTTCTAAGGGAAGAGGAGTACATTACATATACCCAATGAGTGAAAAAATTACGTTTCAACAGTATGACATCAGAACATGCATGAACCCCTATACGTCATTATTATTATTATTCAGGATTTATATAGCGCCAACAGTTTACGCAGCGCTTTACAATATAAAAGGGAGACAATACAGTTATAATACAATACAATACAATACAATAGGATTAAGAGGGCCCTGCTCAGAAGAGCTTACAATCTAATAGGGTGGGGCAGGTGGTGCAAAAGGTTGTAACTGTGGGGAATGAGCTGATGGAAGTGGTAGGAGATTAGTTGGAGACGTGATAGGCTTTCCTGAAGAGATGAGTTTTCAGGGATTGCCTGAAGGTAGCAAGAGTAGGGGATAGCCGGATAGATGGAGGTAGCGAGTTCCAGAGGATGGGGGAGGCTCTGGAGAAATCCTGGAGATGAGCATGGGAGGAGGAGATGAGAGAGCTTGAAAGCAGGAGGTCTTGAGAAGAGCGGAGAGGTATAGGGGTTCACGCATGTTCTGATGTCATACTGTTGAAACGTCATTTTTTTCTCTCATTGGGTATATGTAACGTCCTCCTTTTCTGGCCATTACATGGCCGCTAGTGAACAATACCTTTTTATAACTATTTTATATTGTATATGTTCATATATTGAAGTTTAATAAAATATAACTTTTTATAAAAAGCATACTGTTGTTCCAATCTGCCTCCAAAGTCTGACCTAGAGGGTTTCTTTTTGTTACTCCAATGAATTTTACGGATATGGCATATAAGTACCGTAATTAACCATAATTGCAGTTCTGTCCTCAAATTCCCTCCTGTATCCTGCTGTTAGAGGAAGATTTTGAAAAAAAAAGTAACATCTTCCTTAATTTCATCAACCCTAAATACAACAAAAGGTTACTTACTGTCATGTATTTATTAATTGTTATTTTTACATAAAACTGAAATAAATATCCACATATGCCTTGATATCAGTCTCCTGTAGTCCTCTGTAAAGCAGCATTAAAGCCTCGTACACACGATCGGATTTCCCGAAGGGAATTGTGTGATGACAGGCTGTTGGCGGAAAATCTGACAGTTTGTATGCTCCATCGGACAATTGTTGTCGGATTTTCCGCTGACAAATGTTTGATGGCAGGCTTTAAATTTTTCTGCGGACAAATGTCTGTTGTCGGATTTTCCGATCATGTGTGCACAAGTCCGTCGGACAAAAGTCCATAGTACAAACACGCATGCTCGGAAGCAAGGCCGAGCTGGAAGCGGTCGGTCTTGTAAACTAGCGCTCGTAATGGAGAATTAACATTCGTGATGTGGCAAATTATGAAATCTCGAAATGCAGCGCACATTCTCTTCTTCTTTGTTTAATGGGATAATAATGAAGTTGCTTTACTGGTGATACTGATGGAGTTATGGCAAACGTATTTTAAAAGGCTTTTATTTTCTAGTGATATCAAGAATATTATTATTATTATGCTTTTTTTTTTCTTTTTTTTCGGCAAGTTACCACAACACAATTATCCCATAGTTTTTAAGATCAAAGATACAACTATGTTGGTGTTCCTTGTCAATTTTACATTGTATTTTTTTTAAATGTAACTGCCTACTCCCAAATTGTCATTTGAAGTAAAAAACATAGCCAAGTATTATTCTCCACAATTTTTTATTGTGCATTAAAAAAAGAAAACAAATAAAATTAGACATGCTATCTGCCAATATAACTTAACTAAAAAGTGCATTCAAAAATATAGAAAATATACCAAATCAAACAATTATTCAACCAAAAAATAAAATAAAAGCCTCATATGCATGTGCCCTGCTGCTTCTTAATATACAGGGTCAACAATGGCAAGAGTTGGTGAAAGCAGGGATCCGTCATCCGGAAATAATTCAGAAAATCATCCAGATTATTCTCCTGGAGCTCCCACATCAAAGGCATATGACATAATTGGTCACGATTAATAAAGCAACCAATTTTTGGTCCAAGAAATCCTCCTCCTCCTGTTCTGGACTTGACTCGGGTCAAAGCAATAACTCCAAGGCCAATAATAAATAACACGTTATCTCCTCCGATTCCGCAACATGGTTGGTTGACGAACAGCCGTTCAGAAAGGAACTGAAAAGCATGAAATGAAAAGCGTAAACTGAAAAGCGCTAAATGAAAAGCGCAAAATGAAAAGCACGAATCAACACTCACCAAACTTCCACTAACACGAAATTAGCAAAGGGTGGCGCTAAAGAGCTGAAAAACCACGTAGTACGTCACTACGTTCGTGTTTGTTGGCGACAATTCCTTGCCATTTGTATGCAAGACAAAATCCAGGCACACGCCTTTGGACAAAAGTCAGAGGTTTTGTCTGTGGAACATCCGATCATGTGTGCGAGGCTTTATGCCGCGTACACACGATCGGAATTCTCGTCGGAAAAAGCTATGATGGTTTTTCTGATGGAATTCCGCTCAAGCTTGTCTTGTGTACACACAGTCACACCAAAGTCCGACCGCCCAGAACACGGTGACTTACAACACGTACGAAGAGACTAGAAAAGGGAAGTTCAATAGCCAGTGCGCCACCCTTTGGGCTCCTTCTGCTAATCTCGTGTTAGTAGAAGTTTGGTGAGAGACGATTCGCGCTTTTCAGACTCCTGCTTTTTCAGATCGTTTTACTGCTGTTCAGTTTGTGCTTGTAGGTTTGTATCTGCTTTTCAGTGCGTGAAGTCAGTTCGTATCTGTTTTTCAGTGCGTTCTTGTCCGCTTGTTACTGATTTTCAGATCGCTCTTCACAGGCCTTGCTGTTCTTCAGTGCGTTCTGTTTAGTTCGTCCTGACCAGCCGACCGTTTTGAAGCCATGTTGCGGGTATGTACTCGTCGTAGAGTTCGTGCTGTGCGGGGGTTTGGTATAATAATCCTAATTATGTTGCCTCAGTTGGGCCTGAGGCCGGACTTTCAGAAACTACAATGACGTCCCTGGAAGCTGGCCATCCTGGCTTGCCCCCCTAAAGCGCCCGTGAAGTGAGAGAAAAATATGTAGAATATTTTACAGGTAGGGGGGCCATTGCTATGCCAGCACATTTTGAATACATTTTCTCATTTATCAGATCAAATCTTGATTTTCATTTACTGCTTAGGTTTATTTTTGCTGTCTCCTAGGTTCTCCTAGTGCAATTGTAGTGCCAAGTGTTTTTTCCATTATTAAATAACACCCATTGTCACTGTAAACACCAAATTAACACAAAAAATGGTATTGATCATTGAAAGAAGAAGCCACACATTGTTGAGTATAAAAGCTCTTACTCCGTGCACATTCACATGTGCATTTTATAAAACATTTGGCGGCAAAAAAAAACACATTTATTTTTTTCAGTTTTACCTTGAAATTTCTGAAAAAATCCAGAAACAGGCATGTTTACAAACATAACATACACAACTCTGGAACTTACAAAGTTCAATATTGCAAAAAAGAAGGCAATATCTGAACTTTTTATAGCGTGAAATAGGTCTTGATCTTGCCTTCATCAGATGGGGTGAAGTCACCCCTGTAAAAGCCAAATTTAGAAGATGCACACAAATTGTGAGTCAAAATGGGGATTTACTTTCTGATTCCATACCTAATGTCAACATGTGCTATCTCCCATCATGGGGGATCAATGGACGTGTTTTGGGGATGCAACCACTTCCTCTCACCTACTAGAGTTGGGAGGAAGGGGTTGCACCGACAAAACGCGTACATTGAAATCCCCTGATGGCAGATAGCACATGTTGACACACTTTGTGCATCTTCCAAATTTGGCTTGTAAACTGTATTCAAACTTTAGATACATTTTTTTGTCAAAAATATAAAAAAAATTCCAGGAATCTTTTTCGGATTTGAATTCTTCCTAGTACATCAATCATGTTCTTCAGTCTTTGTTCAATCTCCTTGGTTTTTTTCTTTGATAATGTCCAAATCCTGACTACAAAACATGATTTCCTGGATCATCCGTTGGGCACTGTCACTGGTGAAATCACTGGATGTTGGTACCACAACATGAACATCACCTAAAATAAAAATACACACCATGTATTATAAATATGCAGGCATACATCTATTACCTGAATCTGTAGTGTCCGACACTGACCTGTTATGGTGAAAATCTCCACCACCTCTCCTTCCTCCACATCCTCAGGTTGTGAGCTTTGTTCCCCTTCTTCGGGAGGTGAGGGTCCCTGGTGTCCTCATATTTTCCGAGTCTTTGCTCTCCTATGAGACTGAAACAAAAGGTATACTTAGCACACAGATATTTGAGTCCAGAAATATGAATATGAAGCATTGCTTGGAAGTGGGGTACAATTGTCTGTTTTTGTTTTTACCAAAGCTGGAATACTTCCCTTTTTTGGACATTTTTCACACATGTAGACACCCCAAGTATCCACTGAAGCATCTGTGTGGGACACCCTAAAAAGTTTGTTCTTGTGTTTCACACTAGTGCTCCTGAGTCCAGATGTGTAAACAGCTGCTGAGTGTCCTCTCCTTACATTACACTGAATCAAGTTTGCAATTCGAAACACATCTAGACAACAATGTCTTAAACTTCTTTGAATACAAATTATCATGACCAAATGTAGTTAATCCTGTATCTGGCAAAAACATTGTATTTATTTGCAAACGAACGATGTTTACTACGACCGATTACTGTGCCCACAAACATGAAACTAGCCATTTTAAACTGTCCAACAGTAAAGAAAAGCACATGGCGCATGACCAGTGTAAGACCTATATCCCCAACTCTCCATAACCCCCCTTTTACCTTTTAAAACCCCTTTCTCTTTACCCCCCTGTTATGTAACAAATAGACCACACACAGGAGTTTGGAGATTAACTGGCTATAGCAGCCTTTTTATTAATAAACTATTAAAATCCAATATTAAATAACTTTTAATCAACATATGTATAACTATGTACAACCTTTTTAACAACAATTTTAACTCCCAATCTTTTGGTCTTTGATGGCACCCCAAACTTCACATTCTCCACTTTAAACTTTCCAACAGTACACTGCGGGACCATATTTTACCATACCAGGCCTCCAGCCGTATTATCGGCTCCTGCAGTGCAACCATTTCCGTATTCCAGCCTACCCTTCCACTGGAAACACACCAGAGGGGCACATACCACCGAATGAGCCCCCCACCACTTCCATCACATCTGTTTTCTACCACCATCAGAGACCAAAGATACCGCCACAGCCCGCAAGGATGACCCCTTAGCCTTAAGGACCCCTCCACACCCTCAAGGCCCTCTCAATACCATCCTGAAGACCTAGTGCCCATAAATCGATGCCCACAGCCGAAAGGTGCACTCTGTCTCCTCTTAGGTACATCCCCACGTTAACTTCCAACTCCATGTGACTCACTACCAATCCCCCCATTTCTAATGACAAATTTACCCACTGCCTTGTTCACCTTAATTCGTGCCTTATTGATCCTGAACACAGATCTCGCCATGCGCCATGAGGTCCTTGCTACTATGTCTGATCACACCACTATCATCCCCGGGAAAGCCACTCGAAATGACCAAAAAAAATAAAAAATCGCACTTCACATCAGAAACCAGCTCCCTGGTGGATCGGACCCCCAAGTCATTCCCCCCCCACGTGTAATACCAACACATCTGGTGGCCTGTCAAGCCGAACGTATTTTTCTACTTCAGGCACAACTCTGCTTCATCCCATTCCTGGAATTCCTATCCATCTAATGCATGCCTCTCTCCGCGAAAAACCCAGTTGCCTGCCCTCTGGTCTAGCGTCCCCCCTCCTGGCCCCCCAAAAAACATAAGAATGCCCCAAGATCCAGACGAGGCGTAGTTGACCTCCATCTGAAATGACATAACACAATACAAATTAAAATATATACACGCCGCCCACACACACACCCCTTTTTTTTTTTTAAACGTCATCATCTAGCAAGTGAGGGCGCACATAAAACCGGAACCTCCTGGATTCCACCTCCCAATCCTATTAACTGCTGCCTCATCCAACCCACACCTGGCGGCCTCTGTAGCCGCCCTGATGCGAAAGGAGTGTGAGGCGAATTGTCTACAATCCAGCCCCGCCGCCCTAAGGCATTTGTGTCACACTGCAATGAACTGAAACCTAGGTAAAAAGGTCCCATCCCCATGCACGAACAACGGCCCCTCTCCAACCGGTCAAATTTTTAGAAGTTCCTCAACTACCCTTACCGGGCAAACTTCTGAACCAGGCAACGTAAACAGCTGCACCTTTACCCCCTTTCCTCCCTGGTCTGTCTTAGACCTACGTAACCTTAACACCACCCTATCGCCCTTGACCTCCACGTCCTGTACCATCAAACCCCCTTTTTCCCGTTTTTCCGGGCTCACCAACTCCCGCACACGAAATGCTCCAAAAAACGCAATAGAAAACGCTGCCCTAAACAAAATTTCTTCATAACCAGACGAACACCCCACCCAATTTTTGTACAAATAACCTGCAGAATTGAAAATGACTCCGGCCTCCTCGTATCTTTTTTAGAGTGACTCTTCCTGTACCCTTTTAGCGCTTGTTTCACCCAGAAGTCCTTAGTGAAATCCGTCAGGCCCTGAAGCTTAAATAAAAAGGCCAAACCCACAAGCTTCCGCTCAAATCGTGGACACCGACCCCCCTCCTTCCATGTGTAGTGAAACGAAATATACCACAAGCAGCCTCAACTCGTGCCCTCCCAGCTCGGCTCCCGCCAGCCGTGTAAAATCTAACCACTCTGTCCATACCTTAGTATATGCCGCCCAGGTCGACCCATTTACAGACCTCCTGATCCATCCATCCATCCTGAGCCATCTCCCAAAGCCACCCTCCTTTTCCGCAGCTGGGGCCAGCTCCTTGAACCTGTCCCACTGAAACCAAGACAAGGAGTCAGCCAGCGTGTTGTCAAAGCTCGGGATATTAACAGCATATAGAAAAACATTTAACTGTAAACAACGCAACACGAGGTGGTGCAGCAATCTTATTACCGGCTGTGATGATGCGGATAACCGATTGACAACTTGCACCACTCCCATGTTGTCGCAGTTCAACCTTATCTTTAAGTTCTGCCATGCTGTACCCCACAACTCTATAGCCAGTACCACTGGGAACAATTCCAACAGTACCAGGTTACGAGTAAATCCTGCCTCCACCCAAAATTCCGGCCACGCCTCTGCGCTCCATTGCCCCTGGAAGAAAGCCCCGTAACCCGTAGATCCTGCCGCGTCCGTAACCAATTCTAGATCAAAATTACTTACCAGCTCCTCCATCCAAACCGATCGACCATTGTACGTTTCCAGGAACATGTGCCAAACTTTCAAGTCCTCTCTGTGTTCCCTTGTAAGTCTGATGAAATGGGTTGGAGACTGTATTCCCGCTGTGGCTGCCGACAGCCGTCGGCAAAAAACCCTACCCATCGGAATAATGTGACACGCAAAATTCAACTTACCCAACAAGGATTGCAACCCTCTGAGCTGCACTTTCCTTTTCTCCATCATCTCCCTGATGTCCATCTTAAGCCCTGCCACCTTGTCCCCCGGCAACCTACACTCCATGGCTCTGGTATCGATCTCGATGCCCAGGAAACTCAATTCTGTCGTCGGACCCTCCGTCTTATCTGCTGCTAACGGAACCCCAAACTTACCCGCAATGTGCTGCAGCGTCGCCAAGAGAATCGCACACACATTGAACGAATGCGGACCCACGCATAGGAAGTCGTCCAGGTAGTGTATCAGCGAATCTAAACCTGACACGTCCCGTATCACCCATTCTAGGAATGAGCTGAACAATTCAAACTTGGCGCAGGAAATGGAGCAACACATGGCCAAACACTGATCGACGTAGAATTCCTCCTGCCAACAGAAACCCAACAGCCAAAAACTGTCTGGGTGTACTGGTAGCAAGCAGAATGCCGACTTCATGGGCGATTTTGCCATGAGTGCTCCCTGACCATAGTGCCGAACCCATGCCACGGCCGCATCGAACGATGTATAAGACACCGTACAATCTTCAGTATTTATACCATTGTACACAGATCCCCCTTTTGAAAACAAGAGGTGGTGAGTAAGGCAAAACTTATTCGGTTCCTTCTTAGGCACCACTCCCAACGGTGACACTACCACATCCCGCAGCGGCTTTTTTGCAAACGGCCCACTCATGCGCCCTAACGCCACCTCCCTGGCCAATTTTTCGGAAACCACCCCAGGGTTCTGCAGTGTCGACCGTAAATTCTTTGCCATAGGAGCTATCACCGCCAGGGAGCATGGTATCCTAAAACCCTCCGAAAACCCCTCTGCCAACACCCTTGCTGCTTCCCTATCCGGGTACCTATTTAGGAAAGGCCGCATCCTTACCTCCTTCACTGGTGTTGTCCCTCTTCTGAGCAAACTCCCCTGCCCGCTTTCCTTTTTTGAAACAACGGGACAAGGGGTGAGTCCCTCCACATCCTGAGCATTCATGTTTGAACCGACAGGACCCCCCAAACTTGCAAGACCCCTCGTTAAACTGCCAACACCCCCCCCCCATTTCTTTCAGGCCGGCAGTCCAGAGGTAGGTGATCCCCCAGCCCCACCTTGAAAAAACTGGTTCGGGGCCCTGGCAGAAGACATCAAAGGCATCCATAGGCTGATATCCTTATGATCCCACCTAAGAGCTTGCCGAACCGCCCTCCTCTGCCTAAACTGCTCGTCATACCGAAGCCACGCGTTCCCCCCATACACCCTATAAGCCTCCCCTATGGTGTCCATATAGCAGAACAGTGCCGAGCAATGTTCCAGGTTTTTCTCACCTATGACGCTGGCCATAATGGCGAACACCTGTAGCCAATTCCCGAAGGTCCTGGGGATCAACTGATACCTCCTTTTCTCCTCATCCTCCTTTTTGGAATCGTCCGGTTTTACCCTAAAACCTCTAAATTGAACTTTTCCAGTGGTAACAGTGAAAAGATTTCCACATACTCACCTTTTACAATCTTATCCCTAACGTCTTGTTTCAAATGGGCTCCCAACGGCCCCTCGTAGCAAACATATACTTCGCATTTTTCCGCATCCACTATCCTGACCATGTCAGCCCTAGCCCCTACCGGTACTCCCCGTCACACCTGGTTCCGGCGTAGCAGCGGACTTCCCCACTGCCCCAGGGGTCCCCCCATTCCCCGTCTCCTCCGCTTGCCCCCCAACCCATGGTGTGCTGGCACTACCTGGCTGCCCGCAAAACCTGTACCAAATCCCTTAACCCCCCCCCAGTAACTCCTGCAGTGGCTCCCATGACCCAGAGGCGGCGGGCGAGCTGTCCGCCACCCTCGGGCCAGGCGGCACCCCCGCCGTGGCCTCTGGTGCAACCCCTTCTATCTACTGGGGTCCCCCACTCCCCATACCTAACAACCTGCACAAAGCATCATTCACATCCACAGCAGATTTAACATGTGACTTACCGGGCTGACTGGGCCTGCTCCCCATAGCCGCTGCTCTGGTTCCTCTTGGCGGCACGATCTCCTGGCGCTCCTCTTCTTCCGAGTCCGACAGCTCCCCTTCCGACCATACCTCCGTGGCTGGGAGCATCGGTGTGACCAGCCCCCCAGGTGAAGCAGGCCTGGAGGCCGTCGGTTCCGTCCTTGTTGCCGCTCGCCCCCTCTCCATGTGTCTCCCTTCAGATGGTGCACCGCGCAGGCCTGTACTCGTGGCCCCTCTGCTAGACCCTGCTCGTCTCCCCCTGTCTGCTCCTGCATCCCTCCATCTGTCTTGCGCCAGCGGACTGCCAGAAGCGTCTGGTAGCTGCCCCACAGCCGTGGCACCGCTCCTCCTCCGCTGAATCTCCCCCTGACAGAGCCCTGTAAAGAGGGGGGGATTGCACTTTCCCTGGTCTCAGTCCTGGACGGCGAGGCGCGGGCGCCATTACGGCCCGTAACCCCGCCCCGAGCTCCGTTGATGGTGAGGATTCTGCCCGGTCCCCCCGGTGGCTGCGGCTGCTGCTCGTTTGGCCGGGGTGCCGACGGGTCAGCTAACAGGCTCCTAGTGGGGCGCTGAGCTCTGCTGGAGGGGCCTGGAGAGAACCGCTCAGGCGGCCAGGACCTCCTAGCATGTGGCGTCACCTCACCTCCCGCAGCCGAATCTAAGGGTAGCCGAGCTAAGGGTAGCTACCTGAGCTTGTAGCCATTCGGGCCCCCTCATCGCCGCCGCTGCCCGCAAGCATGCTAGGATTAAATCTATATCTGCCATGCTGCTACAGTGTGTGTCACAACTTTCTACTCTCTTCTGTTTCTCCCCCACTGCTCCTGGAAGTCCCCGTCTCCTTCTTTTATAGCACTTCAGCCCCTTAGTTCATTTTTCTGCCTCCTCCCCATTACCTTTAACCCCTTGTTGTCTCACCGCTCCACACTTGTCATGCCCGGCCCTTCATTATTTTCCATGCTTTCTTTCAATTCCAGGCCTCACTGCATGCAAGTAATAATCATAATAGGAACACACGACAACGACTTACTTTTTAGAAGCACTTTCTTGATCCTTCTATACTGATCCCTTAATTTGAGGTCCGACCAGTGTTTCCTTGGTCCTTGGATCGTCGTACCCCAAAATTCCGAGGCAGACTCTTCACAACTTTAGTCATGATCTTGGCCTTTCTCACATTTGGGTTTAGGTACGGTCATGATGTGTTGCGCATGCTCCGTGGCTTCTGCGCGTCCATGATGCCAGACGCCGGCTGAGTGGTGGGTATTCAAAAGCACACACTACACTGATCAGTTGTCAGAAATCCAAGGGTGACCACACTTGGTTATTGCTCCATACAAGTCTGGTCTGATCAGGCATTCATTGGCCTCTACATGCGTTACCTGGTGATTGTTGCCCTCTATTTGGAATCTGGCTGGAGGCAAGAGAGCCTGGATGTGGTATTACTTCCACTGCAGCTCACCTGGCCAAGACAGCCAGTCAGGAACACCCGTTGGTGGGGATTCCTAGTTTCTGTAAAGGTGGAATACAGCTGCACGGACACCTCATAAAAGAGGGGGACAACATCATTGGAATACAGCTACTACACCTGTTACCCCTGTAGGGGTGGGGCGCTCCGGTGAGTGCAAGCACAAAAGGGTGATACAGATGAAAGTGGGGATCACTGAAGAGTCACCTTATTTTCCCTAGCCCTCTTTTTTGCACAGAGCATTTTTCACAGACTGTTTTCTGATAGTGTATGAATATACACACGTTTATTATATTTTTGGGACTTATCACTCTGGAGTAGCACTTGTCACTTTATTTATTAATTTTGTGTGCAGATTAGCACTGTGTTTTTTATACATTTTTGTCTTTTTGAAATTGCATCCACATACATATATATATATATATATTTGGCACGGAACACTTATCCTTTCATATATTTTTTATATTACATGTAAAATATTTTTTTAATTATTTATTTTGATGAGTTGATCACTAATAGCTGTTGACGTTTTATATTGTTTTTTTACGTTCACATATTATACTCCTGTCTTTGAAGTTATTGTGTCATGTTGCACCTAACACTTATTATTTTTACTTATTTTTTGATGAAGCTTATTTGCGTCATGTGAATATGCCATTTTTATTCTTTTGAGTTGACCAAGGTTGTGTATACACACACATATTATTCTCATATCCTTATCACGCATTTTATTTAAATTTTTTGTTTTTTTTGTGCGCAGATTTTTATATATACCTGTAACACTGTTTCACTTCATACATAGAGCTGGTAACATTCATAATAGTGGATTGGATTTATTCATAGTTTATATTTATTATTTGAACAGCGCCATTCCCCTGAATAGAGTTTTTTTTATGTTTTAGGACCCCACTCAGGCGGTGTTCTCAATTAGGGGGGCTTCAGTTCTCCTTTCCCTAAGCGCAGATTTTTTGTGCTTCTAGACCCTCTTCAATATGTTGACCATCTCCACCATCTCTTCAAAGGACATATTTGAGGCTTTAAATATTCTCCCCCTGGATCAGGACGTTTCTTGCTCCGGGCTTTCCTCCTCGTTACTGCTATTAAGCACCTGCTGTGTCTTCGTCATGTCATCTCCCACTGCGACGAAAGAGACGGGGCGGGGAATAGTCTAGGGCTGAAACAACTAATCGATTAATCAATAACTAATCGATTATGAAATTAATAGATTACTATTTTCATAATCGATTAATCGGCCAGTAACATAATGGGGTTAAAAAAATAATATGAGCCCTTTATAGTACAAAAAGAGCAAATAATCGCGACTGTAAATATTACTTTCACCGTTCTACAGTAAAAAAAATGAACCCCTTAAGCCCGGTACACACACGGGCGGCACGACTTGCAGGTCGCCTCAGCGAGGCGACCTGCAAACGACTGCCGGGGCGACTTGCGAGACGACTTCTGCATAGAAGTCTATGCAAGTCGCCCCAAGTCGCCCCCAAAGTAATACAGGAACCTTTTTCTAAGTCGGAGCGACGGATTAGAACGGTTCCATAGCACAGAACGGGAGGCGACTTGTCAGGCGACTAGGTCGCCTGACAAGTCGCCCCAGTGTGAACCGAGCCTTACAGTAGCGATTATTTGCTTTTTTTTGTACTATAGGGCTCATTTTAGTTTCTTTTAACCCATTATGTTACTAAACATCTTAGACCTGGTTCACATCTATGTGTTTTTTGGTGCTTTTTGCAGAAACACACTACAGTTCATTTACATGGTTTCCTATGGGACATGTTCACATCTATGCTTTTTTTCAGCCACTGCGTATTTGGAAAGGGTCAAGGACTTTTTTTTTTTTTTAACGCAAAACGGTGCTTTTAGATTCAATATACTTCAATGGAGAAGCTGCAGAAAATCATGTAATGTGTTTTTGCAGCAATTTGTATTTTTTAATCTGCCCAACAACAAATTGGCCAAAAAACAGTATTTCTCTTCTAATAGTGTATACAGTATATCTCCTCTAATAGTGTATATACAGTATATCTCTTCTGTCTGTTATTCTCAGAGTGGATTCAATATTTTGCTCCCTAACCATATAATTGGTTGTTTATATTTACCACTGCATGGAGATATTTAAGAATAAATTGCCTTTTTTTTAAACTTTACATATTAACTAAATTATATACCACACTTTTTTTTTTTTTTTTTGGTTATTAACCGATTAATCGATTAATCGAAACAATAATCGGCCAACTAATCGATTATGAAAATAATCGTTAGTTGCAGCCCTAGAATATTCTAGAAAGAACGGAGTTTCACGCATGCGCAGTGTATATAAAGCATAACGCGCGAGCATCGTACGTACGATCTGTGAGCGGAGGAAGGTGTAGCAGAAGTGCCGAGCGTTATAATGAAGGTACAATTCTAAGTTCGTGCATCAGTGGCCTATACTGCTTATAGATTCAGGCCTATATTGGGTCAAGATTAGGAGAGTTTCGCCTGACATTAGGGTTTGTCTTGTGTTGTGTCTTGCAGAGAAAATGGATCTATTCAATGACGAGGACTTCATGCCCATATTCATTGATATGTACAGGGAGCTGCCCTGTCTGTGGCAGGCAAACCACCCCTATTATAACAATCAAACAAAAAGGAAGGCAGCGCTGGATCAGTTGGTGGATCTTGTGAAGCCAGTGATCCCCATGGCAGACATCCCCTAGTTGAAGGCCCTAATTGGTGGCATAAGGAGCACTTATAATAGGGAGTTTAAGAAGGTCCAGGATTCCCTAAGATCAGAAGCTGCAGCAGACGACATTTATGTCCCCAGGCTGTAGTACTATGACAGACTGCATTTTCTGGCAGGCCAGCACTCTCCAATCTTCCTTCCACACTTCCTTCCCCCACAGCTGAGGCTTCTGTCGTCCAACCTGGGCCTTCCAGGCAGCAACATGTGGAGGAGCTCAGCTTGAGCCAGGTATAGCATTTTTCAAAATATTTCTGCTTGTCAAATTATTGACTTAAAACATATGCTAATTTAGATCACTAATTTCACAAAGTGGTTTACATATCAATAGACATTAGTGGCCACAAATGATTAGGACAAGAATGAAAAATGCTGGGGTCAGAATGATAGTCTTTTCTATTTATTAACATTAAATTTGCAACAGTCATGAGTTGAAAATTGTGTGTGATTGATGAACCAAAAACTAAAACGATGTCCCTTTTTCATACACCGGAAAGCCTCAGCCAGGCTGTGGAAGGTGGCAGCCAGGAGGTGGCCAGGCCCAGTAGCCTGCCAGAATCCCAGGTCCCTCCCCTCTGCCTTCCACCAAAAAGTGGCAGGAAGAGGAGTAACGTGAAGGAGGCAGCAATTGGCCTATTTATGAAGGCTACTACGACCCTCAGAACCCTCCACAGTGTTCAAGAGGACTTTGCATAGAATACAGCCTGCAAAATGCTGGAAATGGGGGAGGGCCAACGCCTCTTATGTGAGGAAGTGATGTTACAAGCCCTAAACAAGGGCTTGAGGGGCCAACTCAAAAGTCAAAGCCACATTTGTGAGTTGAACCATGGTCCTCCTCCAGGTCCTCCTCCTCCACCTCCTGCCACACCTCCAACACCACAGCCACAGCCTGGAAGCAAGTGTCTAAGGAAGACCAGAGAATAATAGCCTGGGTTCAGTCAGGCCGGTCAAAATATGCAGGCTGTTGTATGACCACAGTCTGGGGACAGATATGTCATGTGCTGCTGTTCCTGATCTCTTGTAGTCCTGGCCTGGATTGTGCTCACTATTATATGGACTCCTCAGGCCATCAATTTTGACTGTAAAATTATTGATGTCTGCCCTGCTTCGCAAATTTCACCAGTTTTTCTAGTGTTGCCTTCCTCTTTATTTTGTTATGACCCAGAATAAATGGATATTTTTTTTTCAGAAATACTTGCCTATGTGTTTTACTTCAAAAAGGACAGTTTTTTTTATGGTTCAATAAGTTTTTATTGAAGTTTTCACAAGTATATAAACATATAAAAACAGGAGATTAATAAAAAATAAAGAAAAAAAAATAAACAGAATGAAGGAGTGTAAATAGTGCCAGTTACCTGACATATAGTCTCCTAATAAACAAATATTTCTTTTAAATGTTGAGATAGTGCAAACGTATACAAGTGCGAGGGTAACTATAAATAAATTGTTACGATAAACCCGTATAACAGGTGTTTGTTGATATGTAAGCATTAACTACCCTGTGTGGGGGTGCCCCTTTGGGAGCCTGCTGCACCCCTGGACACAGGGAGTCTGGCATAACCAACGTATACAAAGTTTCAAAAGTGTGGTTAGTAACAAGTTTTTAGATCTCTATTTACATAGAAGATCCTATAATTATATTGCATCAAGAGAGATATATTGGAGACATAAAAAAGAAAGGAAAGGAAAGGAAAGAGAGAATGGATGAAAGTGAAATAAGTGTAGAATAGAAAAGTAATAGAAGGGGAGGAGGGGGGAGGGGTAGTGAGACAGCGAGCTTCGGTCCACATATGAGGTCTTCATTTTAAATGAGAGGTATAATGGATATGGCTTTTTCAACTCCTAAGTGGAGTTCCTAGCCGAGAGTCTTTGTTTGAGTTTGTCTGAGGTAGAGTAACTCCTCCAGATACTCCAGACAAAAGAGAACTTAGCATACTTATCTAGAGCTTTGGCCTGCATTTCTTCCATTAGCATGCAATTGTTTACCTCCCCTACCCACTCAATTAGGGTGGGGGGCGTAGTGGTTTTCCAATGCCTGGGTATGAGTTGTCTACCCGCACTAACAAAGAATTTCAAAAGGCCGTTTTTTTGTGATTTGATTGTCCCTGGAAGGATGGATAGGAGGGCAATAGAGGGTGATGGTAGCAGTGGTTTGTCATAAATGTCTGAGTAAATCTTAAAAATTTGGGTCCAGAATTGGAGAAGAACATCACACTCCCACCAGATATGTATATAAGTACCTTCCATTGTGTTGCATCTCCAGCATCTGTCTGAGTTGGATGGGAACATGATCCTGAGAGTAGTTGGGACTCGATACCACCTCGACAACAATTTATAGTTTTTCTCTTGTGTATAGCATGATACGGAGGTTTTGTTCGTGAAGAGGAAGGCTTTCCCCCACTCCGCCTCGGTTATGTCTTTCCCGACCTCCACTGACCATTTAGAGGTATAGCTAGGTAGAGCTTTGTGGGTGTGGTCTACAATTGATTTATATATCAGTGATAAGGTGTGTCGTGGAGTTTCAGAAAGGGTGCATAGTTGTTCGAACCCGGTCAAGGGTCTATGAGTTTGTCTGGAGTCGTGCAGTGTCTTGCAATAGGAGTTTAGGTGTCCACGAGTGAGCCATGTCATCTTGGAGGTAACGTCTGTTGGGGTGGTTATAAATGTGCCCAGGGTGTGATCAACGAATTGGCGTGCAGTGGGCCATAAGTCTCTGTTGTAAGTGTCTAATGAGTGGGTTGAGTGCCCTTCTGGGAGGTTTGGAATATCAAACAAGGGGGTGAGGGGGCTAGGTTCCGAGGATAGTGAGTGGGTGTCTCTTTTGCGGTACCAAATTGTCAGGGCATCCCTAGTGAGGGGGGATAATGTTGGTAAGGATTTGTATGTCCTGTCGCAGCCCCAGAGAAGCGCTCGTAGGTCATATGTGGATAAATCTTGTTCTACAGTCGTAGCAGCTTTGGCCATAGGGCGAGGGAACCACTCAAGGATACGAGATAGGACTGCTGACGTATGGTATGTTTCAAAGTCAGGTAGGCCCAAACCTCCCTTCGTGATAGGAGAGCATAAGAGTTTGTGTTTCAATCTTGGGTGGTTGCCCTTCCAGACAAATTTGATTGCAAAGAGCGGAGGGTACGGAGATACGCAGAGGGGAGGGCTATGGGTAGCGCTTGGAATAGGTATTGGGAAGTATATCCATCTTTAATGTGTTGATATGTCCTATCCAGGATAAAGGTAGGTCCATCCGTTCTTCTGTTAACTTTCTAAGTTTTTGGAGTAAGGGGGTAAAATTCAGGGAGTATATGTCAGAGGTTTGTTTAGGTATAGCTGTGCCTAGATAAGAGATAGAATTAGGTCTCCATTGAAATGAAAAGTTGGATTTGAGGGAGGAGAGAGTAACGTGTGATAATGAAAGGTTTAGGGCTTTGGTTTTAGAGATATTTAGTTTATAGTTACTAAGACTACCAAATCTGTCTCTCTCAGCCAATATGGAGGGTATGCTGGTATGGGGTTGTGTGACGTAGAGAAGGAGATCATCGGCGTATAAGGAAAGCTTACAGTGGGACGAGGGGGTTTGTATCCCCTGTATGTTGGGGTTAGATCTTATGGCTTGTGCTAAGTGCTCAATTACTAGGGCGAACAGGAGAGGGGAAAGAGGACAGCCCTGTCTGGTGCCGTTAGTTATAAATTTTTCTGATTGAATACCGTTTACCAGTACTAGGACAGTTTTTTTTGAGTAGGCAGGTACATTTAAAAAATACAATGTCAAATTAACAAGGGACACCAACCAACCTCACTGAGATTTACAAAGACAAGATAATAATGGTGTTGTGGAAAAGTGACAAAAAAAAAAAAAATAGGGCTGTGGAAATTAACGATTAATTCCTCGATTAATCGTTAATTTTTTTGATCGATAAAATTTTTTTCGATCGGTAGGCTGCCTGCCCCGGGGCCGCTTTGGGCCAAGCTGTGGCTGCAGCTGCGTTCATCTCCCGCTGTGTGTCTCCGAGCTGAGCATGAAAACTTTGGCCGTGCTGTGAGAAAAGTCCCGTCCTCCTCCTAGATCAGCTCGTGTGATAGACGCAGTGTTCTGTCTATCACACAAGCTGATCTAGGAGGAGGGTGGGACTTTTCTCACAGCGCGGTCAAAGTTTTCACACTCAGCTCCGAGACACACAGCGGGAGATGCTCGCAGACTGTGTAATCCAGGCACAGGCACTGACTACAGTGAGGCTGCGATTATGGGCACGGTGAGACTGCATTATGGGCAATGTCTTAATTGAAATTAGTCGGTTAATCGATTAAAAAAAATTGAACACGAAAATTGTAATCAGTAACAGACCTAAAAAAAAAAAAAGGAGATCACTATAAAATAATTTAAAAAAAACAGGAGATCTTGATTCCAAAAAAAAAAATAAAAATGACTATAAAAATGAATTCTAAACATTATTATGGAGATCTGGCTTTAAACCAAAAATATTATTCAGAAGATCACGAGAAATAATAAAGAAGTTTGTGAGAAGTCTGTGTGAATATGAGCAGCAAAACAACTTCATTCTTCTAGCATTATAAAGAAGAAGAGAATGTGCTGCGTTAAAAGATTAAAAAATTTGCAGTGTTTTACCAGACTGACCGGCTCTGTCTTATACTTGATTCTGAGCATGTGTGTGTTTTTGCGCATCGGAATTGCATACACACAAACGGAATTTCCAATAGAAAAGTTTTCAATCGGGAAAATTGAGAACATGCTCTCAATCTTTTGCTGGCGGAAATTCGGCTGGAAAAAGTCAGATGGAGCATACACACGGTCGCATTTTCCGACCAAAAGCTCCGATTTCCGATCGTATGTAAGCGGCATTAGACTACAAAGGTCAGGTCACTGATCTCAGCCAATGCTGTCAGTCTGGCCCAGGGAACATGTCTACAGATGGTGAAAGCAGAAGGATAATCTCATCAGCGTCCTGCTGAACTTCATTATCCAATTAAAGGCTTGGGCCCTGAACTAGGCTGCATTACCTAACTGCATTATGATCTGAAAGTTGTCCAGCCCTGGCTAGTAGGGGTGCCTAGATCACAGAGGCTCCATTCACACTAGCGCGTTTTTTGATGCATTTTGCATTTTGCAGAAATGCATGGGAATTTTTTAACATGGGTTCCTATGGAACATGTTCACATCAATGCCTTTTTGTATCTCTGTATTTTTGGAAAGGGTCAGGGACTTTTTTTCATGCAAAATGCAGCGTTTTGCATGTAATAGAATTCAATGGACAAGCATCAAAAACGCAAGTGCAGCGTTTTTGCCGTTTTTTTTTTGTTTGTTTTTTGACTGTATACAGTCAAAAAAAAAAACTGTAAAAAAAAAAAAACAAAAACGCAAAACGCGGCAAAAACGCTGCAAAAACGCTGCTCAAAAACGTGGCAAGCATGACAAAAAAAATTCCAAAAACGCTCAAAAGCAACATGCATAGGTGTGAATCGAGCATAAGGCCTGATTCACATCTATGCATTTGTAGTGCTTTTTGCATTTTGCAGATTTGCACTACAGAACGTGTTCCATAGGAAACCATGGTAAATGGACTGTAGTGCAAATCTGGAAATGCAAAAAGCACTAAAAATGCATAGGTGTTAATCCAGCCTTAGGCTCAATTCACATCTATGCATGTTGCTTTTCAGCGTTTCTGTAGTGCTTTTTGTGGTGCTTGCCATGTTTTTGATGTGTTTTGCGTTTTTCTTTCCTTTTTTACAGTGTTTTTTCATACTGTATACAGTGTTAAAAAAAAAAAAGAAAAAAAACGCAAAACACGCTAAAAACGCGGATGCAGGTCCATTGAATTCTATTACATGCAAAACGCTGCATTTTGCATGAAAAAAAGTCCCCGACCCTTTCCAAAAATGCAGAGGCACAAAAATGCGTTGATGTGAACATGTTTCATAGGAACCCGTGTTAAAAAATTCCCATGCAATTCTGCAAAATGCATCAAAAAACGCGCTAGTGTGAATAGAGCCTTAGAACCAATCAGCAGGCAGTTTTTATACTGTTTTTTAGCTATTAGTCTGGAGTTGAGAGAGAGAGACTAATATAAAAGCAGAAAAAAAACTGTATAACATAAATTAACAAAAATTTGATTTGCTTGTTTGTCCAAAGAAATATACACACGACATATTAAACATAGAAGAATACATATAAATTCAATGCTGGGGCAAGGTAACCTGGCACCCAACGCAAAGATGCCAAACTATGCCCCTGTTATGGAGAAAAGAAAGAAAATCCCATATTTTTGGATGTCCTCAAAATGGGAATACAAGGGAAATCTTGCAAAGGGGACACTAATTCTGGTGACAGTCAGAGATTCCCTCACTCTGGATGAATTTTCTCTCACTTCTTGTTTTGGTTATGGGACAGGCAGTGAAGGTAAATGTTCCCAATGGGACAGAAGTGGCAAAAAAATAAAATAAATAAAAATAAAAATAAGGTTTTATAACCCACCTTTCATTATCCATAATGAAAAAAAAGTTTTCCCTTTGTTATACTTGAATCATATATGCCCCACCCCAAATAAAGGAACTGAAAAGAGGAGCACTAGGAACACAGGCTGACAAGTTAGTGGAGTGAATGTAGCCACCTAGGAACAGCAAGTATGTTTAGCGCATGATTACCAGGTGAAACTAAAACAAAAACAGCCTAAAAAAGAAAACTAATGCAGCCACCACACCTAAGGACTAGTATACTGCAATACATTTTGGCTTTTTTCAGATAAGCTTTAAAACCGAGTCAGAAATGGCAGCTCTCATATTGGTACCCTGGCAGTTTTCCTTTAAGGGCTTGTTAATGCCAGAAAGCATGTGCTATTTTTTGTGGGCTCACAGGCTGTAATAAAAATCTGACAGGAGTTTTGAAGACTAATTAAACTTTCAGTTTAAATCAGCTGAATGTATTCTAGGTGTAGCCAAGTCCCGAGTCCCCTTTGGTCTAATGAGAACCTCCAGAGTTAGGGATAACTGACATCCTACTGGGTCAAAGCTTGAAGTTTCCAATCAGCAGGTAACAAGATTGTTGCTGATTGCAGAGCTATAGGTCTGACTCAGCAGGGGCATGCCAAACCTCTGCAGAGTGATCACCGCTTCCACCCAGAGATAAGATTCTGTGCAGCATGCTGGCAGGGGACAGGCTTTCTAAGCAGACTGATTGCTTTTAAAAAAAGAATACAAACTGTAAAGACAAACTATTATTATACAGGATTTATTATTATGCAGGATTTACCGTATTTATCGGCGTATAACACGCGCCGGCGTATAACACGCACCCCAAGTTTAGGAGGGAATTTTAAGGAAAAAAACTTTCCTGTCGCATCATGGCAGCATACACGTTGGGTTGTGACTCCGCCTCCACAACCTGATAGGACCAAATAGCTATAAATTAGAGAGTAGACACCTGCCCCAGTATTCTCTTATTTTTCCTCACCTGTCAGGACGCACGGAACAGCACCCCCTTACCGCTTCGCCCCAGCCAGGTTCTAACCTCTCCTGGATGGAAGTCCTTCTTGTACAGCCTCTAAACGAGCTAAATGGAAGGAGCCCCACTCTGGTGATCTCAGGGGCATACTCTCATCTCACTCAGCTGTCTGACCACAAATATAAGCCTTAAACAGGCTTCAAGTGCAGCAGCCCACAAAAGCCTTAAACAGGCTTGCTGGAGGAATGTCCAGGAAAACTTCATTGTGGCCTCATGAAATAAGCCTTAAACAGGCTTAGTTGTGTGCAGCGGTCTCCCCCCCCCTCTTTCCCCCTCTCCTACCAGTACCTCTGCCCGTCTGCTGGGCTCTGTGGTTCTCCAGATCCGCTGTCCGGAGCGCCGAGCGTTCTCGGCGTCCTCGCCCATGCGCGGTGCGTCGTTTGGGCACCGCTGGGCTGCTTTCCAGCTTCCAAGATGGCGCCGGGTGTCCCGCGGCGCTACTGCGCATGCGCGAGCGTCCAACGCTGATGGCGGCGGATTTAAAAGCCCAGCAGTAGCTGTATTTGCTGCTGCTGGTTGTCTATGCATGACAGATTGTTTGTTTGGACTCCAAAGCGCTCTACAAAGGTAAGTGGCCTTCCTTTACACTGCCTTTAAGTCAGGATTCCTGCTCCCTCTGAAGTCTCCTCTGCATAGCGCTGTTTATTCTTTCTCCCTGCAGGTTTCCAGTCCGCTTTTTCTCCATGGAGACCGCTGCCCCAGCAGATCACCGTCAGCCTATTAGGTAAGGGGGGGAAGACAAATGTAAGTATTGAAGATTGAAAAAGAGAGCACTACTAACGCTGCCTAAATTGGTCAGCCCTACCAGGTCTTCAAGAACGTCTGCTTCAAGACAAAGAGAGTCCTCACGCAGGAGAAGTCGCTCCAGACACAGAAGGAGCCGTTCCTATCACAGAAGAAGCCGCTCGAGAGGAAGCCGCAGAAGAAGCCGCTCCCGGTCGCGCTCTAGACACGGCCGATCCCGCCACAGAAGATCGCCCTCAAGCAGGCATCGTTCCCCCGCACGCCACTCCCGTCCTGCCGGGAACGCATGCTGGGTTTGCGGCGCAGCGGCTCTTCCGGGAAAACTGGTCTGTCAAAAATGCCGGGAAGAGGCCACAAGAGAGAGAATCTTGGAGGTCGGAGATTCAGCTGGGGCAGTAGCCCCCCAGGCCTAGGTATCAGATGTGGATTTCTCCACTACTACCTCTCCAGCCCGGGCTAGCACATCAAAGGAGCAAGACTCCCTGTCTGATAATGAGGGTCTGGAGGTATCGGCCGGTTTCGACTTCAGTCTGGTAGAGCCGTTTATAAAATCGGTTAAGGAGGCGATAGGATGGGAGGAACCCCAGGAAGCCCAACCGAAACAGAGGAAGTATTTTCCTCAGCTCAGAAAGGATCCAGAATCCTTCCCGTTCATTGACGAACTTGAGGACCTGATCAAGGAAGAATGGCAGAGGCCAGAAAAGAAGTCTAGTCTGAATAACAGACTACTGAAACTATACCCACTCAAGGAGCCTAAGGTGAACCCTCTGGTGTCCCCTCCGGTAGTGGATGCATCCCTGATGCGCCTAGCCAGGCATGTTACCCTCCCGTTAGAAGACGCGGTAACGTTTAGAGATGTCCTCGACAGAAAGATCGACACGGATCTCAAGCGGGCTTACCTGTCGGCTGGAGGCGCCTGCAGGCCTGCAATAGCACTTGCTGCAGTAGGAAGAGCCATCTCGAGCTGGTCCACAAGCGCGGAAAAGCTTGTATCAGAGGGGGCAGACCAAGAAACAATAGTAAAGGCGTTGCAAGAGTTAAGCCTGGCGGGCGACTTTGTGGCTGAAGCTTCAGTCGACACCATCAGGTCTGCATCTAAATCTATGCTGGCCTCAGTAACAGCCAGAAGAGCATTATGGCTGAAGCCCTGGACGGCGGATCCAGCTTCCAAAACCAACTGGTGTCGTATTCCGTTTGATGGTGAGCACCTCTTCGGAACAAAATTAGACACAGCCATCTCCAAAGTAACCGGCGGAAAGTCCGGGCTCATCCCCTCAGACAGGAGGCCCAAGCAACAGAGACCTCCTCCCTTTAAGCGGAACCTCCCAGAGAGGTATAGGGACGCGAGAGCATACAGACCAGGCAAGGAGTATCGAAGGAGCTGGAAGAATCCTCAAACCTCCTTTATGAAGTTTCAGAAGCCTAAGGCGCCTGCTTCCAGTGACCAGAAGCCCTTTTGAAGGTGCGCCCGTCCGACCAGCGGTAGTGGGAGCAAGACTCTCCAGTTTCAAGCTGGTCTGGGCGGAAACCATAAAGGGATACCTGGACCCTGGCCACTGTCACCTTCGGCCACAGGTGGTCCTTCAAAAACCGGCCCCCAGGGGATCAGTTCTATCCAACCCGTATTCCCCCATCTCGGGAAAAAAGGTTGTTGTTACTGAACTACATCCAAGATCTTCTCCAAAAACGAGCAATAGTAGAGGTTCCACTGGCACAACGAGGCAGGGGATTCTACTCTCCATTATTTCTCGTCAAGAAGAAGTCAGGGGACTTTCGTCCGGTTCTAGACCTAAAGAACCTCAACAGGTCCATCAGAGTGGAGTCATTCAGGATGAAGAGCTTGCAGTCTATCCTACAGGCCATAAATCTGGGAGACTGGATGCTCTCCATAGATCTCCAGGATGCCTACCTGCATATTCCAATCCACGGGGCATTCCAGAAATTCCTGCGATTCTCGGTGGGTCAAGGGCACTTCCAGTTTCGAAGCCTTCCCTTTGGCATCTCAACAGCCCCCAGAACATTTACGAAGGTGTTACTACCAGCAATAGCCTTTTTGCGGGAGAAAGGTCTAAGGGTCCACCATTACCTGGACGACATCCTCCTCCTCTCAAGCAGCCAGGAATCACTCGTCCAACATCGCGAGATCCTGGTTTCCACCCTAATGAGTTTAGGATGGATAATCAATTGGCAGAAAAGCAACACCCAACCTACCCAAAGGATGGTCTTTCTGGGAGCCGAACTGGACACCCGAGCAAACACAGTGGAATTGCCAAGGGAGAAATTGTCCCTACTCATTCAGAAAGTGAAAGAGGCTATCCCAGCGTCATGTCTACCGGCCAGAGCATACCTCAGCCTCCTAGGTTCCCTATCAGCAACCATTCCAATGGTCAGATGGGCGCAATGGAATACCAGACCCCTACAAGCCTCCTTCCTGCGCCAGTGGGACGGATGGTCCATGTCCCAATTGATTCGCATCCCAGAGGAAGCCAGGCTATCTTTACGGTGGTGGACCCACCCCGACAACCTCAGCAGGTGCAAGCAGATAGTCATCCTCCACCAGAAGGTAGTAACTTCAGACGCCAGTCTGGAAGGATGGGGGGCACACTACCTACACTATGCAGCTCAGGGCCGCTGGGCCTTCAAAACCAAGGATGTAGTATCGAACGTCCTAGAGATGAAGGCAGCCTTCCAAGCCCTCTTGGCATTCAGTTCACTCCTGAGAGGGAAACAAGTCCTCATTCAAATGGACAACCGAGTGGCGGTAGCCTACATCAACAGGCAGGGGGGTACCAAGAGCATCTCCATGATGCGGGAAGTCGGTCCGGTGATGCAATGGGCTCAACTGAACCTGTGGGACCTGAAGGCGACCTATATTCCGGGGGTTCAGAACTTACTGGCGGACTCCCTCAGCAGAACATTCGTTTCCAACAACGAGTGGTGTCTAAGCCCACAGGCCTTTGCCCTCATATGCCAGACATGGGGTCATCCAGACATAGACCTCGCAGCAACACCAGAGAACAAGAAGTGTCAGAGGTTTCTGTCGAGGAACCCCTCCCCCGCAGCAGAGGGTACGGATTGTCTCCAGCACGCCTGGAACTTTCGCCTAGGCTACATTTTTCCACCAACCCCACTGATAGCCAAGTTCCTTCTGAGGCTCAAACACTCAACAGCTCTAGTACTGGCTGTGATTCCCTTTTGGCCACGGAGGCCTTGGTTCACCACCCTCCTGCAACTGAGCACAGCGGATCCACTTCCACTCCCGGTAACAATGGAGCTACTAACCCAGGGCCAGCTACTACATCCGGATCCAGAGAGATTGCACCTAGCGGCCTGGAGACTGAAAGGTCTAGGTTCCTAGATCAAGGATGTTCTCAGAAGGTAGTCGATACCCTGCTTCAAGCCAGGAAATCCTCCACGAAGAGCACCTACGAGAGAATCTGGGAAATATTCTCTTCCTTTGCTCAGGAACAAGGTTGGGACCCGTCTTCCCCATCAGCAGTACAAGTGCTTGAGTTCCTTCAGTCAGGTCTAGACAAAGGCCTTAGGTCTAACACCCTGAAAATCCAAGTCTCTGCCATCTCTGCCTTGACAGGGGTCAGGTGGGCACTTAACCCTCTGGTGGTGCAATTTCAAAAAGCCTGCCTGAAGCTAAGACCGCCCAGGAAACCTTCATTTCCAACATGGGACCTATCAACTGTCCTAGAGGTTTTATCCGGAGAACCATTCTTCCCACTTGAGGATACCTCCCTCTGGGACCTGACTCTAAAGGTATCATTCCTAATTGCCATCACATCAGCGAAGAGGGTCTCAGAAATGCAAGCCTTGCTGATTAAAGAACCGTATCTGATGATTTACCCAGACAGACTAACCCTGAAGCCTTCAGACAGGTTTATCCCAAAGGTCTCCTCTGCGTTCCACTTTAACCAGGAGATTGACCTCCCGGCTTTGATCACGGATCAGGGCGTCCCTCATCCCCTGGATGTCAAGGGCAACATTCTCCATTACCTTTCGGTAACCAAGCCATTCAGGAAATGCGAGAACCTTTTAGTCATCCCACATGGGTTCAGGAAGGGCCAGGCAGCTTCTGCCCGTACCATCGCCTCATGGCTCGTGAAAGCTATCAAGAAGGCCTACTCCTTAAGCACCTTGCAGATTCCGGGAGATCTAAGAGCGCATTCCACCAGGGCAATGGCTACTTCATGGGCAGCTTACTGTAAAGTTTCAGCGGAAACCATTTGTAGAGCGGCCACTTGGTCTTCGAGGAACACCTTCATTTCTCATTATAGAATAGACGCTGCACGCTTAGCAGCAGTTGAATTTGGGAGGGCCGTTATACATTCCAATTCTTCTGTTTCTTGTAAATACATTTTGATTTTGCATTCCCACCCAGTTTGGCGAGTTACTCCCCAACGTGTATGCTGCCATGATGCGACAGGAAAACGGAAAATTGTATACTCACCTTTCCGTAATTTTCCTTTCCTGTCGCATCTTCATGGCAGCATACAATCACCCACCCTCTAAGGTGACATGTGTATATATTTACAGAGAATACTGGGGCAGGTGTCTACTCTCTAATTTATAGCTATGTGGTCCTATCAGGTTGTGGAGGCGGAGTCACAACCCAACGTGTATGCTGCCATGAAGATGCGACAGGAAAGGAAAATTACGGAAAGGCGAGTATACAATTTTCCGTTTTTAGGAGTAAAGTTTAAGGAAGAAAAACTTACATTAAAATGCCCATCAATGCAGCGTTATCGGTGTCCATCTGCAGCCTTGTCAGTGTCAGTGTAGCCTTGCCTCAGTGTCCATTGCAGCCTTTTCAGTGCAGCTTTGCCCCAGTGCAGCCTTTTCAGTGCAGCTTTGCCCCAGTGCAGCCTTTTCAGTGCAGCTTTGCCCCAGTGCAGCCTTTTCAGTGCAGCTTTGCCCCAGTGCAGCTTTGCCCCAGTGCAGCCTTTTCAGTGCAGCTTTGCCCCAGTGCAGCTTTGCCCCAGTGCAGCCTTGTCAGTGCAGCCTTGTCAGTGCAGCCATGTCAGTGCAGCCATGTCAGTGCAGCTTTGCCCCAGTGCAGCCTTGCCCCAGTGCTCGCCGCGATCTCTGCCGACATACACAGTCCCTGCAGTCTCGGTGCCATATTTGAATTTACACACGGCTGTGTATATCGGCGGCGATCGCAGCAAAAGCCGCGATCGCTCCGATCCGAACAAAAAGTGACGGGGATCGGCCTATAACACGCACCCACGATTTTCCCCTGATTTTCAGGGGAAAAAAGTGCGTGTTATATGCCGATAAATACGGTATATAGCGCCAACAGTTTGCACAGCGCTTTACAACATGAGGGCAGACAGTACACTTAAAATACAAAATCAATACAGGAGGGATCAGAGGGCCCTGCTCGTTAGAGCTTACAATCTAGAAGGGAGGGTCAAGTGAAAACAAAAAGGTAATAACTGTAGGTGGTGAGCTGATGGAGAAAAAACAAAAAAAAACAAAAACAGTTGTTAGGTGTGGGTAGGGTAGGCTTCTCTGAAGAGAAGGGTTTTCAGGGATCGTCTAAAAGCTAATAGAGTAGGAGATAAGCGGACAGATTGGGGTAGGGCATTCCATAGGATTGGAGAGGCTTTGGAAAAGTCCTGGAGGCGAGCATGGGAGGAGGTGACGAGGGAGCTAGAGAGCAGGAGGTCTTGAGAGGAACAAAGAGAGCCGAGTAGGTTGGTATTTAGAGACTAGGCTAGTGATGTAGCTGGGGGTGAAATTGTGGATGACTTTGTAAGTAGTTGTTAGTATTTTGAATTTAATTTGTTGGGTGAACGAAAGCCAGTGGAGGGATTGACAGAGAGGGGTAGCAGAGCAGAGCGATTGGTAAGGTGGATGAGTCTGGCAGCAGCATTCATAATGGATTGAAGAGGGGATTAGTCTATGTAGAGGTAAGCCAATGAGAAGGGAGTTGTAGTAGTCGAGGCGAGAGATGACCAGGGAGTGAATTAAGAGCTTTGTTGTGTCATTGGTTAGAAAGAGGCGTATTTTGGAGATGTTGCGGAGGTTGAGGCAACAAGATTTGGACAGTGATTGGACGTGGTGCTTAAATGAGAGTTCAGAACCCAGGACTACACCTAGACACAATTTCACACTAGTCTAATGTGTGAACAGACAAAAAATTGTGACATTTTGTGCACATTCAGAAAAACACATCGTCTTTGCAGTGGCATTTATTGCTAATGGCAAATGTGCCAAGCGCAGGAAAAGGCATGATTTAAAAACCGCCCTAGGCTCAAAACTCAAAAAAGAGCTTCTTTCTGCGTTTGTCACATGTAAGGCAGCCCATTGACATAAATAGGCCGCCCTATGCGCAAACCATTACAACACACAAATGCACATATGTGCGACACCTGACTTTGCACTACACAATGTGAATGGAGGCTAATATTTTGCACACCTTTTGTTTTGATTCACTTGGAATGTATTTAGCTGATATCAATTGATAATTCTCTTCTGGGATCCCCTGCCATTGCTCCTTCCTTCCTCTGAGTGCCCCCATAGCAAGTGGCTTGCTATGGGGGCACTGATAGGGCTTGCGCCCAAGCCACGCTGTGTGTGTGTCCATTGACACACACAGCATGGCTTGGCTCTGCGCCCCCCCCCCCCACTCTTGTAATTGACAGCAATGGCTCTTTTTGATGCTTTGATCTCCACTGAGGAGAGAGAAAACCAAGAGAGTTGCTGCTCATGCACATCATTGGATCAAGATCGGGCGCAGGTAAGTATAATGGGGGCTGTTGGAGGGGGAGCTGCACAAAGGTTTTTTTTTAGCTTAATGCAGAGAATGCATTAAAGTGATTGTAAAGTCACGTATTTTTTTCTGTAAAAATAAAAAACATGTTATACTTTATACTGTTAGAGCAGTCCAGATCCTCATCTTCTCGGGTCCCTTTTTGGCTCTTTTGGTTCCTCCCTCCTGTTGAGTGCCCCCACAGCAAACCTCATGCTATAGGGGCAACGGAGCCAAGCTGCAGCTCGGTGTGTCCATTCAGACATGGAGCCCTGGTTCGGTCCCACCCCCTCTCTCTCCTGATTGGTTAACTGACTTTGATTGACAGCAGTGGGAGACAATAACTGCAGTGTCTCAGCCAATCGGGAGGGAGAGTTACGGACGGCTGAGGCACTCGTGGAGATCGCTAGATAGAGATGGGGCTCAGGTAAGCATTAGGGGTGCTGGGGCAGGTGCTGCACACAGAAGGATTTGAATAGAATATTCAATAGAATGCATTAAGATAAAAAAACCTTCTGCCTTTACAATCACTTTAAGGTAATAAAACCCTCAGCTTTTAGAACCACTTTAACCTTGGCTATTTTTTTTATAATTGGGCCTCCAGGCTATTTTTTTTCTGGAACGTCTTCTGGATGACACGCGTCCTGCGATTTTGCCATGTGGCAAAATCGCTCTGCGATTCGGGTGCCACTGAGAAATAATGACATCGCAAATGTGTTCTTCTGTGATTGTGGAATCGTGGGCAGAAACGTGGCGATTCCAATCACTTAGGTGTCAATGGAACCTTACTACTGACAGGCTGGGAGAGGGGTTTATGACAGATGAGAGCTACAGGGTCTCTTCTGTCATATTAACCCTACCTGTCTGCATTAATGATTCCACACTATATCCAAAACTCAACAAAAGGTTTTGGCTTTAGACACACTTTCATTTAACATCTAATGCCCCGTACACCCGGTCGGATTTTCCGACGGAAAATGTGTGATAGGACCTTGTTGTCGGAAATTTCGACCGTGTGTACGCTCCATCACACATTTTCGATCGGATTTTCCGACACACAAAGTTTGAGAGCAGGCTATAAAATTTTACGTCACAAATCCGACGCACAAAGTGCCACGGATGCTCAGAATAAATAAAGAGAGGAAAGCTATTGGCTACGGCCCCGTTTATAGTCCCGACGTACGTGTTTTACATCACCGCGTTCAGAATGATCGGATTTTCCGACAACTTTGTGTGACCGTGTGTATGCAAGAAAAGTTTGAGCCAACATCTGTTGGAAAAAAATCCTAGGATTTAGTTGTCGGAATGTCCGACCAATGTCCAACTGTGTGTACGGGGCATTAGAGTTAGAATACTTTAATCTTGCTTCATTAGTGATAGGCATGCTTAGAAGTTAAAGACCCACACTTTAATACCTGCATTAAATGGGAGTGCAAGGTTTGCAGAATAAGACACAATCCTTTCCTTCATTATTCACATACCTTGCCCAGTAAGGGCTCCACTATACATACAAGGATCTAATTTTGTTCTGTGATTATTGAATCATGTTCAAAGAGCATTACAACAAAAGGCAGCGGCTGGAGGCTCCGGCGTCCTGGACATTGCAGTGCCCCCAGGCACAGTCACATCGGTTGTTTACAGAAATCACAACGTATGGGGATTCTACGCCTTCTCTGTCAATGTGATGCACAGCAGGAGGAGAGCAGAAAAACTGATGACACTATTACCCCTCCATCTCCCCATCCCAGCTTCCTCCCCTGATCGCTGGGTACGTTTCATAACATTCCCCTCAGGGGGCATGCAGGGGCTGGTGTTCAGACTTGCCAGAACCAGTCCCTGTGGTCATGTGGCATGCTCCCAGCTGTGGGCTTGTCCAGCCAATCTGTATAAAAGTCACAGCAGCCCTGCAACCTTGTTACTAACACCAGACGAGACAGCAGAAGCCTTTCAGACCAATCCAGGACCATGAAGGGACTCGTACTCAGCTTAGCCCTCGCCACTCTGTATGTCCTGTATGTACAGGCTGATGTTCCCCTCCAGCCGGACTTCCAAGAAGACAAAGTAAGTGCCACAATTTACCATGACATATACCCAGACCAGCTGCAACATCCTTAAAGGGTCGCTCCACCCAAAACTGATCATTTAGGTTTGTACTGAGCCAGGTGAGGTGACTCATCTCATATCTGTTGGGAACTATAGTGGTTAAATTTCCCTCATGGAGTTTCCTGGCTCTGCCTGCTAGCCCTTGACATCCCTCTTCTGTGTCCATGCAGACACCAAAAGCATACAGAGCTTCCAAAAGTCCAACCAGTCCCCAACACTTAAAGTTAATGCTTTGTATTGAGGCTTACTCCTCCTATGCAGTGTCTGTTATATTATATTAAAGGTTAACTCCATCCAAAAGAAAAATTGCAGTTTTTAGTGGGGAACAGTGGTCTCAAACTTCAGTGGCGAAATGATGTCAACAGTCATAGTCATTTGTGTCTCTGATAATAAAAGGTGTCACTTTCTCAAAATTAGAATTGCCAATTATGTATTATTTACTAAAGTCATTCTAGCAGGGGGAGGTGAAACTAGCAATTATGTTGGTAATGTTTGTAGCTGGTGGATGGTAGTGGAAATCTGGCAGGGATATAATGAGCATGCAGAGATATAAGTTTAGTTCTGGGTCGATTGTCAACAAGGTGAGACTCCTTTGTGTTGGCAAAAGCTGGTGAACTGGGCTGGGGGCTCTAGTGTGGAGATCCATTTAAGAGAAACATATGATGGTGGTGAGTTATTCAACCTAGTAAACCAAAGTACCAGTTCAGGTTGGACTGAGCCTATAAAAGATTGCAGCCCTTTTACTAAAATTACGGGCATAGAAATAGTTAAATCAGTTGTTGTGTACTACAACCCACACAAGTTCACGTTGCTATAAAGTTCTCTCGTGCCCACCTCTGCTCTATCGCTGGGAAGTTGGGAGGTCTTCTTTGGCCCACAGGGTGTCTGGCATTTCTATGACATCTGTATAGTAACCAACATTTTTACAGGATACACTTACTTTTAAAAGTCAACAAAAGCCCCTACACACATACATGACTCCCCAATGGCCCTGGAGCAATAAGTTAAAATAAATACAGATCTCAGACTGCAACATGTCCCACTTCAAGCTTCTGTGGTTTAGTGATGTCTGGGTTGTGTTTGCAGCCTCTGGGACTGCAAACGAGGAGAGGAGATTGACAGTTTATGAACCTCCATACCTAGTACTTGCCCATGCACGGTGGTGCACACGTGCCTGCTATTGAGAGCCTGTAAACGTTGCCCAAATAGAGTTTGTGGCAGCATGCAGTTGGAAAAAATATCCTCCAGTCATAGGAAGTGTTATTATTATATAGGATTTGGGGTTCCTAGCACTAAGTGGCCCCGAGATACGGGCCCCAAAGTCAGGTCGCAAAATGTCAAGCACTTCTGCAGCAGAGAATGACATTTTGTGACCCGACTTTGGGGCCCCATATCTCAGGGCCACTTAGTGCTAGGAACCCCAAATTTGGATATGTTATAGTGCTAGTCCAACTGTGTTAGCACTCCAAATTGGGGTTCCTAGCTCCAAGTGGCCCCGAGATATATGTGGCCCCAAAGTCGGGTTGTAAAAAACACTTATAAACGCAAACGTGTTTGGCGTCTGAAACGTGGAAAACTTTTGCGTCTGAACCAATTTTTTTGCTTCTGGAAAAACGAGGTTAAACGCAACTGCCTAAAAACACCAAAAAACGAGACTGTGTACATGGACACATAGGATAACATTGAATGGGTTCAGGGGCAGTTAAAAAAAAGGGTCCAACTGCCTCTGAACACGAGTTTAACAGCGTCTCGTGTGCATGAGGCCTAATACACTAGGAATCAGAGGGCCCTGCTCGTTAGAACTTTCAATATAATAGGGAGGGTCAAGAGATACAAGAGGCAATAACTATAGGGGATGTGCTGATGGAGAACATAAATGTACAGTTGTTAGGTAGGGGCCAGATAGGCTTTTCTAAAGCGATTCTCTGAAGTGTTCCCTGAGCTTCCATCCTCTGATAGGTGTGTTGGCCAATCAGGGGGTGGAAGCAAACTGCGCACTTTCTATCGGGGTAATGTCTGAGGCCTATATAGAATAAAGCACATTTGCCCTCCATCCCCTTAATGTGACTAGGACAGCTGGGAGGGCATTCAAATGTGGTGAGAGGTCATATGGCCCACCTACACCTATGGATGCAGCAAACTTTGCCCACCCTTCAATACAAGGGACTGTCCTTGGAATTTATGGATATTTGGCAACAAGACATGTAGATTACACATATAGGATTTATGAAGGTTATACAACTGTTGGTCACCAAAATTGAAGAACTCAGAAAATCACAGAATAAAGGGGCCCAGAGGTCCCAAAACTAGTATCAGCCTTGAAGAGAAACTAAAAGCCTAACTCCAGCCAAAACATTTTATATAGAGCATGGAAGGGTTAGAGTGCCTGTCTAGGATATTTCCCCTTACCCCACTATCAGAAAAGGTAATAATCTCTCCAATTAGAACACAGAAAAAACAATTTCAGTAGAGTGAGAAAGAGTTTGAACTTCTGACAATGTTTCATGCCTTTTGACAAACAAACCCAAATTACTTGTCACAAAGAGCGGAGGGAAAAATCTTCCCAATGGGGCCACAAACTTGGCTTGGGTAGACTTGAAGCAAACATGGAACATCCCTCAAAATCAGGGATCTGATTGTTTTCTCTAGGCTGCTACCCAATGATTGCTCTAGGCTGCTACCCAATTATTGCACTAATCTTATTTGCCCTGGTCAGTTAGCCCATGTCTTTTTGCTTTCTTTTGGCTGTAGATTGTTGGAAAATGGTATGGCATCGGACTGGCCTCCAATTCTGGCTGGTTCAAGGCTAAGAAGCAGTTGTTGAAGATGTGCACCACTGTTATTACCCCCACTGCTGATGGGAATCTCGATGTTGTGGCCACCTATCCTAAGTAAGTGAACCATCTGTTGATCAAGGAAGGAGGGGTTGTACTTGCACAGAAATTAAATATTCCCTTTGTCAGTCACAATATTAACCGGTAAATCTATCGGAGAATAAGATGATATCTTTTAAAGAAGCTTGTAATGGAAAAAAAAAAGAAAAAAGGGGGGATATTGTTGCTGACCTCGCTCTAAAAAACATTAGCTCTCTAGCTTTCTCAATTGCTGACCTGATACAAGAATGCAGCAGGTGAGGACAGAACACCCGCTCCCTGTACATGTTCTAGGTTTGGCGTCTCAGAAAACTTTGAAACAAGAGGATCCACCAGGCAAATAGCATTTTCAGAAGGCGGTGCAGCAGTCCCTGTATTTCTCTAATGCTCGGTTTCCTTTGAGATATCCATAAAAAGTTTATTAGTCTAAACCTGATGCCATGTACACCATATGTAGGCAGACAACTGAAACAGTTGACTTTTGAAGGAATGAAATCACAATGACCAAGACAGCTGCAAAGATGAATCACATTCTGCTGATTGCCAGTTAATAGTTTGCATAGGCTTTAATAAAAGCAGACTATCACCACTTTAATCGGTGAGTTTTTTAAGCACCGTGAAGTAACAGAGATTCAAATGGATCAAATACATTCTGTTCATACAGTAAAAAGAATAACACATCGATACAGATGTAAAATCACAGACAAATGAATTCTGATTGGTTGTGTTGATGAATGCACTTTTGCCTTTTACTTTTGCTTATTGAACAACTAGTAGCCTGTGGAGATTACCATTTCACACCAGATCGTGTTTGGTTCTGTTCCAGGCAAGACCGATGTGAAAAGAAGAGCATGACCTACATCAAAACCGAACAGCCTGGCCGTTTCCTGTCCAAGAGCCCACGTAAGTCAATGCCACAGATGCCAAATTATCCATTATAATGAAAAGGGATACCTACTTTGTACAGTATTGGACATCTGCTTTGCTGCATGCAAACAAAATACTTAAACTTCTGTTCTCTCTAAGGTTATGGCAGTGATCACATCATCTCAGTGATGGAGAGCAACTATGATGAATACACCATGATGCACACTCTGAAGACCAAGGGCGGTGAGGTCAACACTGTTGTATCTCTGTTTGGTAAGTGCTTATTCACATCTAAAAGTGAACCAGTGCCTAGATCATGCAAAGCAACAGGTTCACTTAGCTGCCCAACCCCCTGTTGCTTATACTCACTTTGTGGTTTTGCTTGCCAGTTGTTTACCAGGGAGAATGTAAATGCCTTGTGCAGGCAAGCTCTAGGTCGATCTTGCAAGGCTAAGAAACCCCAACCCACTTGTAACATCACTTGAGTTTGGACATTGGCTGCTCAAACACCCAGTGCTGTACTGTGGTAATGAAAAGAAGCTAGTCACATGATCACCAATGCCCAGAAGTACAAGTATTTAGCTTTTCTTTGGCAGGCAATTTTATGGGTGGGAGAAAGAAGGGGAGGCGAGTAAAGGTGGGAGGTAGGGGGCAGGAAATCAATGGAACAAGTTGCTTTTAAAAGAAATATATACTTTTTTTTAATATGTCTTCTTTTATTATGTTCATTACTAACAATTATATTAATAGGATATAGATGCATTTAATTCAAGAAAAACTAAAATACCAAAGACTTGAATTGTAATCAATGACAAAAATGACAACCCCCTTGCAGAGATGACTAGAGAGATGGCAGACACTTCTAAAGACACACAGGCAGTTCTGGGCCATCTTATTAGAAAGCCCAGCATTCTTTTTTACAAAATTAAAGTCATGGATGTACCCAAATGTATTTATTTGTTCAATGGAGATTATATTCCAGTAGTTTAAAACATAGCATAAGACATCATTTTACAAACTTCAAAACTAAATGGCAAAAAGCAAATGACATTAACCAAAAACTATTATTGTTTCTCTGCAAAGAGGATTTCTTTTTATTTTATTCAAAAGGAGAAGTACTGTAGAGCTACTAAGGAAAAATGTGTGTGTGGGGGGTGCACCTTTCCTCCAATCAGCTGTCATACAGTGTATACCATTTATCCACTCCTACTGCTGAATGTGGAAGTGAAAAATTCTAACGTGAGATTAGAATTCTAAAAAATATAGCAAGCTGAAGACACCAGATATACATGTAAAACTTATGTAGGGAGATTTGTTTAATCTCTGTGTATCATCTGACACTGTTCACTTCTCTGGGTATATGTGAGGGTTTACATCCACTTTAACACATCTCTGCCATTTTGAAGGGGTGTAACGATGAGAAGCACTGCAGATAAATAAAACCTATGTAGGGATATTTGTTTTATCTCTGTATCATCTGGGGCTGTTCACTTCACTGGTTATCTGAGGGTTTACATCCACTTTAAAGTTACAATAGACAATATCATTCTCCAAAAATAACTCATACATATCCACTACTTAATGACCCTCTAATCTACTTCTTTGAAATGGCTTATTATTGTGTTTTTTTGCCTCCTTGTAATGTCCTCAGTGAGCTTCCAAACCCCCAAAACTCTTCTCCCCCCCCTTCACTTCTGTATGTTTGGAACAAGTAGTGCAGATTAGTTGCGGTCGTGTGGACTGCTCTATGCACATTACAAGTCCCATAGCTCATCTCGGGGGTAAGCAAGAGAGGGTGGCTACGTACCTAAGTACAGCACAGTTGGACTATGGAGAACAAATGTAGCCACCTCTAAAAGGAAGTGTGATCACAGCAAAGAAAAAGTGAATAAAGGTCCAAAAGGGTCATGTGTTCTTCCACTCACACTGGAACAGGAGAAAAACAGAAATTTCACTTGCAAGCGAAGCTGTTTGCCCCCATCCAAAAAGAAATGAAATTAGAACTCCAGCAGAGCCTTTAGTTTTGGATAACATGGGGAGGGCATGGATATAACAGCCCCCATTATTTGTTACCAGAACAGAAAGTGAGAGGGAATCCAAAATGTTACAGTTTCACAGTCAATTGACTTCTCATGAATGGGTTCGTTGAAAAAATTTAGCTTTGATCAGTTCAAAGAATTGGTTCAGTTTTTCTTCGTTCAGCCCACTGGCTGAACAAAAAAAAACCTGAGCCATGAAAGGCCAGCTTTACTGGAACAATAAATTAAGGGGAAATCTCATCAATGGGGATACAAACAGCAAGGACAACCTGAGCAAAATTCTAACTCTTCCTTGGAAATTCTACTTTACAGGAAAATTGGCTACACGTGGCTTAAACTTGAAGAGCCACTTTAGCACAAGTGTTGATAAATCAGTATCACTGTGCTTCCGAAATGACTCGATTTGTCCTCCATTACAGGCAGATCCCCAGATCTGAGACCAGAACTCCTGGAGAAATTCAAGCAGACTGCTAAGGAATATGGACTGACTGATGAAAACATCCTCATCCTTCCTCAAACTGGTATGTTCATCGCAACACACCTATTACTTTTCAATGTCCCTACATGTGCAAACCCAGGGTATCTGAGAAGCCCACAGCAACCAGCTATTCATTTACTGTGGTCACAGCAAAGATTATTTAGGATTGGCTGCCATAGTATGCTGCTCTTATGACTGTAGCTTTGGTGCTTTTACCAGCCACATTCCAGTTATTTTTGGTACAAGGTTAGAAAAATGACAGCTTGAATCCAGATTTGAAGCCCGGTGATGCTGCTTTGGTTGGCCAGTAAGGGCACTCTCAATGGTTAGAGTTGGCAAGGTTTAGCCATGAGGTCAGGGAAAGTCAGGCTCGAGTAACAAAGTGACACTAAATCAGAGAGGTACATAGAGGAGGTATTTGTAATAGCAGACAAGATATGTGCAGTCTACGCAGCACTAAATCCTCTCCATTTTCTTTCCACAGATAAGTGTGTGTCCGAAGCATAAAAAGGTGAGTACATGGGCCACACTGAAAAATGAAGGAGTACCTGTATATTTGGGAAATACTACTAACACAGCTTTACAGCTTCCCTTGCCCCCTCTCCACCTCTAGCCTGCTCATTGGACCACAAAGCAACATAATCAAATCTGTCCAATGAGTAAGCAGAGGGCTCAGGAAGCTTAAAAGGTGCCAAGAAATAATAATAGAAGGATCTTTGTGTCTATATAGTGCAGCAGAACAAGCAAAACTAGCTGAAAAGCTACAAATTCTTTGCCAGGTAAAAACAGTACCAATGTGTAAAATGTATTTTTTTGGGGTGTAAGGAAGGGTCTATAGACATGGCAGCGCCAAATGGAAATAGCCTAATGCAAAATGAATTCATTAGTAAGGGCAGCATTTTATACTTTTTACTGCCTTATACCTGCAATACTTAATACAATCTGATTGTACAATCTCCTGTACATCTGACAACGACTATGTAGTACAAGGATCTACCTGATTGGATATTAACTAAATCAATGGTTTATGGTAGCCTTCACATTACATAGTTTATATTTTTATATTAAGGAAGATTTATTTTTACTTCAAAGTGGAGTTCCAGCAACTTTTTTAGGCCCCTTTCACACTGGGGCGGTGGAGGCGTCGGCGGTACAACAGCGCTATTTTTAGCGCTGCTGTACCGTCGTTCTTGCAGCTGTATTCGGCCGCTAGCGGTGCGGTTTTAACCCCCCGCTGGCGGCCGAAAAAGGGTTAAAATCCCTCGTACAGCGCGGCTATAGCCGCGGTATTGCCGCGGTATAGCCGCGCTGTCCCATTGATTTCAATGGGAAGGAGCGGTGAATACACCGCTCCTTTCCCGCTCCAAAGAAGCGGTTTGCAGGACTTTTTTCACCGCCCTGCCTGCGCACCGCTTCAGTGTGAAAGCCCTCGGGCTTTCACACTGAACAAACAGCGGAGGCTGTTTAGGGGTGGTTTTCAGGCGATATTTTTAGCGCAATACCGCCTGAAAACCGCTCCAGTGTGAAAGGGGCCTTAGTGTTGGGTAGAGTCTGGATGGCAAACGCATTTCCATATTTTTATTGCCCTTTGTGTCCCCACTGGTAAGATATCAGTTCAATTCCTGTCTAAGTGACACTCAGGGCATTCCTGTGGGCTGAATTTATAGTTCTCAGTCTGAAGGGCATTCTCAGTATATTCCTTTGGCAGTCCACTTGGGGCTGATAAGTGCCCCTTCTGCATTTGAAAGAGCATAGGCAGAACAACTTTCTCTTGTATAAAGCTGAATTCCAGGTATGTTTGTGCCTGGTTGATCCCTGTGGAATTGGAGAATCACTGTAGTAGCTGCCACCACTACAGTGATCTTTGCTGTCTTCCAGATCCTTTGCCAAGCATCTGCCCTGCTGCATAGCGACCATAATTTGGGGGGGGGGGGGGGGGGCGGGGGGAGGTCGCTCACTCAGCACAGGTGTCATTTGGAGAACACCTTGAATTTTTCTCAATGAATACACAGCATTTGCTGTTTTGATGAGGTGAAGAGGCGGGGCAGTTATGTCACAATCTGCACCTCCTACAATAAGAGAATGATTTGCATTCATTCATAAAGAAGAAAGCAAGGCTTTCTAAGGAATGGTACCCATAATAAGCACTGTGGTTACTATTCAACAGGACAGCCACTTGCATGCGATCTGGGAGACAGCAAGGATCCAGCTTTCATATTTAGGGGGGGCACATGGGGGGACAGGGACAAAAGTAGGGGGGGGCAACTATAAAATGCACATATATATATATATATATATATATATATATATATATATATATATATATATATATACATATACATATATACATACACACACATATTGGGGCCCTTTACTACGATCCCACAATGGCCCTTTCACATGTTCTGCAGTGAGCTCCCTTTCTACTGTATCCCCCCCCCCGGGTGGCAGAAAACAAGAGATATATGTCACCAGCATACCAAGAAAATATAAGGGTCCAAAGCAGTGGGAGAACTATCAGGGTTGCAAAGGTTCTCTTGCCACGGGGCTCTAGTGTTCTGCCACTGTGGGGTTCCCCAGCTTCCTTTTGCTGTCCTGCCCCTGCTATTGACAGCGCTGGTCTGGCATCTCTTGGAATTTATAGGCTGGTTCTGCTGGTTCTCCTGTCCTAAGGACTGGAGAAATCAGTCAGTTTTTTCAGAGTCCTGGTGGAGTCCTTCCTGCAACTCGCTCTTCTCTCTGCCAATGAGGATGCAGGGGAAGGAGCAGATCGGGCGGCCGTGGTTATGTGAGCGCTCGCATTATGCAGTGTCAGTGAGCAGAGGGAGGTAGGAGGAATCACCCGCAGGAGCTGACAGGGGACGCTCTCCCTCTTAGACATTGCCTTTTTGTAAAAAAAAAAAAAAAAAAAAAAAAAATTTAATTGGGGGGGGGGGGGGGGGGCACATGGTGGGGCATAACATAATGTTGAGGGGTCAGGGCCCCCTCTGCCCCCCCCCTAGGGACGCCATTGCAAGGACTTGTAGTAGTGGCAGCTAATGCAGCAATTCTCCACTTCTACAGGGAACAGGCCAGGTATAGAATATGCATACATACAAAAAAACAAAATGAAAAAAAACAAAAATTCATATCTGGAATGCATCTTTAAATAGTTGTGCTCCCCTGGAACAATCATTTATGCAGCAATGTTATTTATTGGTTTCCTTTATCTCATCATGTTTGTTTTTCCCATCAGAGTGAAGATGCAGTACCCCAATCGTTCCACTAGATGGCATCCATGTTATAGCTGGGTTTAGCTTGCTGTGAAAGTATGCGCACAATAAACTCCTGCATGAATCCCTGATCTGCCTGATCCTTATTTATAGACAACTCACGATGAGCACATTACTATTACTTCTTTTTATTTACAAAGTAAATGGTTTCAGTGAGAAAGTGGAAAACCTCTACACTTGCTCCACTGCTGCTGACTGTCAAAGTTTTGGTGTTTGGTAATTGATACTACCAGGGTTTGGAAACACTGCGTCATAACCCATCTACAGAAACCCATGGGTAGGGAGGCCAGCAGTGCGGCCCAGATGCAGTTTGTCCCCAGGTAACTGGCTGAGGTAGTGGGCTCCATTGGTACATCCTAGCCAGTAAGTAGAGATGGGGACAAAAACTCAAACTTTAAAAAAAAAAAGTGAAAAACTTCTAAAAAAGCCCAGATGATCCTATAAATAATAATCCATTGCCTTGTTTCCACTGAGCAGATCGGTTTGAGTCGGTACAGTTCGAATGGCCTAGAATGGTCCGGTCTATTCTTGTGAGCGTTTCCACTGCAAGTGGGACCACAAGGGGCCATACAGGGTTTAGAAAAAATGCCTCAGCATAGCACAGAAGAGGGTTTTCTGTCAGCCAATAGGTGGAATGTATCGTAGCTCCGCCCTAACCGAACCGTTCCATTTTCTATGGCCCCACATCTGAAGCAGGACCCTAAATGGAACGGTTCGGTTCGGTTGTATGGGCCGCTTTCATAATGGAAACACCCAAAATAGCGTACCGTACCGAACCGATCCGCTCAGTGGAAACGAGGCACATGTGGACAATCTACATCCTTTACAAATACATTCATAAATATTCCCACTGCGATGTAAAAACTGAGATATCTGACCCATAGGTAACTTTACAATCTTGTCTATTTGTCTATTGTAGCTGTCATTTGTAGGCTATAGGAGGATTGACACTTAGAAGAGAAGTGCAGGAATAAAAAAAAGAAATAAAATAAACATACATACTCACATAGATGCTGACTCTGTCCCCCGTCATCTCTACACCGAGAACTGAATAAAAGACCGCTCACTGCCCAGTTCTGGGGTCTGTCAGTCACCACTCTGCTCTGCCCCTCCAGCGCTCACTGTGGGGGATGGGGGAGGAGCAGCTGGCTCAGGCACTCAGCGGCGTGCTGATAGGCTGAGCTGGCTGGCAGGCAGGTATCTGGGTAGATTCCAACATTATTGTCGGGATTCCTACTGGCTCTGTGACATTAGCCGACAGTGAGCAGTTAAACTGGAATAACACATACTTTGTATTTATTACATGTTCTCAATCACATAGCATAACTTGGGGAAAAACAATTATATATACACACATACATATACATACATACATACATACATACATACATACATACATACATACACACACAAACATTTCTACCTACTTGCTCTTTTCTGAAAACTACAAAACTGAAGGGGGGGGTGGGGGTGGGGGCAGATCTGCCAGATGCCTGCTCCAAAACAAACACCTAAAAAAGTATGATTTTTTGTTAAATTATTTTTTGGTATGTGTGAATGGGAACACATAATAAATATATTGTTGGGTTTTCTGAATGCAAAAAAAGAAATACACTTTAATTCATGGTTGAAATAAATAAATGCCAAATAATATGGGCAAAGATTCATTAGGCAAATCACCCAATTGAATTTTAAATATGATGAATATATGTACCTGAAGGTGTTTTGATATCACCCTACTCTCATCCCCTGCACAGCATTACTCAAATGGGCAGATGAAGGGGCAGTACTAGGGGGTCAATCAGGTGTACGTCATGCACATGCGCTGACGAGGAACCTGCCAACAGGAGGAGAGAGCAGTGCGGACAGAGAGATGATGACCTCCGTGTGCTGCTGTCGTTTCATTGTTCCACCAGGCAGGTTCTTTTTTTTTTTTCAATACTTTATTTTAGAACAGCACACGGTAATTACAGAAATCATAGTTATGTGAGTGCTAAACTGAAGCACATTCAAGAAAAGTTTGAGTACAAGCCGCAACAAGCAAATATATGTACAAACCAAGGACCTGGAATACCAGGCTCTAGGGCACCTCTGTACCCCGTGTGAATTTTATACAAGGTAAATACCTTTTTTATACCATCAAAAGAAGAAAGGCAAATCAGAATAGGATGAATGCAGGGGAGAAGGGAGAGGAGAAAAAAAGAAAGGAAGGAGTGAGGTGGATTAAGGGAAAAAAGGGGCCAGTCACTCCGCCAATGCTCCAGGCCCAGAGTTATATCAAGTGATAAACAAGATGGATCAAAGCAGCCAGCACAGTCTGTTGATAACCAAACATAATGATATAAAAGTCCAAAAAATGCGGCGCTTAAAATAACAAGTAATTGTGAGTCCAAAATAGAGGAGAAGGATGTACCCGTCACCAACTTCAGTGTATATAAACTACAGCACTCGCCACCACGTATCGCACATCCGCGTTACAGAGAAAAAATGTGTAAACCGTAAGTCTCAATAGCCCAGGTCAGCGGTAGTGGGACGCAATGCGGTCCAACATCACGGCGCATGGGCAAAGAGACTCGTAAACACATGTTGAAGCCACCCCGCGTAATATGAATAGCAGGGAGCTATCAGATAGCAAAATGGGTTATAAAAAACTGACATACTTGATAGAAAACAATATGGGATGCCTGTGGGGAGGCTATGGAGGAAGCCACACAGAGGTCAACCCATAAACAATAAAAATATAAAAAATATTAATTATGGAGACGTAGAATGGGATGAATGTAGAATGGGACGTTAATAGTTTTATAAATAACAGCTGAATATACAGTGGGGATGGAAAGTATTCAGACCCCCTTAAATTTTTCACTCTTTGTTATATTGCAGCCATTTGCTAAAATCATTTAAGTTCATTTTTTTCCTCATTAATGTACACACAGCACCCCATATTGACAGAAAAACACAGAATTGTTGACATTTTTGCAGATTTATTAAAAAAGAAAAACTGAAATATCACATGTTCCTAAGTATTCAGACCCTTTGCTCAGTATTTAGTAGAAGAACCCTTTAGATCTAATACAGCCATGAGTCTTTTTGGGAAGGATGCAACATGTTTTTCACATCTGGATTTGGGGATCCTCTGCCATTCCTCCTTACAGATCCTCTCCAATTCTGTCAGGTTGGATGGTAAACGTTGGTGGACAGCCATTTTTAGGTCTCTCCAGAGATGCTCAATTGGGTTTAAGTCAGGGCTCTGGCTGGGCCGTTCAAGAACAGTCACGGAGTTGTTGTGAAGCCACTCCTTCGTTATTTTAGCTGTGTGCTTAGGGTCATTGTCTTGTTGGAAGGTAAACCTTCGGCCCAGTCTGAGGTCCTGAGCACTCTGGAGAAGGTTTTCGTCCAGGATATTCCTGTACTTAGCCGCATTCATCTTTCCCTCGATTGCAACCAGTCGTCCTGTCCCTGCAGCTGAAAAACACCCCCACAGCATGATGCTGCCACCACCATGCTTCACTGTTGGGACTGTATTGGACAGGTGATGAGCAGTGCCTGGTTTTCTCCACACATACCGCTTAGAATTAAAGCCAAAAAGTTCTATCTTGGTCTCATCAGAACAAAGAACCTTATTTCTCACCATCTTGGAGTCCTTCAGGTGTTTTTTTAGCAAACTCCATGCGGGCTTTCATGTGTCTTGCACTGAGGAGAGGCTTCCGTCGGGCCACTCTGCCATAAAGCCCCGACTGGTGGAGGGCTGCAGTGATGGTTGACTTTCTACAACTTTCTCCCATCTCCCGACTGCATCTCTGGAGCTCAGCCACAGTGATCTTTGGGTTCTTCTTTAGCTCTCTCACCAAGGCTCTTCTCCCCCAATAGCTCAGTTTGGCTGGACGGCCAGCTCTAGGAAGGGTTGTGGTCATCCCAAACATCTTCCATTTAAGGATTATGGAGGCCACTGTGCTCTTAGGAACCTTAAGTGCAGCAGAATTTTTTTGTAACCTTGGGCAGATCTGTGCCTTCCACAATTCTGTCTCTGAGCTCTTCAGGCAGTTCCTTTGACCTCATGATTCTCATTTGCTCTGACATGCACTGTGAGCTGTAAGGTCTTATAAAGACATATGTGTGGCTTTCCTAATCAAGTCCAATCAGTATAATTAAACACAGCTGGACTCAAATGAAGGTGTAGAACCATCTCAAGGATGATCAGAAGAAATGGACAGTACCTGAGTTAGATATATGAGTGTCACAGCAAAGGGTCTGAATACTTAGGACCATGTATATATCCAAGTTGTATATCCAGCGGGTCTCCATAATTATTTTTTTATATTTTTATTGTCATATTCTTTATGGGTTGAGCTCTGTGTGGCTTCCTCCATAGCCTCCCCACAGGCATCCCATATTGTTTTCTATCAAGTATGTCGATTTTTTATAACCCATTTTTCTATCTGATAGCTCCCTGCTATTCATATTACGCGGGGTGGCTTCAACATGTGTTTACGAGTCTCTTTGCCCATGCGCCGTGATGTTGGACCGCATTGCGTCCCACTACCGCTGACCTGGGCTATTGAGACTTCCGGTTTACACATTTTTTCTCTGGAACGCGGATGTGTGATACATCTGTGCTCCAGTGATGTAATACGCTTGGCCGACGCAACGATGCAGCGGACGTCAGCCCGGTGTCAGTTGTTGTTGTAGCAAGCCAATGAAAGTGTCTGGCTTAGCCGCGCATGGGCCATAAGGGCAGAGGCTTGCCGAGCTTTCTTTGGGTGAACGTAATGGTGCGGTGGATATTATCCCTGTGTCTGACGTCACTTTGTAGCCAATGGGTTGGGTTCCTCTGGTTACTACACCCAGCTGCTGTTTTGGAAGATTATCTCCTCCCCAATCAGTTGCAATTGACCTCTTTATATTTAGGGCGTGCTGGTTTCAGTGAAGCCATGCCTCTGATGATATCCGTTTGCAATGAAACATGTCAGGCAGGTTGACACTAGCATGCTGAATGCTGCAGCCGATCGTTTCTTGTGATGCATGCACCTTTGAATTTTAACTGTAAGTTACTACAATAAATTTCTTTTAAGTGTTATTGCGGGCTTCACTATTGGTCACTTATTTCCTTCACTGGGTACTGCTGATCGATAAACTGAATGCCTTACATCTAATGTGATTTCCTGGAGAAGCGTGTTGAGGGTGAATACCATCTGGAGACCTTTCATCTGCCTATGTGAGATTTTATTTAGAAGCACAATATGCAAGATGCGCCTTGGGTCATTATAACACGCATACCATTTCCTGCTATCTAGTAAGCAGATTTCTTTACCACGTGGAGGCGAGTGCTGTCGTTTATATACACTGAAGTTGGTGACGGGTACATCCATCTCCAGAGTTCTATCAGTATAAAGTATCCAGGTAGTAGGATTTACTTCAACAGCTCTGTGTACTCCTCAGATTAAACAAATTTGTACCATTAGAACCATTTTTTAAGAAATTTCTCCCAGAGACCCCTTTCCGTGGCCACCAAGTCCTCCATTTCATTGATTTCAGCCACCAGGTAGGTTCTTGACCAGTTGTCAAGAACTTAGCTATGAAGTCCATATTACAGAACTGGCTGAACAGAATTATAAACTCTTTAGCAGGTACAAAGGTTCCCATATGCTGTATGTAATCAGGGCTGGTGCAAGGTTTTTTGACACCCTAAGTGAAACCTCATTTTGCCACCCCATTTGGCTCTACCCTTGACTCCACCCCCTTTGTCCTGCCCTAGTAACACATGTGACCTACTTGGCCATTACACTGACCTACCTACCCGACACATACACTGATGAATTAAAAAAGAAAGTATGTGGCGCTAACTTAGCTAAAATAAAAAATATTAATATAAGTAAGATCAACAATAAATGTGCAATTAATCTTATAACAAATAATACTATATAGCCATGCTTGACTAATTGATAAAAAATAGAGAATATTAATTAAACCTGCGCAACAATAATAATATCACAATGCAGATATAAAGTGCAAAAATGCTTCAAAGTGATAGAGTGCAAAAAACATAATGTCCAATGACAACAGTTCATATGGAAAGTGATGAGGGTGAAGAAAAATAAATAAAAGTCCAATGACAAGAAACTTCAAGTGACAGTTAATATGGAAAAAAGTGCATATGTGCAAAATAGTCGACAGAAATTCCACTTCATACAATTTCTTTCACCATCCGATGTACGCCACTTATTTGCCCCAGCCTCTCACCTCACAAGAAGACCCCTATAGGTCAAGTCAAGCCACTACTATGGGTAGATGCTGGATCCTCAGCAATCGATCATCTCCCACAGGTATCCACAACAATGCCCGACCAAGGAGGGTTTCAGGCTCATCCAATGAGGTATTACCATGCAATAAAGAAGGGGGGCTCTATAGTGTAGTATTTCAATACACTTTAACCACTTGCTGACCAGCCGCCGTCATTTTACGGCGGCAGGTCGGCACGATCCCACGAGCCATCGTAGCTATACGGCGGCTCTCGGGATCGGGATAGCAGGCGCGCGCACACGCCCGATGCACAGCGGGGGTGCCGATGCTTGTGGCCGACGGTCGCAATGACCGCCGGCCACGAGCGATCGCGGGCACGGGAGGCAGAACAGGGAAGTGTGTGTGTAAACACACAAATCCCTGTTCTGTGAGGCGTGATAGATCGTAAGTTCCTATTAGCTAGGAACCACGATCTGTCATTTCCTCCAGGTCAGTCCCCTCCCCCTACAGCTAGAAACACACCTAGGGAACACAGTTAACTCCTTGATCGCCCCCTAGTGTTAACCCCTTCCCTGCCAGTGACATTTTTACAGTAATTAGTGCATTTTTACAGCACTGATCGCTGTATAAATGACAATGGTCCAAAAAATGTGTCAAAAGTGTCTGATGTGTCCGCCATAATGTCGCAGTCCCGCAGAAAAAAAGAAAAAAAAAATGGCAGATCGCCGCCATTACTAGTTAAAAAAAATAATAAAAATGCTATAAATCTATCCCCTATTTTGTAGACGCTATAACTTTTGCGCAAACCAATCAATATACGCGTATTGCGATTTTTATTACCAAAAATATGTAGAAAAATACATATCGGTCTAAACTGAGAAAAAATGTGCTTTTTTTAAAAAAAATGGGGATATTTATTATAGCAAAAAGTACAAAATATGGCGTCTTTTTCAAAATTGTCACTCTTTTTTTGTTTATAAAAATAAATAATAAATAAATAAATAAAAAAATAAAAACCGCAGAGGCGAACAAATACCACCAAAAGAAAGGTCTATTTGTGGGAAAAAAAGGATGTCAATTTTGTTTGGGTGCAGCGTCGCATGACTGCGCAATTTTCAGTACGACGCAGTGGCGAATCGCAAAAAATGGCACAGTCATTCAGCAGCCAAATCTTCCGGGGCTGAAGTGGTTAATAAAAAAAACGAGTAGTAACTTTACAGTTCAGGATTATCAATACAGTTTAGTATAGGAACTTCGTGTCTCGGCCTCGACCAGAAGTGACGGCACCCGGCTCCTTTCTGACGCGTTGCGTCACTGAACGCGTGACTTCAAAGGGTAATGGAGTCGGATGTCGATTACCGGTTTATATAGTGAGTTCCGCTATCATAGCAACAGTGCATAAATGGTAAACTCCCTATTTTGATCTGAGTTTACAATAGCAAGGTATCGATATAGTAAAAGTCAACCTATATAATCCATATAACACTTTTAAAAGGTAGGAAATATAAAAAAAAAAACATAAAAAATATGATCTAATGGGTATATGTAACCCACCAATGGACAGCGCCACCTGGTGGTTAAAGTACTTGCATTACCATCTTATTAGATAAATCTCTAGTGACATCTAGTGGATAATTAAAAATAGGAACAAAGGAAATAACGCTGACATGTTGTAAATAAGGGTACTAACCTATCTGAATAATAAATTAGCAGCTTAACGAGAAAAGAATAAAATAAAATAAATACGAGCTCTTCACACATAATTATAGATATGGGACCTCCTAATAATTCATATAGAAATCCAATGGACAAACAAAGTCCACTAATGTAAGACGCCATCTACTTATTAAGTATTAACTAAATACACTGACCTACCTGACACATACACTGACCCACATACCTGACACATACGCTGACCCACCTATCTGACCCCTACAATGACCTACCTGACCATTACACTCACCCACCTACCTGACACATACACTCACCCACCTACCTGACATATACACTGACCCACCTGACTCCTACTTCCTGCACTACTCCCCTCCCATCCCCCACACACAGCTTGATGAAGATCGAGGTGGATCCATCCTCCTCCTTACGTCTGCTCTTTATGGCTTCATCGACCATCACATCAGGGCTCTCCTTAGTACTGGGCGGGCAGTATCGCTTAGGAGTCCCTGCGAGCGCTGCCATCCAGCCGCTCCATGATGTCCCTGCCGCCAACGGGCGGTCAGCTAACAGCCGCTGCAGCTCTCTCAATGCTTATGCTCCCATCTCCACTGAGCCTGGGGGGATTGGCGGCACACAGCGGATGAGTTCCCGGGACAACCGGCCCAGCACTGAACAGGGGCGAGCGATCAGGACAGAAGAGCTGAGCTCACACATGTGTAGAAAGGTCCCGGACCTCCAAAGGACTAATGGTGACCTCCAGAATCAGGGATAACTGACATCCGTCTAGTAGAGTGGGTTACCAGGCATGGTGAGTGTGATGCAAGATGGAGTAATGAGCGCCAGACACTTTTTGAATGCAAAAGAGATTTATTGTCTCTTGAACAAGAACTGTGGGAGAGAGGGTTAGGGCCAGGATGCCCTTAAGTAGATGCAATGATAATTGTGAGACTCCGAGACTTCTATAGGTAGACAGCTATACAGTGGAAGGCCTCCAGCCAGATAACAGTCACTAACAGTAGTTATACTTAACTATTGGCAACACAGAATAGTTCTTCTCTTACATTACAGTTTCTCACTGTAGATTTCCACTCGCTGAGCTCCCAGTCTCTCACTAGACCTCCAGATCCAATCGCCACTGAATCTCCTGAGCTCTTCTAGGCTTCAGGCTTCTGGTCTAACAGCCTGGGGCGACATAACACATGTCCACCCAGACAGCTGTCCAGGTGGCACAGAACCCCGATCACCTGACTCCACCCAAATAAATAGGCTCTCCCAGCAGGCCAAGGGACCAAAGAAACCCCAGCCAATTGGCTGAGACACCCAAGCCATCCATAGTCTGACCTTGCTACACCCTTGTCAATCTAATGCCACCAGCAAGCGCCACCTAGTGGCAGAAGAGAAAAGGTACAGCAATCCAGGGTTTGAGAGGAATCAGTGAATCTTCTAACAATCAGCCAGGATGATTAATACCTGACAAACTAAATTTATTAGCAACCCTGCCTAAACACTAGGGTGCTACACATGCCTGGAGCTTCACCGGGACAGAGGCCATGGCTGCGCCCTAGATGGTAGCGCACCCTAGGCAGCTGCCTACTTCGCCTAGTAGTAGCGCCGGCCCTGTATGTAACTACAGTGGGGACGAAAAGTATTCAGACCCCCTGAAATTTTTCACTCTTTGTTATATTGCAGCCATTTGCTAAAATCATTTAAGTTCATTTTTTTCCTCATTAATGTACACACAGCACCCCATATTGACAGAAAAACACAGAATTGTTGACATTTTTGCAGATTTGTTAAAAAAGAAAAACTGAAATATCACATGGTCCTAAGTATTCAGACCCTTTGCTGTGACACTCATATATTTAACTCAGGTGCTGTCCATTTCTTCTGATCATCCTTGAGATGGTTCTACACCTTCATTTGAGTCCAGCTGTGTTTGATTATACTGATTGGACTTGATTAGGAAAGCCACACACCTGTCTATATAAGACCTTACAGCTCACAGTGCATGTCAGAGCAAATGAGAATCATGAGGTCAAAAGGAACTGCCTGAAGAGCTCAGAGACAGAATTGTGGCAAGGCACAGATCTGGCCAAGGCTACAAAAAAATTTCTGCTGCACTTAAGGTTCACATGAAGTTTGCTAAAAAAACACCTGAAGGACTCCAAGATGGTGAGAAATAAGATTCTTTGGTCTGATGAGACCAAGATAGAACTTTTTGGCCTTAATTCTAAGCGGTATGTGTGGAGAAAACCAGGCACTGCTCATCACCTGTCCAATACAGTCCCAACAGTGAAGCATGGTGGTGGCAGCATCATGCTGTGGGGTGTTTTTCAGCTGCAGGGACAGGATGACTGGTTGCAATCGAGGGAAAGATGAATGCGGCCAAGTACAGGGATATCATGGAGGAAAACCTTCAACAGAGTGCTCAGGACCTCAGACTGGGCCGAAGGTTTACCTTCCAACAAGACAACGACCCTAAGCACACAGCTAAAATAACGAAGGAGTGGCTTCACAACAACTCTGTGACTGTTCTTGAATGGCCCAGCCAGAGCCCTGGCTTAAACCCAATTGAGCATCTCTGGAGAGACCTAAAAATGGCTGTCCACCAACACTTACCATCCAACCTGACAGAACTGGAGAGGATCTGCAAGGCGGAATGGCAGAGGATTGTCATGGTTATGCAATAGAGTTTGTCGATCAGCATACCTGTCTCCATGTGTTCATCTCTAGAGACCAACTGACCCTCACCTGACTGCTTTTGTAACCTCTCCTCTAAGCATGGCCCCACGCCAGGCCCTATCAGGGAACCCTATATTAACCTGTGCACTGCAAGCCAGCAGTGCTGATAAACCATTGTGTGTTAGCCTCTGTGTTTACTTGCTGTGTTTCCTACATCTGATTCCTGTTACCGACTTTGGCCTGTTCTTAACTATTCCTGTCTGCTTGTGACCCTGACCTTTGGCGTGTTCCCGACCATCCCTGTTTGCCTGTGACCCTGAACCTTGGCATGTACTCTGTTGTCCTTGTCTGCTTGTGGCCCCGACCTTGGCTTGTCCCTTACTTTCCCTGCTGCCTCCTTCCTCTTCTCCTGTAGTCTACCGTGAGCTTGAGCTGTGAGACCCTGGGGGCCGCGACCTGGAGCCAGACTGCAGCGCAGTCCATCCTTACCATTAAAGGCTCTGGTGAACACCTGCTGGCTCTTAGACTCCGCGCCCTGGGGAATCTATGCTCTAGCTCCCAGTGGGATCTGTGTCAGTGATCCAGTAGACCTGCTTCCTGAACCTCCCAGGGTTCAATCCGCAGCAGTCAGCCGTAGGGTCCACTACCTTGCGGTGCACTCCTGATCCCAACGGTGTGCATCTGTCACCCAGCCTCTAGGTGACCTGACAAGGATCCCCAAATGCAGGTGTGAAAAACTTGTTGCATCTTTCCCAAAAAGACTCATGGCTGTATTAGATCAAAAGGGTGTTTCTACTAAATACTGAGCAAAGGGTCTGAATACTTAGGACCATGAGATATTTCAGGTTTTCTTTTTTAATAAATCTGCAAAAATGTCAACAATTCTATGTTTTTCTGTCAATATGGGGTGCTGTGTGTACATTAATGAGGAAAAAAAATTAACTTAAATGATTTTAGCAAATAGCTGCAATATAACAAAGAGTGAAAAATTTAAGGGGGTCTGAATACTTTCCGTCCCCACTGTATGTTCAGATTTTTCAAACTTTCAAAACTGAAATAGTACAGTATACAGTTGAATGAAAATGGTTATTCAATATACCAACTTACCTTTTACATAATTATTTATTTAAGAATATTAAAAATGTGTCCTTTCCTTTCCAGACTCAATGGCAACAGTAATGTTATCAAAACTATGCTACATCTGCAGCAGTATACTGTAAAAGGCTTTGTAGAAGTCTTTGTCATGCTACTGCAAATATATCTTTCCTCCAGCTAAGCTGTATCACAAAACAGTTGCAGGTCACCAGAACTGCAAAAAACGAAACAACAGACAGCGCAAAACCAATCCTAACATACAGCAGCTGAACACTGAAGGTCAATATAAAAATCCTTGAATATAACTATCAAAACAAAGCAGTGCAGCGCTTAGAAGAAATAAATGTAATGAATGTAAGGCCAAGTCCCAAAATATATCTTGATCCGAAGGAATGAATAGTCAATGACTGGCACACCCACAAGCAGAGAGGAAACTCTTTAGGTGGTGAGAAAAGGTGCTGTGATAAAATAACAATCGTGTATCCACACCAATGTGTTCCACCACTAGAAGTCTAGGCCACTCACCTTATTGAGTAGACCTTCTGAGCTAACAGATAGGTCACTCATGCAGTCCCTTCAACAGGGTAATCATAAAGATGAAAAGGCTGGCCACATATGTCGTCCACTGAAACTTGCAGTATTCAAATATCATTATGTTTTGCGCGCATGACAAGCCAGGAGATTAGGAAACCCGAGAATCATGCCGCGTAGAAACGAGCGGACTTTACGGCAGACTTTGCCCGGCGGACTTCGACAGACTTTACGACCGACTTTCTGAATGAACGAACTTGCCTACACACAATCAGCCAAAGTCCGTCGAATTCGTACGTGATGACGTACGACCGGACTAAAATAAGGAAGTTCATAGCCAGTAGCCAATAGCTGCCCTAGCGTGGGTTTTTGTCCGTTGAACTAGCATACAGACGAGCTGACTTTTCGACCAGGCTAGAGTCTGTCGGATAGATTTGAAACATGTTTCAAATCTAAGTCCGTCCAACTTTTGAGAAAACAAAGTCCACTGGTGCCCACACACGATCGAAATGTCCGACGAAATCCCGCCCGCCGGGCAAAGTCTGCCGTAAAGTCCGCTCGTGTGTACGCGGCATCAGTGTAGTGGAACAGCAAGCAGGATCAGTAACCAGAAGGGACGTCAGCTAAGCAAGTCTTTCACAGTTGCACAGGAGAGTCTCTGATATGTTGACCAGGCACTACACTGATTCTCGGGTTTCCTAATCTCCTGGTTTGTCATGCGCGCAAAACATAATGATATTTGGATACTGCAAGTTTCCTCTCTACTTGTGGGTGTGCCATTCATTGACTATTCATTCCTTCGGATCAAGATATATTTTGGGACTTGGCCTTACATTCATTACATTTTTCATTATTCATTAATTATTTCTTCTAAGCGCTGCACTGCTTTGTTTTGATAGGTCACCAGAACTAGTGTCCCCATTGGAAGATTTCCCCTCTACTCCTGTTCTGCCGACAACTCAAAATTTGGGAATTTCTTTCAGTTTCGATGAGAATGATAAATACAACAAAAAGAGATGGTGAATCTTCCCAACGGGGAAAGACGGCAATAAAAACCTGACAGGTGTTACAGGGTCTCCTCTATCCAAAACTAAAAATAAAATGTAAAAGGTCTTACCTGCCAAAAGATTTGTAATTCTGTTCAGCAAGTCTTCTTTTATGGATGCTGCTGGGGTCTGACTTCACTTTTCTCTCCTGCGGTAAAAGGAATACAGCTTGGTCAAGGACAGTCCCAGGCTGTGACTGGATAATAAGACTGGGTTCACACTGGTGCGTCGTTAGACATCGCATGTGATTCGCACCGCACTGCTGTGCAGATCACATGTCATGTCATTGCACTGTGAATTCAGCCATATAATATTGTATGGCTGAATTCGCACCGCACCCCTTTTTTTAGTCCACACTGGAATCGGATCGCATGGGTGTTTATGCCCATGCAATCCGATTCCTGCACCATTTGACAGTTTGCACTGCGATATGCAAACTGATCTGGGGTGTCATTAACTTTCTATTGCCTCATGCAGCAGATCACATAGGGCCGTGTGAACTGCCTGCGAGTTTTATGTGATGCGTGAACCGGCACTGGAATCGCGCTTCTTCCCGCATCGCGCTGGTATGAACCGAGCCTAAAGCAAGCTCCCTTATTGGCTTACAGTGCAGTCATAAACTAAACAAGAAGAAGTATAATGAAAAAAAGAGTATAATGAACTAATTTCTCACAGGTAACATCCAAATGCATACAATCACAACATTTATTATTCCACAAAGTGAAAGAAATGCATTAGCCCACAACTACAAGTACATATAATATTACTAAAAAAAAAAAATTTTAATTCTTCATGATAATTTGTTTTCCTTGAGCTTCATAAAAAATAGACATAATACCACAATAAAATAATGTTATATGACATCAAGCATACAGTGTACAAATCTATGGTCAAACACTTGTCTTCATCGACACAATTCACTTGATATCATATGGAATATTGAGGTATTATGTTTACGTTTTTAGGAAACATGTTTTCATGAAGATATAAGCAAAGACAATTTTGATCATTTTATATATACACTTAGTAGTGGGCAAATACATTTCTTCCTCATTGGTACATTTAAAGCAGAACTAAACTGTATATGAGCACCACAAACTGTAAACGCAATTTAAGTCATTTTAAAACTTGTGGGAGGGTGCAGCGTGGAGCGGTGGCAGTAACACACACAGTCCAAATGCAATAGAAAGAACGTGTATTGTAGTCAAAATAGTTCACAACAAACCCAATGGATGGCAGCCTGACCGGAAACACTCATAGGTGAACAGCAGATTGTAGCAGAACAGATCTCACCTGAACCGACAGCATCTGTCTTGAGGGGCGAAATGTGGACTGGCCAGTCCCTTCACAAGCGGGAAGCAGGAGAAGTGGTGAATCCCTAGCCTTTCCCTACTAGTCTGGAACATGTCCCTGTCGTTACTGTCCCTGACAGACAAGTGACCTGTCCCTACACTACCCACAAGCTAAATGCACACCAAACTCAAGAGCCAGGATCCTAAATAGACTCTGCCTGACCCTAGATGGCTGCCAGAGTCACATGAGTTGTCAGCATCCAACTGGATCGCTGCCCCATGCGGCCCAGGAAACCATAAACAAACCATGTTCCTCCTGACTTCCTCTCCCTTTGCATTGCTGCTGCAGTTAAGTGCCACCTGCAGTGGAGAAAGTAGACTTTCCCTTGCTCTGAATTGCCTGCACCTGTAACTATATCTGCACTAAAGGGGTGATCTGTACTGAGGGGTAGGCTGGTAAGAGGGTCTGTACTGGGGGTGATTGGGGATGTTGGTTGACATTTGTCCTGTGGGGGAATATGGGCTTCAGGGGTTTAGATTTGTTGTGGCAGGAGGGAATAATATTTGGTTTTATTCTGTGCAGTGGCCTGTGCGTTACGCACTCCTGAGCCCTGCACTCTGTGCATTATGCACTCCTGAGAGTATATGTACAAGTACTGGGACATATGTGTGCTGTGTATACAGTGAGTAGGCTCAAGTTTTATTTAACCCTTTCACACTGACAGTACGCATATATACGTGGCTACGCCACGGGATCGCGCCACACAGCGCACTCCAAGCACAGAGACCGGGGTCTCACCGGACTAATGATCAGGCCCTGAAGCGCCTAGGTCCGGGTCACCTGATCACTGTGATAGCCTCTGATTGGCTATCACAGTGATCAGTCAACCATGAAGCCTGCCCCTGTGTTTCTCTCTTTGTGAATAGAGAGGAAAGATATATTGTATCTCTCCTAGCAGCGAGAAAAAAAAAAAAAAAACAACTGTGTAAAAAATAAAGTGTTTGGGTCAAGTAAAGGTAAAAGGTCAGCATAAAAGGTCAAGGGCAGTATATTTTGGACAGGGTTTTTCATTTAAAAAAAGCATTTTTTAAATTAGTATCAGTGTGAGTGTGTGTTAGGTAGGATAAAAAAAAACAGCAAAATGCGCACTATTGTTTCTGTGCTGTACTACGGGTACATGCAACAACTAACATACACATATGTGATATCGCTGCAATCATCCGGAGCAGGGACATTTATTTTGGTTTGTTCTTTGGCAGTAGGTTATGGTAGTAACAAAAAAAACACGGCTAAAAATTTTAAAAATACTTTTTTTTACTAATTTAAGGGAATTTTCTTTTGAAAATTAAAAAAAAAAAAAATAATCAGGAGATTTCCAGTACCATTTACCACCAGATGAAAGCCCAATTTGTCCTGAATAAAACACGGTTTAATCTACCTTGATACACAAAGTTTAATGATATGTACAGTTTTACTAGCAAACATCAAAGTTGCAAAATTGTGTTTAGGCATTAACAACGTTTGTTTTACCCTTAGGTGCGAAGGGGTTGACCATGGCCCTTTAACGTGGTTCTAAAGACAGAAGGTTCTGCATCTAAATGCATTTTATGCATTTAGGTACAAAACCTTCTATGTGCAGCTCCCCCTCCCCCCCCCCTTTATACTTACTTGAGCCTGATGTCAATCCAGCGCTGTGCACGAGAGCAGTATTGCTGCTTTCACTCAGCACTGGTTTGGAGACAGTCACAGTCAGGGAGGATGGAGAAGGAGTGGGGCTGAGCTGCACTCTGTATTTAACATCTACCTATATTTCTGATTTAAACACAAAGTCACATTCCTTAAAGAGTAATTCCACTTATATTGTATGTACATTGCAAGGATTTTAACAATTTTTAAAATTTTTTACAGATTCCTATCATTTGTTATTCTGAAGAAATAGCAGTTTGTTTGTCTGTGTCCATGTGTAGAGTGAATCTGTATGGAAGTGATTTTATATTTATCAGTCAACTGCTGCACCTGCAGGGCTCTAAGGGCAAGAAGAATTGGCAAGGTCTGCATCCCTTTAGATGTGATTTCCATTTGGCAATATTTCACCAAAAATGACATTTTTGTTGCAGGGGATGCCAAAAATCTGACTTGTATCTTCTGGGAAAATCAATAAGCCAATCACACAAGCATTAAATTACATTTTCAGGGGGGCGTTCTGTACACCATCTGTGTACAGAACACCTCCAGGTAGCCATATTGCATTGCATTTTACAGAAAATTACAGTGCTGCAGATTGAAAAGGAAAGGTAATTTTTAATAACATTCAATTACAATATGACTTGAGTCGCAATTGTACTTTATACGCTATATTATTATTTATTTTTTTTAATTTGCTATTTTTTCTCACGAAAATGGAGTTACCCTTTAACAACACAAGACAAAAATAAAACATATTTTGCCCCTTGATGTAGGATTTTCATACAGATCCATGTTAAAAGGAGAACTCTAGGAATGTATTTTCAAGTGTGGTGGGTAACAAATGATCAACTGTACAACGCTGCAATAGGAGGGATGCGGCTCACTGTTTGTCTACCCCTCTTGTTCATTCATAGAATGCTTTGCAAAACGCAAAGCATTCTGTGAATGGACAAAGGCAGAGGCGCGTTGGATAGTGCAGCTTCTATGTATTAGAGCCGAAGCTCTCTTGAAGCAGCACCAGAAGTATAGGGAGAGCTTTACTACATGGCATAAGTAAAACAGTAAAAATGAATAAGCAGTGATCCTGGAGGTGACATCCTGGTCTTCTTTAATTTAATCCCTGGATGGAGTGTTATTTGTGTGCTAATGCAGAACAAGGAAATATATACTTGATCCAGGACATTTAAAGCCCTGATAAGAGCGATAATATGATCAGACCAGATTTAGGCAGAGAATAATCTGTACTCGAGATGAAAAACAGTCATGACCTGACCTCACACCTGGGCATCTTAATTCCACAAGTCCAACCAAGGAGCTTACTTTGCCTTATTTTTCATAGCTCCCACCAAGACATTTCAAAATTAAGTTATTGCAAGATGCTGACCACCTTAAGAGAATCTCCTACCAATTCTAATTTGGTGTGGCAAGAACCATGCTTCATTAGCCTTGAAGGAGTGTTTAAAGCCCAATTCCAAGCTCTGCAGGCCCACCAACATCGAACCACTCTTCTGGGCCCTCACTGATTGTTTTATACTACCCTATCTTCAGTCTGGTCATGTGATGCTGCAGAGTCCTTTTCCTTTTTGCCCCCTACAGGCTGGGCAGTCCTGATAAAAAAAAAAATCCACATCAGTACCACTGCCAATACACAGTCAATGTAGGGTACTCAGGGGCCGGGCCCATACTAACCAGATTGCATGTAAGAACTGCAGCCAGAGCTACTTTATTTTCACTGGCTGGATGACATTTCCAGGCAAATAAGATAGCCAGGAGTTGGTCTCTAAGGCTGGGTTCACACTGGTCCGACAAACGCTCCGACATTGGGAGCTCATGTCGCATGACGTGTGAAATGTAATGTTTCCCTATGGGAGCCGTCCTAACTGGTCCGACACAAGTCGTTCCGACTTTAGAAATGCTCCCTGTACTACTTTGGTCCGACTTTGATCCTACTTCAGCCTATTGACTATCATTGAAGTCGGATCAAAGTCGGATTGCCGTCTTGCATGATCCGACTTCGGCACGCGACTTGTGCTCAGATGTTCTTGAGGGGGAACTCCGCGCCAAATTTTAAATAAAAATTCGGCATGGGTTCCCCCTCCAAGAGCATACCAGGCCCTTGGGTCTGGTATGGACCTTGAGGGGAACCCCCTACGCCGAAAAAACGGCGTGGGGGGGGTCCCCCCCAATCCATACCAGACCCTTATCCGAGCACGCAGCCCGGCCGGACAGGAATGGGGGTGGGGACGGGCGAGCGCCCCCCCCCTCCTGAACCGTACCAGGCCGCATGCCCTCAACATGGGGGGTTGTTGCCTTGGGGGAGGGGGGCGCGCTGCGGCCCCCCCACCCCAAAGCACCTTGTCCCCATGTTGATGAGGACAAGGGCCTCTTCCCGACAACCCTGGCCGTTGGTTGTCGGGGTCTGCGGGCGGGGGGCTTATCGGAATCCGGGAGCCCCCTTTAATAAGGGGGCCCCCAGATCCCGGCCCCCCACCCTATGTGAATTGAGTATGGGGTACATGGTACCCCTACTCATTCACCTAGGGAAAAAAGTGTCAATTTAAAAAAAAAAACACTACACAGATTTTTAAAGTATTTTATTAGACAGCTCCGGGGGTCTTCTTCCGACTTCGGGGGTCTCTCCGGTTCTTCTCCGCGCTCTCCGGGTCTTCTGCCGGGCTCCTCCGCTCTCTTCTGCTCTTTTGCCGCTCTTTTGCTTAAGCAGAGGAGTCCGGTCTTCAGTCTTCGGTCTTCTGCCCTCTTCTCTTCTCCTGATGTTGACACGACGCTCTCTCCGGCTAGAATGCTCTCTGTGCGCTCTGCTCTGACTTATATAGGCGGTGACCCCGCCCCCTTATCTCGTCACAGTCCCTGGGCATGCTGGGACTATGACGGCATACGGGGGGCGTGGTCATCGGGTGATGATCACGCCCCCTAAAACGTCACAGTCCCAGCATGCCCAGGGACTGTGACGAGATAAGGGGGCGGGGTCACCGCCTATATAAGTCAGAGCAGAGCGCACAGAGAGCATTCTAGCCGGAGAGAGCGTCGTGTCAACATCAGGAGAAGAGAAGAGGGCAGAAGACCGAAGACTGAAGACCGGACTCCTCTGCTTAAGCAAAAGAGCGGCAAAAGAGCAGAAGAGAGCGGAGGAGCCCGGCAGAAGACCCGGAGAGCGCGGAGAAGAACCGGAGAGACCCCCGAAGTCGGAAGAAGACCCCCGGAGCTGTCTAATAAAATACTTTAAAAATCTGTGTAGTGTTTTTTTTTTTAAATTGACACTTTTTTCCCTAGGTGAATGAGTAGGGGTACCATGTACCCCATACTCAATTCACATAGGGTGGGGGGCCGGGATCTGGGGGCCCCCTTATTAAAGGGGGCTCCCGGATTCCGATAAGCCCCCCGCCCGCAGACCCCGACAACCAACGGCCAGGGTTGTCGGGAAGAGGCCCTTGTCCTCATCAACATGGGGACAAGGTGCTTTGGGGTGGGGGGGCCGCAGCGCGCCCCCCTCCCCCAAGGCAACAACCCCCCATGTTGAGGGCATGCGGCCTGGTACGGTTCAGGAGGGGGGGGGCGCTCGCCCGTCCCCACCCCCATTCCTGTCCGGCCGGGCTGCGTGCTCGGATAAGGGTCTGGTATGGATTGGGGGGGACCCCCCCACGCCGTTTTTTCGGCGTAGGGGGTTCCCCTCAAGGTCCATACCAGACCCAAGGGCCTGGTATGCTCTTGGAGGGGGAACCCATGCCGAATTTTTATTTAAAATTTGGCGCGGAGTTCCCCCTAAAGATTCATACCAAACACAGTGTCGGGCATTGGCGGGGATCCAAGTCGGATCCCCGTTCATTGAAAGTCGGACACATGCCGGCTTGATGTCGCAGGGCAAAGTCGGATCCAAAGTAGGACGGCTGTCGTGTCGCACCAGTGTGAACCCAGCCTAAACCTAAATTTAGGTGAACTTGATCATTTAACTTTAAAATTAAAAGTTTCTTAGAGGAGAATTACATGATGGTGGCATGTCAGAGCTGCAGAGTGAAGGCTCATTTGTAGTTGGGATCAAAGTGAAGCTCTTAGTTAAAGTGATAGTAAACCAATTTTTTTTTCTTTGAAATTACAAACCTGTCACACTTACCTGCTCTGTGCAATGTTTTTGTACATAGCCTTGATCCTCCTCTTCTTTGGTCCCTTGACAGCGCTCCTAACTCCTACTCCCCGTCGAATGCCCACCATAGCAGGCCGCTGGCATTGGAGGCACTTGTGCAGGCTCGCTCCTGGGTCAACTCTGTGTGTCCATAGGCAAATGGGAAATTGGCAAATTGATGTAGAAGATCTTTAATTTAATTGTCGGGAGCCACAGAACAGAGGATTATTCCACCTGCCCCCCCAAAAGTGAGTAAATATTTCTCTTCTGCCCAGGCCCCTGCAGCTGAACTGATGGGGCCAAGGGGACTTCTTTAACCTCTGGAAACCATGGACCCTGGAATTCTTGTGCACGTGCCCAAAAGGTATTTAAAAAAAGTTCCCTTTCTGCCCACAGGCCCCCTGCTGAACTGGTGGGGCCCAGACTTGGTGAAGAAAGGCTGTCTACCCCACTGTGTCCTATTGTTGAGGTCTCCCTTTACTCTTGTCCCAAAGACAAATAAGGGAATGAGAGGAAAAATCTCTAAAGTCTGGTAAATCCTTTCTTAGACAGTGGTCACCTGCTCTGGGGACAACACAAAATTTGAATTTCCCTCACTCAGTCCTGATGACAATGGTCGCTAGGACAAAGAACATATTAACTCTCCCCAGCAGGGACATAGACAGCAGTAAAAACCTGGCAAGGTCGAAGCAGGGAACCTCAAATTTTATAGCTGTTTCTATACCATTTTTCTACAGAGTGTGTGAGCACCAGGACAAGAAGTGAGGGACAATTCCCCAATAGCTAAGGAACCAGTAATAAAGACCAGAGGTTCTAACCTTACCCTCTCTGTCCAAAAACAAAAAATGGGGGTTTTGCTGGAGTCTTGCTTTAATCAAGAAAGACTACAGTCATAAGAACCACCTATAAATGCACCACAATGACACGGACCATTACCAACTCAATGGGAATATCAAAGTTTTCTCTATCAGTGACATGATCGTGAAAGCGATATAGGAGTGTGCTCGTAAAAATTCCACCTTGCACTGAATGTTCTAGGAGATCTTCTACAATTTTGGCAGCACTTTTGTTATAAGAAGTCCGGTTTCCGTTATATAATACACTTATCAAACAATGAGCTCTTATTTTCACTGTCGCCCTCCTGATATGGAGGGGTGTATAAATATAGGCACCAGGCATCCATCACATCACAGAAATCACTCAGCTCAATACCAAACATGATCCGAATCATCGCCATTGTGGTGCTCTTCTTTCTCCAGTGCCATGCTGATTTGCCGCCGGTAATGAAAGGTTTAGAAGAGAACAAGGTAAGAGAAGGACATCTTTTTTCTTTTAAAATAATTGCAAAAATAAAAAAAATCTGTTACTGCTCAAGCCTACATCAGCTACAGCTACACTCCAGGCAAAAAAAAAAACTTAGACGTGCTTAAAGGGGCATGGTAAAAAGAGCTAAAACTGTTTGCGCCTACCCTAAAGAAGAACATTATTAAAATAGAGACTTCTTAGAAACCAGCAACTGTTTTTTTTAAATAGTTTAATCAGGAATATGTAATAAACAGTATAACATAAAAAGTGAATGGGTCAGAAGTATGCAATGTAAAATATAGTGCAGGAGTCCATAATACAAAAACTGCAGGGGTCAGGAGTGTGAAGGCATAGAGTGCAGTGGTCAGGGGTGTGTAACATGCACAGTGCAGGGGTCAGGGGTCTCTACTGCAATGTGTGCAGGGGTTAGGGGTGTGTAATGCACACTGCAGGGGTCTTTACTGCAATGTGTGTAGGGGTTAGGAGCATGTAATGCACATGGCAGGGGTCAGGGGTCTCTACTGCAATGGGTGCAGGGGTTAGGGGCGTGTAATGCACAGTGCAGGGGTCTCTACTGTAATGTGTGCAGGGGTTAGGGGCATGTAATGCACAGTGCAGGGGTCTCTCCTGCAACGTGTGCATGGGTTAGGGGCATGTAATGCACAGTGCAGGGGTCTCTACTGCAGTGTGTGCAGGGTTTAGGGGCATGTAATGCACAGTGCAGGGGTCAGGGGTCTCTACTGCAATGTGTGCAGGGGTTAAGGGAGTGTATTGTAAAGTGTGCAGGGGTCAGGGGTGTGTAATGTACAGTGCAGGGGTGTGTAATGAACAGAGTGCAAGGGTTAGAAATATTTATTGCACAGAGTGCAGGGGTCAGAACGTGTATAATTCACAGATTGTAGGTGTCAGGGCATGTAATACACAAAGTGCAGGTGCCAGGGGAATGCAAAAATCCCCCCACCAATTTCCTCTGCCAGCAAAAAATCTCCTCCGAACAAATCTTTAAAAAAAAAAAAAAAAAAAAAAAAAAAAAAAAAAAAAAATCACCCCTCCCAGTACTAATCCTCTTACCTCCCCAAAAAATCCCCCATCCCAGCACAAATCCTCCCCCACCAACCAACCCTCTTGCCCCACTCCCAGCGCAAGTCTGATTCCCCCCACAAATACCAACTCTCAGCACAAATCTTCTTTCCTCCCCCCAAAATTGTCCCCTCCCGATACAAAAATGCTCCCTCTACACCCCTCCAAGCACCAATTATCTTACCTATCCAAAAAATCCCCCCTCCCAACATAAAAACGTTACCCCCCCATGCCCTCACCCAGTATAAATTCCCCATACCAGCACAAATCTACTTCCCCACAGGCACAGTTCTTTGTTACCCATCCCAGGTAATTGTGTCCCCCCAGTACAACTCCCCCATTCCCTCAACTTACAATCCTCAGATACAGAGAGGTAGAACTGCAGAGGGGGTGTTCTTCCCCCTAGGCTCACCCTCATTAGAACTGAGGCTAGGGGCAGATTCCCGCTAATCTATTGTTGTATAAGTCAGCCGGCAGGGAGAGGTACATTTTAGGATGTACCACTCTCTCTTTGTTCTCCTTTCTTTCCGCTTTATCTCTCTATCCTAATTTCTTGTCCCCCCTCCCATCCCTCTTTCTAGCCGTCTTTCTTGTTCTCTTATTCTTTCTCTCCCTTTTTCTTTGTTCCTCCCCCTCTTTTCCTCTCCCTTTCATGTATTCTCTATTTTTATTCCTTCTCTTACTCCTTGGTGGTGGTGGTGGTGGGGGGGGGGATGAGTGGCAGTGCTGGGGGGGAGTTCTGATCAGCCAACATAGGTGCTATTGATCAAGGTCATTTGCTGATCTGAGAACTGTAGTGGGGACTTTTAATGGCAACTCTAACCGCAGGTAGTGTTACTCACTGCGTCTCCGGCTTCACTGTGTCTCCAGCTCTGTGGTGTCTCACAGCAGTCACACCTATGCTGAAATCAGGAGATAGGGTCTCCTCCAGGCCCTCCCACTTCACAAACATTTATCACCTCCCCAGTCATGTTCTGGATGCCTCCCTCCAGGGATTGGCTGGAACATGATACCTATTCATTTTTTTTTGTTTTATTATTTATTTTAATTTATACAAAAATACAAATAAGTAGCAACATGCAAGTAAATATTGCATACATTTTACATCCCCTCCAAAAATCCAACCCCATACCCCCCCTGCTTTCTCCAGCTATCCCCGTCCATCCATACACTGGATTTTCTTATTTTCTCCCAGTTCTCCTAATTAACCCTATTGTCCTATTAAATGGAATTAAAACTCACCACTTATATCAATGTAAGAAACTAATTTTACACCAGGTAAAGGGTATATATTTGGGGATTGGATAAAACACGATAATGTACAATTTAAGGATATAATGGAAAATGGGAAAATATACACATTTCAAGAACTAAAACACAAGACAGAAATGATGGTGATAAATGAATGGCGGTAACTCCAGCTGAAACACATTGTCAGTACCTTACCATAACCAATAAGATCAGTGGAAGATCTTAGGCCGCTAGAGCAGCTGAGTTTAGCATTAAGCACAAAAAATGGGGTATCATCAGGGCTGGACTTACTATTGGGCTTGACTGGGCTCAAGCCCATGGGCCCCGGCCAATAGGGGGCCCCGCCCGTTTCGAAAGCCGCCGAGAGCAGCCGAAAGCCGCCGAGATACACAGGACATCCGGCTCTGTATCTCGGCGGTGCCATTTTTAAACTGAAAGGCTTCAATGACAAGGCTGCAATGACAAGGCAGCAATGACACTGGAGCAAGGCTACACTGACAAGTCTGCAAATGACACTGGGGCAAGGCTACACTGACATTGACAAGGCCGCAATGACACTGACAAGGCTGCAGACGGACATTGATAAGGCTGCATTGATGGGCATTTAAATGTAAGTTTTTTTCCTTAAAATTCCCTCCTAAACTTGGGGTGCGTGTTATACGCCGCCACGTGTTATACACTGATAAATACGGTAATTATAATTTTATCCATTTTTATTGCTTTTATTAATCGTGGACCCAGGACGAATACCAGTACAGTATCCCCCACTTATACGCTTATATATTATCTACTTTTGTGAGTAGCCATTTGGCTATTTTGTCTTGTCCAATTAAACAGAAGTTCCTATATACTGCACTGAGTCTGGCGCACCTTGTCCTTTTCTATTTCTGTTTTATAGGACTGTGCATATGTATAGAAGGGTAGGGCCTGAAAGTGACTCAAGCCCAGGGGCCCCCACCACCCTAAGTCCTGCCCTGATTTATAAAATCTTACTGGCAGTGGATAGGCTGAAGGCCCCGCCATATATAAAAAATGAGAAAAAGAATTGGGAACAAGAAGCAATAAACAAAAACTAGGAAAAATTCTGAAAATGTTTCTGCAGTTGACTTTAATACAGCAGAGGTGAACTATAAATGTCTATCAAAGTGGTATAGAACCCCTGATAAAATAAGTAAATATCAAATAGAGAAATTGTCATATTGTTGGAGGGGATGTAAGGTAGTGGGAACAATGGCTCATCTATGGTGGGGTTGCCAAAAAAATCTAAAATTACTGGAAAGAGATTATACAGTTAATAAAAGAAATTACCAATAGGGAAATATTAGAAGACCCATGGACGTACTTATTTCACGAGATAGAAAATTCAATAAAACAATACAAATACTCCTTGATCCCTCATTTAATTACTGCAGCTAAAAATCAGATTCCAAGACACTGGCAAGAAACAGAAAGTCCCACAATAAAAGATTGGATTAGAAAGGTAGAAGAGACATATAATATGGAATATCTGAGATACAGTGGAGAGGAGCAAATAGAGTGAGTGATAAACAGATAGAAAGATTGGAAGGTGTTTAAGAAGACGAGGAGATATGTGGAAGTCATGATACCTATTCATGCCATTTGAATCTCCCTGCCCTATGTTCTGGAAGCTTCTTCTAGAAACAGGTGAGAGGAATAAAAAAACCCAGCATAGGAAGCCTTAAACAGACAAAAAAACAATCACTGCTCCACTCACTACAGTGAAGCCAAAATTTAATTTAAAGTGTTACTAAACCCACAACAATAAAATCAGTCTGTATCTGCAGAATAGCATGTTTGTTATACTCACTGTGGAACGTAAGGGGTTAATCCTCTGCATTGTGTAAAAAGGCTCTTTAATCCTCTATGCACACATCCTCTCCCTCCTGCAGGGTCTCTCTTGGCATGGCCAGATACCACACAGTGAGGGTAGTAAAGCTGCAAATGCTCAGTTTGGTCTCTATTGCTGGAGAGAACAGCTCCTTGTTGAGCTGAGCTTTTCAGGTCACATGATATTGACATTACACATGTGGGTGTGTATACAGATCCTAAATGACAGCCCAGTCCCTCCCTCCTCCTCCATACCCAGTAACTAAAAAAAACGCACAGTGGGTGGGATGTCACATCTTGATTGATGGATAATCCGCTTCCCATAACAGCATGAGGACACAGGCTATAGTGGAAATCTTCTCCTACCTGAACACTCAGTACTTAGGCAAACCCTGCAGTTTATCAAATGACCATGGTATACAGATCAGCCAAAAAGGTATATAGTAGAAGTATTTAATGTAAAAATAAGATTTATAAGCTGTGGGCACTGTCTATAGAGTTAAATATTCCAAGGGGAATCCAGCTTCCTTGTTGAAGGAAAATGTTTTACTTCTATGTAGTTTTGATATTTCAATAAATTTTGTAATTGATTTTTGCTTACTCTCCTTTGTGATTAATCGCGCCAGCCCTGCATGCTCCCGGAGTGTCCTATACTCGCGCTGTGCATCTCTGTCATCTGCTCTGTCAGCCGCCCCCCCTCTCCTCTCTGTCAGTCGCCCCCCCTCTCCTCTCTGTCAGCCACCCCCCCTCTCCTCTCTGTCAGCCGCCCCCCCGCCTCTCTGTCAACCGCCCCCCCGCCTCTCTGCCAGTCCCCCCCCTCGCCTCTCTGTCAGCCACCCCCCTCCTCCAGGACCCCTACATTCCACACTGACCTACCCCCTGTCATAGAGGGACCCCTACACTCCACACTGACCTACCCCCTGTCATAGAGGGACCCCTACACTCCACACTGACCTACCCCCTGTCATAGAGGGACACCTACACTCCACACTGACCTACCCCCGGTCATAGAGGGAACCCTACACTCCACACTGACCTACCCCCGGTCATGGAGGGACCCCTACACTCCACACTGACTTACCCCCTGTCAGAGGGACCCCTACACTCCACACTGACCTACCCCCTGTCATAGAGGGACTCCTACACTCCACACTGACCTACCCTCTGTCATAGAGGGACCCCTACACTCCACACTGACCTACCCCCTGTCAGAGGGACCCCCACACTCACCTACCCCCCATCATAGAGGGACCCCTTCACTGCAACACTGCATACTGACCGACCTGAGATGTAAGGAAGCACTCCGCTGGGGACACCTGAGATGTAAGGAGGGACTCTATTGGGGACACCTGATGGCATCTGGTGGCAGGCGACATGACAAGTGACACACTCGGGGCTCCCACTGGTTCTGCATTATGGTGAGTTGATCTATTTAATTTTATATTACAATGTAATAATAATGCGCTTCAATCATCCTGACACCATAACAACCATGGTGCCGGGATAATTGAAGCGCCAACTCCAGGTGTTTGGAGTAACTTTATTTGCTGATTGTTAAACTTTCTGAAATACACATATTTCTATTGTGGTGTAGGATCTGGGCCCGCTGTCCCTCCATCCCTTTCTTTCTCTTTCTTTCTCCCTTTGTTTCTCCCTCCATCCCTCGTTTATCTCAGACTCTAACCACACCCCCTTTGAGTCATGCCCCTTTAAGCCACTCCCACTATTTCATGCATACCACGCCCAATTTTCGATGCGCTCCACATTTTTCTCTTTTCCTATGCCACACATACTAATGCATGCCCCGCCCCCTAATTATAAGGTTTCTCCGCCTACGGCCAAAAAAAGTGTCCCGATTTTATTTTTACAATGTTGGCAACTATGGAAGTGTTGTATGATATTGAGCAATTGTCCCACTGTGCATCTGTCTGCATATACCCTCCATGTGATCATTGAATTCTCAGTTCATGTACACATTGACTGTTTTCTATTGTCATTCTTTATATCTGAGTTACCACAGTGTTTATTGTGCTAAACATCCTCTTCCTAAGTGGTTAATTTCCAACTTGTGTGAGACTCCATCTATTACTACAGCTGGTGAAGTGACGGGTTCCAAGGTCACGGTAAATATACTGTGTAATGTACCATTACTGTGTTTCTCTTTATCACTGGGTCTCACACTAATAATACCATACAGGTGTGATAGAGGGGTTCGAGACTGTTCTTGGGGTGATAGGCAGGGTGCAGGATTATACATTCATCAGCAGCTCCTATGGGGGTAGTGCTACACATAAATACAAAAAAAAAAAATCACTTTAGTTTGTCTACTTTGTTTTACAGATTGAAGGTGTTTGGTATGGAGTTGCCGCAGCATCCAACTGCAAACAATTTTTGAAAATGAAGTCAGACAATATGCCGGCCCCCATCAATATCTATTCTCTGAACAATGGGCATTTGAAAAGTAGCACATCCTTTCAGACGTAAGTACCTATAAATATGAAGCTACAAAAAATTATATTCTGTGCAGAAGTACTAGAGCTGCCATAAGAAAAAAAAAAGCATTTGTGGTAAAAAGTGAGCGTGTCTTACCTAAAGTGGGTGTGGCCTAACAGGCATGCATAAAAAGGCATCATTTATTTATAATGGGCATGTTTAAAACAGAGTCGGGTACCGACATGCTTCTTTGCCCTGCTTTTCCCACTAATAAGTCAAATTCATGTTCTTACACATCTTTCATGCATGACAAAAAAAATAAAAAAAATGTACAAATTCACATGTACCAAATACATTTGTTACATGCAAAGATGTATTATTTTAAAAAGAGCTGAATTCATTTGTGTCATTTATAACTGCTTGGGGTTCAGCTTTAGGACTTGTTGATACCTGGTGCCATAGGCGTGCGCACAGGGTGTGCTGGGTGTGCCTGGGCACACCCTAATCACCCTGTCCAGTGTCAATTCCCCCTGCTTCCTGGCATCCCCTGTCTCTCTCCTGCAATGCTGCCAGCTCCTCCTCCTCTCCTCTCCTGCTGGCTGCTGCAGGGGATGTTTCAGGATGGACGAATGAATGAACATAGTGAGTGATCTATACCGATCCCTTCTGTGTTCATTCTTAATTGAAGCATAGTACACCATGAGAAGCTTTGCCCTCAGTCCCTTTCTCTCTTTAGACTCTTGATATTTCATCAAAGCCCCCCCCCCACTCCTAAAAACAACAAATAATAATAATAATAATAATAATAATAATAATAATATAAAAAAAAAATTGTAAAAAAAATAATAAAAATAAAAACTACTGACACCGTTCCACTGCCCTACTAACACCAATCTTTGCTCTACTGACGCCGCCCACTGCTCTGCTGGTGTACACACGTGTGTTTGTGCTCTTGGGTGCACACCCTAATGCAATAGGCTGTGCACACCAATGCCTGGTGCGTTGAGACTGTGCCAAGCAAAAGCTTTGTCCCCATCATGCCAGTTCATACCACCATGCTGCGGTGGTACACGCTAATAAAAAAAAAAATTAAAAAAAAAAAAAAAGTGTACTTTTCATGCAGCACTGTGCAATGCATTCAATGGCATCGCTCTGTGCTGCACCTAAAAGGACTTAAAGGAGAGGTATGGGATAAAAACAAAAAAACAACATCTATATTCACCTTCATGCTGCAGCATCTGTGTGATGCTGCAGTTGTCCCATGCTGTCTCTAAAACCGGGAACTGAGCAATTACATAACCGCTGATCGCTCAGTTCTCAGTCTTCCCAGAGTGGAGGCTGTCAGTCACCGCTCTGCCCCTTCAGTGCTCAGCACCTAGCTGGGGAGGTGGTGCGGGTGGCTGGCTCCTGCTCTCAGTTGCAGGCTGGAAGGCAAACCCAGCTGTCAATCACGCAGTGGAGTGGATCTCGACAATATTGTCATGATGCTTACCAAGCCTGTCACTCTGGATTACAGGCATACTCCTGTGACCCACATAAGTAGTATGGCCAGAAAAGTTTTGTGACCAATTCCTGTCAGTTTATTTTTACTGTCTGAATGCGATTGAGAAAATTTCCCTTCACTTCTTTCCCCGGGAATGCAAAAGGAAGTTAGAGGAAATCTCCCCAAGTAAGGTTTTTCCCCAAAACAGACGTCCCTATTGAAAGATTTCCTCTTACTACTTCTTCTGGGAACAACTTTGGCTGTCCCCTCACATTCCTTCTCGTTGACGATGGTAACCAATATAGGGTGGGTGAATCTCATCTAATGGGAACACAGAGAGCAATAAAGGCTTAGCAGAGGGCCTAACCCTTCATTCTTTTAAACAACAATTTTGCCTAGCGATAAACTTTTATTAGAAATACTTTATTAGTTTTGGATAGAGTAGGGAATTTATTATGTTATTATATTTATTTATTACGATTTTTTATCATTTTTAATAGGGGGTTATAGACACCCCCCACGGCTAATAAAAAAGTTTATTTATTGCCATTATTTCAATGTTGAGCTGGCCATACACTATACAACCTGATTGTACAATCTCTGCTCAATTTCCTTTAGATTTACCGAAATTACTAAATATGAAGACACTTCTAAACAATCCATTTAATTTGTATCAAATCAGGCAGGTCCCTGCACTAAATATTTGATGGTACATTGTACAATCAATCAGGTTGTATAGCATATGGAAAGATTTAAGCTCACCATACATATTACAATCTGAGTTTACAATCTCTGTACAATCAACTTTAGATCTACCAAAACTATCCAATCACTTTGCATTGGATCAGGCCTTGCCCTTGGTGGTAGATCTAAAAGTGATTGTACAATCAGAATGTAATGTGTGTGCAGAGATTAAATCTGGCCATTCATGTTGCAATTTAATTGTACAATCTGCTTTAGATCTAACACAAACTATGTAGTACAATGTTCTGCTTGACTGGATACGAAAATGGAAAGGATTTTTAGGTTAAAGTGGATGTAAACCCAAATTTTTTATTTTTTTTATGTCATAATGTAGAGTATAAGATTTCCTATCATTTGACCCCAGTCTTGCCACACAGAGTTAATCAATCTCTGAGCAATCCTCTTTTATTGTTCAGTGAGATAAAACTTGACAAACAGAAAAAAACTTTGTCAAATCCTCCCCCTTGCTGTGAGTGACAGGTGATTTACATCTCGTGCACTAGCCTAAGACATGCATTATTTTTTAATTCCCACCCCCACTCCTTTCTTTAGCAGCTCTGCAAGGATTGGCTGTTCCACACCTCAGCATGATTTGGCATGCTGAAGTCATGTGGTTACTTTCCTGTCTTTTCACTGGATGTTAGAGATCATAGCAGAAGTTGAGTGTAAGAAATACAAAGGAGAAAATGCATATTGACAAGGAGATTGTAGAGGTGGGCGGGGAGTCTACTGACATCACGACTCCACCCACCGAGCTCCAGACAACAGACCCGCCCACAGAATCTGCAGTTTTTCGGGTCTAATAAAAGACAGAGGGGAGACATTTGACAGGTAAAGATACATGCAGGAGGCATGTATATCCTTATAGATAACCCCTATGGCAGTAGTTTAGAAAGGATGACATTGGGTTTACATCCACTTTAAGCATCTATTATATTGTTTTGGAGGTGATTGTGTAGAGATTGTACAATCAAATTGTTTAGTGTATGGCCACTTTAGAGATTTATTCTCAATACTCACTTCCTGTCCCAGCGGTAATGCTGTCACTGGCAAAAAGTGAGAGGACGTCATCCGAATAATGCCAAAAAAAACTAACAGAGTTCAAACTGTTCTGTCCAAAACAAAAGTCAGGTTTTTCACCTGAATGCATTTTATTACTTAACCACTTGCCAAACGCCCTTTTACTGGTACAGGGTGGCTGCTGTGCGCAGGATCATGTATATACACACACACGTGATAATGCACTTCCGGGTAGGGGGTGCGAATGCGCGAGTCTCAGTCCCGGTTCACCCCACCACGTCCTTCTCTCTCTCGCTCTTCCTCTCTGAGGTAAGCTCGGTATCTCAGCCGGCCTGTGCCCCTCCTACTCTGGACCCGCTACACGTGACCCGGGCCGACTCCTCCAAATGGCACGAAGGGCGCCCCGAAGCCGGGAGATGGATGCACGCATGCGCAGAGCGCACCCTCCAGTCACGGCAGCGCTGGAAGGTGGCCCAGCGAGGGCTTGTCGTGCCTGTGCTCTGCGGTGGGCCTATCGGAAGGCTGCTGGGTAGAGGGGGAGGAGGAGCCGAAAGCAGCGCAGGCGCGTTGCTGGCGGGACGTCAGCTGGGTGGAGAATGCGAGCAGGCGTAGCTGCGTGCTCGCGGACGTGGTGCATGCGTAGGACACAGGAGGATACACAGGATTCTAACGGACCGGCAGGGAGGAAGGTGCAGACCAACTAATTGTTGACAACGATTTTCATTATCGATTATTATCGATAATATCGATTAATCGTTTCAGCCCTACTTGAATGTGTGCGCTGTAAAATATTTTGTACTGTTTGTAGGTCTTATAGCATTTATACGCATTGTAGGGTGTGCCCCCCAAATATGTTTTTGTAGATTGATCGTATACACACAGATTGATTTAAAAAAGACAATGTTGTCAAGTAATTAAAAACAGGGGGAACCGCAGCTGCGCATATCACATACACACCCCAGTCACCACTTTCAAGCATTAATGTTGTATAGGCCAGTGGTCATCAACTCCTGTCCTCAGGTCCCACTAACAGGCCAGGTTTGCAAGATAACTGAAATACATGACAGGTGATCTCATTTGCTGCTCAGTGATTGCAGTATTCTAGTCTGCATCTCCCCAAGGGAATACATAAAACCTGGCCTGTTAGTGCTCTGAGGACAGGGTTGATGACCACTGGCATAGGCATATTCGTTTAGCAACAGAATCAGATTCAGACTGAAGATATCTGTAAGGAACTCCTGTAGATAAATATGCTCAGTCACATGGCAAAACGTGGAATATGCTGGGTGGATATAGGAGGGAATTGCTGCCCTGGTCTACCTGAGGGTATTAAAGTAAAGAAAAGGAGTCCATGATTAGGTAGTTCAGGAAACCCTCAGAGTGTCCAGTTAGTGACTAGAAGGGATTGCACTAGATAAGCCACATAGTGTAGTAAAACATGATAGGAACATTTCCAGATCATAAACTATAAACACTACAAGTAAGTCTCCTGGGGATATCAGCAGGGGAGGTACACAGTTAACCCTTTGCTCGCCCCTGATATTAACCCCTTCCCAGCCAATAGCATTAGTACAGTGACAGTCCATATTTTTAGCGCTGATCACTGTATTAGTGTCACTGGTTCCCAAAAGTGTCAGTTAGTGTCTGATTTTACGCCGCAATATCGCAGTCCCGCTATAAGTCGCTGGTCGTTGCCATTACTAGTAACAAATAAATAAATAAAAATTCCATAAATATATCCCATAGTTTGTAGACACTATAACTTCTGCGCAAACCAATCGATATACGCTTATTGGGATTTTATTTTACCAAAAACATGTAGCAGAATACATATTGGTCTAAATTGATGAAGAAATTACATTTTTTTTTGTTTTTATAGCAGAAAGTAAAAAAAAAAAAATTTTTTTTTTTTTTAAATTGTCAGTCTTTTTTTGTTAATAACGCAAAAAACAAAACAAAAACGCAGATGTGATCAAATACAGGCATACCCCACTTTTAAGTACACAATGGGGTTTATTTACTAATGCTGGAAAGTGTAAAATTAGGCTCACTTCTGCATAGAAACCAATGAGCTTCCAGGTTTTATTACCAAAGCTTAATTGAACAAGCTGGAGTTAGAAGCTCATTGGTTTCTAAGCAGAATGGAGCCTGATTTTGCACTTTCCAGCTTTAGTAAATAAACCCCATTGTGTACTTAGAAGTGGGGTATGCCTGTACCACCAAAAGAAAGCTCCATTTGTGGGAAAAAAGGACAATTGTCAGTTAAAGTACCACAGTGCTGTATCGCAAAAAATGTCCTAGTCATGAAGGGGATAATCTTCTGGAGATCAAGTGGTTAAGGCAAAAACCTTCTTGGCGTACCCCCCCCCCCCCCATACTTACCTGAGCCCCATCTAGACCCAGCGATGTGCATGAGAGCAATGGCTCCTCCAGGTCTCTGCCTCCCCATTGGCTCACGCAGAAGCCATTGGCTTCTGCTGCTGTCAATCACAGCCAGTGAGCCAATGAGGGGAGAGCATGGGGGGGGGCCGTGTTATGTGTGGGAATGGACAATTCATTCACAGAAGTGAGCATGCCCGAGTACCATCAGCACAAAAGGGATGGTATTGGGGGCACTCAGCAGTGGAGAGGGGGCCAGGAGCGACGGTGGGGGACCCCGGAAGAGGAGGATTAGGGCTGCTCTGTAATAAACTACTGCAAGGAGCAAGTAAATATGACATGTTTGTTATTTAAAAAAAAATGTCAAACCTTTAGAATCACTTTAGGATCATTGCATGAATTCATCAATCAAACAGAGGTGTTTGTTCAACGTTTTCATAGATATAATGTATATACCAGGCTATACAATTAAGGGGATTAGAAATTGATTCTAATATTTTCTCCTTGACACTTCGCAGAGACACGGGTTGTCAGCAAATGGACATTGACATGACAACTGTGGAGAAAGGCCACTACAAAGGGAAAATGCGTAAGTCTATTTTTTTGTGGGGGGGGGGGGGTCTGTTTTTTTTGTGGTGTTTATTATAGTAAATGACTAAGTAAAAGATCATGGCCCAATACATCTTAACCGGTTCAATACCGGGCATTTTCACCCCCTTTCTTCCCAGACCAATTTTTAGTTTTCAGCGCTGTCGCACTTTAAACGACAATTGCGCGGTCGTGCCGCGTTGTACCCAAACGTCCTTTTTTTCCCCACAAATAGAGCTTTCTTTTGGTGGTATTTGATCACCTCTGCGGTTTTTATTTTTTGCGCTATAAACAAAAGAAGAGCGACAATTTTGAAAAAAAAAACACATTATTTTTTACTTTTTGCTATAATAAATATCCCAATTTTTTTTTAAAAAACAAATTTTTTCCTCAGTTTCGGCCGATACGTATTCTTCTACATATTTTTGGTTAAAAAAAAAAAAAAAAAAAAAAAAAAAAATCGCAATAAGCGTATATTGATTGGTTTGCGCAAAAGTTATAGCGTCTACAAAATACGGGTTAGATTTATGGCATTTAAAAAAAAAAAATATTTATTTTTTACTAATAATATCGGCGATCGCGATTTTTTTTCGTGACTGCGACATTATGGCGGACACTTTTGACACATTTTTGGGACCATTCACATTTATACATCGATCAAAGCTATAAAATTGCATTGATTACTGTGTAAATGTGACAGGCAGTGAAGGGGTTAACCACTAGGGGGACACAAGGGGTTAAATGTGTTTCCTAGGGAGTGATTCTAACTGTAGGGGGCGGGGACGTACAAGGGGAGGAGACCGATCAGTGTTCCGCTGTACTGGGAACACAGATCGCTCTCCTCTCACCTGACAGGACGTGGATCTGTGGATCCACGGTCCGGCCCGGTTAACGGGCAATCGCGGGTGCCTGGTGGACATCGCGGCCGCCGGGCACACGCACCGGGTCCCGAGCAACGCGGCAGGCGCGCGCGCCCCCTAGACGGCCGGGAACCTGAGGCCGTTATATGACGTCCACCCAGGATGGGAGATCCCATCTGTGGATGTCATATGTACATACGCGGGTAGGGAAGTGGTTAAACAGATTGCGTAAATGACAATATGTACAGTATATACACCAATCAGCTTCACCTTTTTGCCAACCCACCTAATGTTGAGTAGGTCCTTCTTTTGTCTCCAAAACAGCCCTGACCCGTCAAGGCATGTTCCCAACTAGACCCAATACCAAAAAGTAACTCAATGGGACTTTAATTATGCCTCTTAGTGCCGGTTCACACTGCTGCGCTGTGAATTTGTTCCGTTTTTTTGTCCTGTGTGAGGTGCGATTTTTACCGCAAATTTACCGCGATTTTAACACGATTTTACCGCGAATTTCAGGAGTTGTTCATAGCTGCGATTGATGTTCTAGCCAATGGAATCATAATGGAAAAAAAAGGCGTTAACTTCCTGTGTATTTCCTGTTTTTTGTGGAGAGTAGTGTGGTGGAATTCGCACATATCTGAACCAACAATGCGATTCCAGAACGATTTATATTGATGTCTATGAAGGCTAAATTCGCAACGCAACGCTGTAAACTCGCACAAGACCCTTTTTTTTTATCGCATCGCATTCGTAGGGGAATCGCAACGCATGTATGTGAACGACGGTCACTGAAAACAATGACTTTATGGATGACATGCGAATTTAGAATGTTTTTGACGCATCACATTCGTTATGAAATCGCATCAGTGTGAACCGGCACTAACAGTCACAACACCCAACAGTTACAATTAGTATAAAATGTTTACTACAAAATTGCGTTAAAAAGTGATCATTGCACCTATACATAAACAAATATCCAATAAACACAATACACTTTTAGGTTGATGCAGTGGCCTACGCCTTTCTCCGGACACCCCACTTCATCAGAGCCTCCAAAAGCTCAAACAGAATTTCTGCTGTATTTTGTTGTGATGATGTATATAAAATGTCATCTTATCCTACACTGCGTCCTGGGTGTCAGCCAAAGACATGGGGGCAAACATCAAGCCCCAGCCCAGCCTGTGAGGGGCACCCTCCAATATGACAACAACCTGTTAATCAGCACAATACCAAACCATAGGCAGTATTAGATTAGTCATGAGAGCTTGTTCTAGTTATGGCTACCAATATAAACATAGCATCCCCTCACAGCATGGTGGGCTCCACTAGACCTCTGAAGGTATGCTGTGGTATCTAGCACCAAGCCATCAGATATGGATGCATGTGTGTTGCGTGCATCCCCATGCTGACAGACCCATAGATGTCTATTGGGACATGCGGCTGCGCGGACACAGCTGCCGTTTCCCAATGCGACATCTGTGCAGGTGCACAGCCCCAAACGCACCCAGTGGGAGTTATAGGACAGATGTCACAATGGGACAAGAAGCTGTGTCCATGCAGCCGCGTGTCCAAATAGACAACTATGGGTCTGCCTGCATGGAGATGCAGCCAACACTTGTGCATCCCCGTGCTGACAAAAACATGGCCCTGCATGAGGTATGCAAGTCATTGGCTGTGTGAATGAGCCCTAAGACAGCAATAAAGATATGGTTGCCACCAAAACCCCCATTGGCTAATAAGGTTGTCCATCACATTACAGCTACATTCACGTGGACGTGAATAGTTTGCTGGTTTCAGAGGCGACTAAACCTGCCTCTGGATGCAGCAACACACTGTGCTATGGCTGCATATAAACTGTTGGCTTAGCTACAGAATTGCCAACTCTGGAGGAGGCACACTATCTGAATCCAGGGTTGGTTGGAGGCTCTATTCACATGTGACCACTCAAGTGAGCAGTTACATGCAAACATTGTCGGTGCTGGGCATTTAAGTGTACCGAGTCCAAATCTGACAGCTGCTGCTCACAGTTGCTGTGGTCACACACATTGTGTTCAGGCAGCATTTACAACCACCTGCAAGAAACTACTGACTGTCACCAATGGCTGCCCCTGGCCTACCCCCGACAGCGACGCTCGTGTGAATTTAGCTAAAAGAAGACGTGCATTTAATTTCAGCAGCTTTTATCTCTTTAAATTGCCCTGTTTTGTGACAGGTTTACCATTTATCTTACATGACCACACAGTATTCTCTATTCTTCTTTCCACACAGAACAAGGGGATATTGAAACCGTCATTGCAGGAACTGACTATGTCGTATTTTTAATGGAATTTACAAAGAACCAGATGGGTGCGGAAACCTGTGTAACTGTTAAACTTTACGGTAAGCATGCAGTATAATACAGATAATGGAAGGCACAATATTCTGTGTAAACCGTTTGACTATTTTACTAAAGTGTTAGGATATATCAGTCAGTCAGTATAAGTATAGTATATGTCACACAGGTTGATTCACTCAAATTGGAGAGTAAAAAATCTGGTGCAGCTGTGAACGGTAGCCAATCAGCTTCTAACTTCAGCTTGTTCAATTAACCTTGGACAAAAACACATGAAAGCTGATTGGTTTCTATGGGGAAGCTGAGTGGATGCTGCTGCCCCATGTGACCCTGGCAGCCATCTTGGGTCAGGCAGAGCCTATTAAAGGGCCTGGATCCCCTGGCTTGGAGTGCATTTGTGAGTAAGTAGAGTAGGGACAGGTACTTAGTCTGTTAGGGACAGAACTAGCGGCCAGGTTCCTGACAAATCGGGAAAGTATAGGGATCGCAACTTTTCTGGACCTCTTCCCATTTGGGCATGAGATGGCCAGGCTGAATTCTGCCACTCCTAACAGGTGTGGTCAGTTTGGCTGGAGCCTGCTTTCTACATGCTGTTGGAATCTGTGAGTGTTTCTGGTTGGGTTGTTGTGAACAGTTTTTTGCATTACTTCAGTACAAGTTCTTGCATCGTACTCAGACTGTGTGTGTTAATGCTACCACACCATGCTGCACCCCACCTACATGCTATAATTTATTTAGCCCATGTCCTGGTTGGGACATATCCTACTACTTCTGGTTCTGATGACACAAGAGGAAGCAAAAGAATCCGAAAGGAAACACGGCAACAAAAACCTAAAAGGTAGCAAAAGTACTTTATTGCCAAGTCCCATTTGAAGATATTTGTCTCACTTCCTGTCCCACGGACCCAACTGGAAGTAATAGGACATTTTACCAAAGGGGCACAGACAGCAAAACCAAGACCACATAGAGTCCAACCCCTCCCCATTCTTTAAAAAAAAAAAAGTGCTTTGCCATTTCGGCATCTTGGATGATATGCTTCACGTATGAATAACTTTTCTCTTACAGGGAGGAAAGACATGCTTCCTGAGGATAAAATTAAGCACTTTAGAGAACACATTGAGAAGGTGGGCCTCAAGGAGGAGCAATATATCCGATTCCATACTAAAGGTAACTATGACACATGAACTGGAGCTGTTTGTTATGTTGGAGCATGTGAGTTCCATTCACGTACAGTATGTAATGTTCTGTGAACTGAGCATAAAAAAAAAATACAAGGAAATTTCTAAGCAGTAATCAAAAGCTAAACTAAATTCTGGTAAACAATGCAACTATGCTAAATTCAAGAAATTCAATACTAAATGTGTATTATTCATTACAACCAGAATCAGGAGGCCTTTCAGAGTGCTGCTGAGTACACTGCCGTCCCGTGTTTCATCATTATGGGGTGTTAAACTTCCCTCTGAGAACCACAGAGGATGGTGTGGAACTAGAAAATAAAGTGTCATGCATTTTCATAGGCCCAGATTTTGGGTCATTGTGAAAAGTGAAACAAAACTCCAGCTTTCTGTCACTTTAAAATGATTTCCTTCACTAACAGATGCACCTGCTTGTAGGCAGGCTATGTAAGCTAGAGTATTTGTGTTGCCCACGTGGGGGAAAGGGTTAATGCGAGGTCTGCCGGTTTCCCAGGCTTTTTTGGGGGTCTGCCCTTCTGCCCTTCTCTCTGTGGTACTCTAAATAGGGGAAAGGCTACATTCAGAGAGCCACATGGGAACCAGCTTCAAGGTAGGCCCTGTAACCAGCGTATACCCACCAGCAATGGACCTTTTACGGACTCATACCTGTACAGGTATGCCTGGGCAGCCACCAAAGAGTTAGTTAGGACGACTGAGTTTTGCTCTTTATCCTGTAACCTTGCAGAAGCTTTCAGTAAAGTTCCTTGAACTGTTCTTGAGCTTGGTCTGAAATTACTTTAAAGGGGTGCATGTTGATACCTGGCGTATTAAAGCGGAGTTCCACCCAAAAGTGAAACTTACGCTTTAAGCACTCCTCGCCCCCTTACATGCAACATTTGGCATGTAATTATTTTTTGGGGGGGAAGAGGTTGCTTAGTTTTGAGTGGGACTTCCTGTGGCCCCACCCTATCTGCAATCTTCTGGGACACGTCACAGGTCCCAGAAGATTGTCTGTCTACTGGGAGAGCGCAGCACAACTCGCACATTTACAGTGCGCGCCCGGCTGTGAAGCCGCAAGCTGTCATGGCCGGGTGCCCACAGTTTCAATGGAGGGGAGAGGAGCGAGGCTCCGTGCGGCCGCATCGCTGGACTGTGGAACAGGTGAGTGTCTGTTTATTAAAAGTCAGCAGCTAAACTTTTGGTAGCTGCTGACTTTTAATAAACAAAAAAAAGCCTGGAACTCCGCTTTAAAGAACAGGGCCTGTTGAAGCACATATGGGGTAGAAGAGGAAGTCCATCACAGGGGGTTAACTTGGCAGGAAGGACGGAGGAGCATAGTTGCTATAGGTAAGAATGAACTGGTTGGAAAGTCAAGCAGCTGGTCAGCAGCAGTACCTGGTGCAGGCGACGGGTCCTCCAGTAGCGAGGGGGGCGCAGTGTTCTGCCTCCCTCCCTAGCAGTCGTTTCCCCCCAGTTGAAGCTGGGACTGAACCCACGGTACCGAGACCTTGGATACCTTGTCACATGGTACAGGAGAGAGAAGGAGTTAAAAAGAGTGCAATCTTGAGGTCTGCACTAGCGCACGACGGGACCCCATTCTGTCACTGGGAGTAGGTGGCAGAGTTACGCTGGACAAATGGAGAGGGCATGGGCTCTGCGGTGTCCCTCCTAAATGCAACAATGTAAGTCAAGGTGTGTAGTGACACGGGATGGTACGTTTTACAGAGAGACTCTATAGGTCACATGGCTGCACACCATGTGTGGCTCATCTCTAAGCCAGGGTTCTTCCTTACTGTCGACTCTCACATGAACATGGCCCCGCCTGGTCCCAGGTATTGATGAGTAAGTAAATGAGAAGAGGTACCCCCATGTGCATGGGTAAGGTGGCCCCGCCCACATGCTACGAGTGCTGTATAAACTGTATGTAGCCTCAGTTTCATACAGTATACAGCGCTGTGTTACAACAGCTGGACAGAGACATCCCATCCCTCTCCCAGAACAAAACGGAGTCGGACTGAGTGCTGCTCAACCATTCACAGGTGTTTTATGAATGAATACAAGGCTTCCTCTAATTGGCTGAGGTGGAGAGGCAGGCAGATGACATGACGATCACTACCTCAGCCTATCTAAGAAAGCCTTGTACTCATTCAGAAAATGTAAAGCTACTTGAGCAGTGTTCAACCCACCTCGATTTTGTCCCAGGAAGGAGACGGAAAGTCCTTGTACCGCTGCTGGAACACCGTGCTGTATACTGTATGGAGCTGATGCTGATGCTCTATACAGTATAAACAGTGCTCCCAGCACGCACATGTACTAGTGAAGGTAATGGTTAGTTTGGACCATTTTGGTTTAAATTAAGTATTTAAAGTTAAATTAAATCTGGAGTTCGGCTTTAAGATGCCATTCACCTCAGTCTGTGTGTCTAACCCACATGTGTAAGGCTGGCCATATATTATACGATTTTCTTGTAGATTTACCAAAACCATATAATATGAGGTCAAATCTAAACACTTTCAATTTGTATGCAATCAGGCAGGCCCTTGTACTACATAGTTGAAGGTAAATCTAAAGCAAATTGAATAAGAAAATTGTATAATGTATGGCCAGCCTTAACCTGCATTGCATTAAGATGGCCTGATCATTTGAATGGGCTATCCAATGATGGGTAACGGATTTAAAGCGGATCTTCACCCCCCAGGAAATCTTCAGTCTTATCTACCCCTTCTCCCCACCTCTCTTGAAATCGTGCTGTTTTTTTTTTTTTAGAATAAAAAATAAAAAATCAGGCCAACCCCAGGTGCACCTCATTCGCCCAGGCAAATGTGAATGGGCCCATAGCATAGAATACTACTGCATTTAGATCCATATGAATTACAGAACTGAAGGCAGCGTATTGTACACCTGTGTGCATGACCTTAAAACTGCAAGGTGGACAGATTCGGGAAGTATGACAGAGAGATCACACTGTTAGAACATAAAAAGCCAAGGGCTGACACCTCTATCTGGAATATCACTTGTAGGTGGACCAACCCTTTAAATAGTAAAAAAAAACAACCCACAAAAAACAGGTTGGCTAGATACCATTTAAGGACTTTTAGCAGAGTCTTACTGGGTTCTGTATTTATTCAGACCATGCCAGCATCATTGGTAAAATCTTCCTGAAAAAGAACAAGCGTTTGTCTTTGAAGTTGTTTTTGCAGATTCTTACCTCTTGACATGTTCATCCAGACCTTACCATGGCCTTTTTCAGACCAGCCCATAGGTCTGAGCATCTGCTTTTATTATCACCACCTGAGTATTCTCAGGGTTGAAATAAGGAAAAGGGCCACTATCTGTATCCCATCAGCCTTTAAAGAGTCTTAAAAACAACAAACTCAGCAGATATGAAGCTCTCACTGTAGGGGATAGCTTTGATCTCCAGCTCTGTGCAGATTTCACACAATGCAGACAGTCACGCAGACTGCAGATTTTTAATGACAATTTTTTTAGTAGTAAAAGTTTTCTTTTAGTAATCAACCTAAAACTGATATTTGGATCTTAGAGCATGAGGAGTCTGACCACTCTTATGCCCCGTACACACGGTCGGACATTGATCGGACATTCCGACAAGAAAATCCTAGGATTTTTTCTGACGGATGTTGGCTCAAATTTGTCTTGCATACACACGGTCATACAAAGTTGTTGGAAAATCCACTCATTCTGAACGCGGCGACGTAAAACACGTACGTCGGGACTATAAATGGGGCAGTAGCCAATAGCTTTCATCTCTTTATTTATTCTGAGCATGCGTGGCACTTTGTGCATCGGATTTGTGTACACACGATCGGAAATTCCGACAAAGGATTTTGTTATCGGAAAATTTTATAGCAAGCTCTCAAACTTTATGTGTCGGAAAATTCGATGGAAAATGTGTGATGGAGCCCACACACGGTCGGAATTTCCGACAACAAGGTCCTATCACACATTTTCCGTTGGAAAATCCGACCGTGTGTACGGGGCATTAGACTTGAGGAAAATGGAGGGGAGATCTCTGTAGTGTAGTTCCCAGCTCCTCCTACTTGCTGTGGTCATTTAAGGAGGTCTTTATCTGCTGCTTTTTTTTATGTAGATTGTGCTACATATAAAACAAACGAGAGGAGTGAGACTCCAAGTTAGGGGAGAGCATACCTCCCAACTTTTTGAGATGGGAATGAGTGACACCTATTAACAATGTAGGCATAGGACACATCCCCTGTCAAGTCTCCTTAAAGTAGAATTATACTAAAAAAAATTGATTAGGTAAACCCACAAGTGCTTTTTTTTTAACCTTACTATTCTTTTATACTGGCTGTTGAAATTTACAAATGCAGCCATTTAAAAATTGGATGAAAGGTTTAGCACTGGGGAACACCTTTTCAAAGATAAAAATGTGCATTTTATATACTATAAACTATATAGATCAGACCAAAAGGAGGGACAAATGAGGAGGAAAGAGGGACAGAGGGACTTTGTTCCAAAGTCTGGAGCTATGGGAGAGCCTCATAAATTGTGAAATATGAGTTTCGGATGCGCTGACCCTTGAAAAGAAGCACATTGCATAGCGCATATAGTATGGATCTTACAATATTCTTTATAACTGACCTCTGACCTCTTGTCTTTGCAGCAACTTGCGTCCCTAAATGATTCTAGGTAAGTTTGTTATTTATTTCACAAACACCTACTGCATACTAACACTGGGCTTCATGAATGAAAGCATCTAAAATTCTGTATTGGCCATACCGACCAAACAGCTTCTTAAGTTCATACTATGATATGCTGGGGAGGAGGAGTGTCCAGTCACAGCTGATCCCTCCACCTACATCTGACTTTTAGAGGAACAGGGGCCACACAAATACCGATTTATTTTCATTCATTCCTTCATTCCATTCATGGGGTTTGAGTATGTATTGTTTCTGTAAAGCAGAATAAAAGGGTTCATTTTCATCTATGCAACGGTCCCTCACTGGTGCCAGAGTCTACTTTGGGTGCCAGTCTTCAGACCTCTTTATTGGCTGAGGCGGGATGACGTCACTCCTGTGCAAGAGCCAGTCATCCCGGCACTCAGAGACATCACGGTGCTGTAAGATGAGCTGTGCATGTGCAGCTCAGTTTACAGCGCCAGAGGAGATGGTGAGCAGGCAGGTAGGGACATTTTATTGCACAGGAAACATTGCATGCCTTTTGTGCAATAAAAGCCTGCCTGCTCGTTGTTCTTACAATGGAACTTTAGTTCTGCTTTGAAGCAAAACTAAACCTACCATTTTTAACTGTTTCCCAAAAAGTTACATTCAAGGCATGTCTTGAGTGATCACTTTTACATTTACCAGCACTAGGGTGCTTCTGGCAGTGCTCAACTGAACTGTCAAGCCATCAAAGGCTTGTGTCATATCTGATCACGTGTGTAGCACCATGGCACCTGCAGATCAAACAGAAGCTAAGATGGCAGCTTCCTCGGCTTCTAAGGATAGGTGGGTTTAGTTCTGCTTTAAAGGTGGGGGCATTGACATCACATGTCACAACAAGCTGCTGTGCGGTGACTTGAATGACATGTACCGTGACATTTCAAGTAAAGTTACAAAAACAAAAAAATGAATAGTGATGGGCTGTAACAGTGAAGGACTGACTTTGATGCATAGGTGTTCTATGCATCTGTGTGCAGGCAGTCCAAGTCATGCCCATTGTAACGCGGCGGCTGCACGAAAAGAACCACTGGTCTCAATTTGTATGCGTTCGTTGACAGGCATTTGCAGGCAGTGTTCTGTTTCTATACTGAACTATCCTTGTAAAAATGGCATTTCCCTGGCTGTCAGGTTGATCCAACGTCCTTCTTTAAGCGGACTTCCACCCATTTTTAATAACCAAACACTCACCTGTCCCACGGTCCAGCGATGCCGGCGTACAAAGCATTGTTGCTCTACCTCTTCTCTACCATGGTGCCGGCATTCTAACTGTGGGCGGCTGGCTCTGGCTTCACAGCCGGGCGTGCATTGCGCATGCGCGCTGTGAATAGCTGGGCAATCTTATGGGACCTGTGACGTGTCCCAGAAGATTGCAGGGGAGGGAGGGGGGAGAGGTGAACTTCCTTCCGGCGCCGCGGAGCCAGAGGAGGAAGTGGGAGCTGGGTGCCCATAAAAACTGGGTACACCCCCCCCCCCCCCAAAAAAAATGACATGACAAATGTGGGCATGTCAGGGGGTCACCATCACTTAAAGCAGAAGTTCCATTTTTTGAGGCACTCTACTTTCAAGACATATTTTCTCCAGATCAGTGACTCAAAGTATTAAAGTTAGAGGATCAGAATTACTTCCAGACATAATAGTAGTTTCAGAAGGAAACCAGCACCTCCTATAACTACTAGCCATGGCTCTAAACAGTCCAGATTCTATTCGTATTGACTGTGTGTTAAATATAACCTGCAAGTGAATGCTCTGCATTGCAGTAACCTCTGACCTTTGTGTTTTACAGATGAGATCCCTTCCAGTGAACCCCAAGCTTTACCCATCCCTCGCTATACTTCAGCTCACCTTTCTATCCAAAACTCCCCTCTCCTCTCTTCCTATTATGAAATAAAACACACCAATAAAGCAAAGCTTCCTCTGTTTATTTACCAGCTGTCCTACACTGCTTGATTTTCTTTTGATCAGCCTGCAGCAATCAATCGATCCCCCAGTCACGAACAATGTGGATGGAGGAATCCCCACTGAAGGTTATTGTATTGAATACCTGAATAGTGACTGCATCTGATAATATAAAAACCAGCTGAGCTGGATGGAAAATTGACTATTGTCTGGCCAGGTGGTGCTTGTAGGGCCAGCCACAGCTTGAATTTGGGCTTATCCAGTAAAATCCTCTATTGCATATACTAGTAGATTTTCAAACAAACATTTATACAAACATTTTATACTAAAATTCTCAGTACATTCAATGAGTTGACAAATTATATTCAAAAGTACAAACTTCATTAGCTTTTAACGATCGATTTTGTAATTGATGGACTTTCCCCCCCCAAAAAAACCCATTAACCGTCCTGTGTGCAAGCTGCCTTTGTTTTGCGTGTGTAGGCAGCCTATTGAAGTGGACATGGCCGCATGTACAAAAATGTAGTAGCAGCAACTAGTGATGGGTAAGAATGGGCTCGGGCGTGTTCATCTCGGACCCTTCAGGAAGCCGGCACTGCACACCGCCAATCATAGGCAGGGTGTGTATGTGCAGCTGTCAGTCGGGAAATGCCTCACTGCCTATGATTGGCGGTGTGCAGTGACAGCTTCCTGGCGGGTTCGATCTGAACTAGTAATGGGCAGAACACCCCCAGGTTCTGTTCTACACCAGAACTTGGAAAAAGTTCTCACCAGAACCCAGAGCCCTATTAAACTCTATGGGACCAGAACTCGAAAAATCAAAAAAGTCCCCATTTTTATGGCTTATATGCAAGTTATTGGCCATAAAAAGGTAATGGGGGCCCGGGTACTGCCCTAGGGGACATGTATCAATGCACAAAAACTGTTAAAAAATATTGCTTTTAAATGAGCAGGGATTTTAATAATGCTTAAAGTGGAGTAATAAAAAAAATAAATCCTTTAAATATAGTGCCTTGGGTTGTCCCCTTAGTTTGCCTGATGTAATGGCCTATCTGTACCGTGTATAGAACCTGCTGTTGCAAAACTGACATATATAAAAAGAACAAAAACAAATGACATTTAAATTGATTTTCCCTGCAAGCTTTCTTTATTTAGTAAACAATGGCTCGGTGAGCCAGTCTGTATGATGAAGCCACATTTTAGTGCACTCAGAACAAGATTAGAGATGTTTTGGATAAATTCTGTTGTCTTTATATGGAAATAACAAGGTTTTGCACCACAGTGAGCAAGCCTTATGTAAAGAAGCCAAATCATAGTACACTCAGGCCCAAGCACATGGGGGAACATGCAGGGCTGTGTTTTGGCCTAGGCCAACAAGGCCTAGGCCTAGGGCGGCACTTTTGACAGTGCCACCCTAGGCCTAGGCCTAGGGCGGCACTTTTAAAAACAGGTACCCGTTCCCCCCTTCCCCCTGAAAGCCAAATGAGCCTAAAGAGGAAGGGGTGTGGTTTACAGATGATAGGGTGGGTCTTAAACAGGAAGGGGTGTGGCCTTGGCAGCAAGGGGTGGGTCGTATTTAAATTAGGGGGGGGTGCATGAGTTTAGTCAGGCCTAGGGCAGCACAAAACCTAAATACACCACTGGGAACATGACTGCCAATTTGTTATTTATCATTGTTATCCCCTCTCCGTAGGCTCATGTTACTCCCTTCCTCAACCTCAGAATCAAGTAATTTCTGTGCATCTTTAAGAAGCAAGTGTCTGATACTGTGTTCAAATAATTTAGCTGACTCCTCCATGCATGATGCTGGGGCTATGGCAGGAGTGGCTGTGGACAAGGAGGCAGAGTAATCTGTTCTGGCAGCTGAGTGGACTGCACACTATTCTCTACTTGGGTCATAGAGGATGAGGATGGTTTAGTAAGCCAGTTCACCACCTCCTCTGCATGCTGTGGCTGGATAGCACGGCAAACGTTAGTAAAAAGAGACAAATGTGTCTAAGGACGGACCACGTCCACCTTTGCCTGTTGACACAGAAGCTGCTGGCCCCCTCATTAGAATTGCCACCTTATCCCTTTAAACCCGAACACATATTAATTACACAGGTTCTGTGGCTGATTAAGGTGGCAATTAAACTCACTTGGTGCCTTATCTGCATTAAATTAGCCTCAGAACCTGTGTAATTCATATGTGTTCGGGTTTAAAGGGATGAGGTGGCAACCCTACCCCTCATAGTGGCATGGGAATGTCCGCCTCTCCTTTTGGCCTCCCAGAAATGATGGGGGGGGCTTATTACACAAATTTATTGGATACTAGGAAATGGGTGATTGGATGCACTTTTTTAAAAGAAATGTGATGTACAATTGAGCACTGCCGCTAACACAAATTTAAAAAAAAAAAAAAAATAATAAAAAAAGGGGGAACATCAGCGTTGCAGCAAGACAAACTGTGGCTGACAATTTTAAAAAAGGGGGCAGGGGAACAACAATAATAAATAAAAGGCGCAGTGAAAAAAAAAAAAGTGTGTCGCTAGGTGGCGTTATGCTGGTGACATTAGATAGACAAGGGCTTAGCAAGGTCAGGTTACGAATAAATGGGGTGTCTCGGCCATTGGCAAGGATTTCTTTAAGCCCCTTGGCCTGCTGGGAGAGCCTATTTTTTTTTGGGTGGAGTCAGGTGATCGGGGTTCTGTACCACCTAGACAACTGTCTGGGGAGACGTGTGTGATGCTGCCCCGGGCTGCTAGGCCGAAAGTCTGAGGCCTATCCCGGGGACATCTGGCTGCTAGTCTGTCTGAGGCCTATCCATAAGCAGGAGAAGCAGCGCAGGGTTGGGACTGCAGGATTGGAGTCCAACCGAGAGTAACGGTTCAGCCGGACGGGAACCAGTTGAGGTCAGAGGTGGAGGGGAAGCTGTCGCTACTAAGGGACCATCCACCTTGCCGGAGACCACTGTGAGTAAGCTGGAGCCAGTACCAGAGCAGTCTTCTCACCAGCCGGGGATGGTGAAGAAGTGGGAAAACTGCAGCAAGTACCAAGTCAGGGACCCAGCAGGACAGCAAAGGTGACGCTTGAGGAGCATCAGTGAGTGGGAAACCAGGGACCTAGCAGGTCAGCAGGGGTGACGCTTGAGGAGTATCTGTGAGTGCCAAGTATCTGTGAGTGCTATTGAGTAACAGAAGTGGAAGAGCTCAAGGGATCAAGTGGCGATTGGGTCTGAGAGTCTAATGAGAGATTGGGAGCTCAGTGAGTGAAGATCTACAGTGAGAGACTGTAGCGTGCGAGGAGAACTGTGTTACCAATAGTTAAGTACAATTACCGTTAGTGACTGTTACAAGATTTGTTGCCATAGGAGACAGCGGTCCTACCCAGGGGCGGACTGACCATTGAGCCACTCGGGCACTGCTTGAGGGCCCTGGGCCACTAGGGGGCCCCATCAGGGTTGCCAGCCTCAGTAAAACCAGGGACAGTATGTATAAATCTGTGTTTTTTTTTTACATCTGTCTGTGTATACTGTGTGTACATGTATGTGTACACTGCGTGATTGTATACTGTGTGTGTGTATACTGTGTGGCCCCATAATCTCTGATTGCCTGGGGGCCCCATAATCTCCTATTGCCCGGGGGCCCCACGAGTTATCAGTCCGCCCCTGGGCCTACCTATACAGAAGTGGTATCCGGCTAGAGGCCTTCCACTATATAGCTGTCCACCTATAGGTGTCTGCCAATTATCATTGCATCTACCTAAGGGTGTCCTGGCCCTTACCCTCTCTCCCACAGTTCTTGTTCAAGAGACAATAAATCTCTTTGCATTTAAAAAGTGTCTAGCGCCCATCACTTCAGCTTGTATTACAACCACCATGCCTCGTAACCCACTCTACCAAGAAGGATGTCAGCTCTCCCTGACCCTGGAGGTCACCATTAGGCCTCTAGAGGTCCAGGACCTTGCTACAGTAATATAACTACTAGAAATGGCTCCCAACAGTCCAGATTCCATCAATATTGACTGTGTGTTAAATATTACCTGCGGGTGAATGCTCTGTATTGCAGTGACCTCTGACCTCCTGTCATCTTTTGTGTTTTACAGATGAAATCACTTCCAGCGACAGCCAAGCTTTGCCCGGACCCCCCCCCCCCCCAATCTATCTTCAGCTCACTTTCCTGTCCAGTATTCTCTTTTCTTCTGAAATTAAACACACCAATAAAGCTAAGCTGCTACTGCTTATCTTTTTTTTTTACCACCTATAACACTATAACGTGGCTGTACACAGCTTGATTTCAGTTTGCAGGAATCAGTCAACCCCCCATTCACACTAACAGCATGGATGGAGGAATCTCCACTGACGTCTATTGTATTCAGGCCACCTAAGCATCTGTGGCTGCCTGAACAGTGAATGCATCTCATAGGATGAAATCACTGCTTGGCCAATAATTTTCTATCTGGCAAAGGGTCCTCTTACACGGACGCTCCGCTGATCTCCGCTGAGCAGGCGGATGACAGGTCCGTCTCCGCTCACTGTGCAGAGATGGACCTGTTAGAGCCCCACTCTCCTCTAGGCGGTCCATTTTCATCCTACCCCATCCAATTCAATCCGCCAGACAGGTGGGAAATAGGGTTACCATCTATCTGGATTTCACGGATAGGATCGGATAGTAGCGGGTGTCAGCGGACATGTCACCGCTCCACAGGAGTGAATGGAGGCTCTGTTCATGTCCGCCTGAAAAACTGACAGGCGGACCTGATCGGAAAGCCCGTGTGAAAGGGGCCTTAGTCGATTTTTAAATTGACTATTGTCAGGCCAGGTCGTGCCATGGCTCAAATTTTGGCTGATCTAGCAGGACTTGGATGAAATTCAAGCTGTGCATCCAGGCGTTCATCATTCCGTCATCCTAGATTTGCCCTGCTGTATAAGGCCCCTTTCACGTGGGGCGGACTCTGCCAGAAGCCTGCCTGCTCAGGGAGGAATCTGTCTGCTGATCCCCACTGATGGCTGGTCTGTGCCTACTCCACTCATGCAGAGCGTACACAGACGCTCTCCTCTATGGGAGGTCGGATGTAAAAGGACCGCCTGTTCATTTACACCCAACTACCATCCGATCTGATCCGCTAGAGTCTAGATGGAAGGGGAGTAGATCCTCATTCTTTTGTTTTTAGCAGAACGGATTGGATGTGGACAGGTGTAAACGGATACGTCTACGCTTACATCCGCTGCTCCATAGAGGATAATGGAGGGTCTGCCTGTCAATTTTTTCTGCCCATGTGAAAGGGGTCCTATACTTCCATACCTCCCCACTTTCTGAAATGATAAAGAGGGGTACCTTTTGGCACACAGTATGTAGGCAAAGGACACGTCCCTACCATGGCCCGGTAACACGGACCCTATTCTAATATGCAGAAAATGATTGGCTAAACCACACAGGTGGTTTTCTGACCTCTATTTTTCCTTTTATATCTACTTATTAACCCCTTCCTGACCGCCACACGACTATATACGTCGGCAGAATGGCGCGGGTGGGCAAAAGGCAATACAGGTATGTCCCCTTTAAGAAGCAGCATTGTGGGCACGCGCGCGCACCCGCCCGCCGCATGCTCTGTGACTGCAGATCCCGTGGACTCGATTTCTGCCAGGTGCACCAGGAATGTGTCATGGAGCGTAAGAACGGGGAGATGCCTTTGTAAACAAGGCATTTCCCCGTTCTGCCTAGTGATATGACAGAGATCACTGCTCCCTGTGATTGGGAGCAGTAATCGCTGTCATGTAAGTAGTAGCCAACCCCCCCCCTGCAGTTAGAATCACTCCCTAGGACACACATAACCCCTTGATCGCTCCCTAGTGGTTAATTCCTTCCCTGACAGTGTCATTTACACAGTAATCAGTGCATTTTTTAGCCCTGATCGCTGTATAAATGACAATGGTCCCAAAATAGTGTCAAAAGTGTCCGATGTGTCCGCCATAATGTTGCAGTCCTGATAAAAATTGCAGATCGCCGCCATTACTAATAAAAAAAAAGAATTAAAATGCCATAAAACTATCCCCTATCTGCTATAACTTTTGCGCAAACCAATCAATATATGCCTATTGCGATTTTTTTACCAAAAATACGTAGAATACATATCGGCCTAAATTGAGGGAAAATTTTTTTTTATATATACAGTAGTTCAATTCACCATAATGCAGAATAAGAGGGAGCCCTGAGCGTGTCACTTGCCACCGTCGCCTATCACCAGATGCAGCTTGTCACTTGCCACATCACCTGCCACCAGAAGCAGCTTGTCAAGTCACCTGCCACCAGATTCAGCTTGTCACCTGTCATCAGACAGGTGCCACGTCACCTGCCACCAGATTTGGATTGTCACTTGCCACTTCACCTACCACCAGATGTAGCTTGTCACGTCACCTGCCACCAGATGCAGATTGTCACATGCCACGGCACTTGCCACCAGATGCGGATTTGCACTTGCCGTGTCACCTGCCACCAGATACAGCTTGTCATGTCAACCTGCCATCAGATGCGGATTGTCACTTGCTCCCAGATGCAGATTGTCACATTTCACGTCACCTGCCACCATATGCAGCTTGTCACTTGCCACATCACCTGCCACCATATGCAGCTTGTCACTTGCCATTTCACCTGCCACCAGATCCAGCACATGTGCATTAACTGGGTCCCAGAGAGAGAGAGAGGGCGGGCAGTGACAGGTGATGTAATCTCTCTGTTGCCTGCAGATGTACATTGGATGGAACAGCGGTGATGCCGGGAGGGCGTTGAGAGTGGATGTCAACTCACTGCTCTCTTGTTTGCTGGCCAGCCGGCTCTCTTATGCTGCCCGCTGGCTCTTTCATGCTGGTCTCCCACCTGCCGGCTCACCGGATTTCTCTTGCTGTCCCCGCCTGCCAGCTCTTTCATGCCGTCCTCCCGCCCGCTGGTGATCAGGTCAGAAAAAAAGAGTAGACTAATATATTATTAAGTGGACCTACAGGCTCCTTCAGGAAAAAATAAAAGTCAGCAGCTACAAATACTGTAGCTGTTTACTTAAATACTGTATTAGGACACTTACCTGTCCAGGGATATAGCGATGTCCTCACATGGGCCGATTTTGCAATCGGCCTTTCGGGGTGCTGTCTCCACCATCTCCACTGAGGGAAATGGGCTTCACAGCTGGTTCCCTACTGCGTGAAGTGTGGTGCGCTCTGTGAATGGGCCAGCCGTGGGGGGAAGGAGGAGGGGAGCCAAACTTCTGGCTGAGTTTGCCGCAGCAAAACTAGGTAGGTAGACTAGCGGTGCTTCCCTTTTTGGGTGGAGGCCTTCTTTAAAGCCCATCTTTGGGCGAAAATAGCCCCAGCAAGGGTTTGCAAAGAAGCAAAAAAGCAGCTCCGGCAGCAACTCTCACCTTATGTCCAGTGCTGCCCCCAGCAGTTTATATTTTCGAGTCACTAGATGAACTCAGTTTTGCAAGTCAAACGATGCCTGGACTGTGGATGTCCTGTGAGTACAGAATGAATAAGACTACATTTACACTTGTGACTACTAGCCCCGGTGTGAATGACAGCAGGAGGAATTGCTGCTGATTTTGCCATCTGTGAGCAGCTAGCTGCAGCTGCAGCCGCAGCTGCTGAGCCCTGTACACTTCAATGACACTTTGGCTACTTTCACACTGAGGCGCTTTGCAGGTGCTAAAGTGCTAAAAATAGCGCCTGCAAAGCGCCGGAAAGAGCCGCTCAATTCACTCCAATGGGAAAGCCCCGAGGGGATGGTCAAAAAAGTCCTGCAAGCTGCATCTTTGCAGCGCTATAGGAGCGGTGTATTCACCGCTCCTAAAGCGCCCCTTCCCATTGAAAACAATGGGGCAGCACTGCAAACCCGCCAGCAAAGCGCCACTGCAGCGGCCCTTTGCAGAAGGTTTTAACCCTTTTCCCGCGCTACCGGGGGTTAAAACCGCCCCACTATCGGCCGAATAGCGCCGCTAAAACGACGGTAAAGCGGCGCTAAATATAGCGCCGCTTTACCGCCGGCGCCCGCCCCAGTGTGAAAGTAGCCTTAGTTTGCAGACAGTCACAGATAGCTGCAGCCACCGGCGACCTGATATTTATACAGGGCTCGGTGACCGCAGCTAGCCACTCACAGGTGCTAAAAACAGCAGCGGGAATCAGCAGAGGCTAACCAACTGGAGCTAATCAACCATGTGAATGTAGCATAAGCCTGTCCTCTGAGCATCACCACAGTGCTCAGTTCTCAAATAAGGACTATTTTCTGAATGCAATGGGCCTGTGTGCAAGATCATAAATTTGGCCCCCTCCCTCTCCTGTGTCTGGGCTTATTTCAATCTTTGTTTAAACAGTATAAACAATATGTAAGTATTAAAGCAGTATTGGGCAGCACAGTGGCCAAGTGGTTAGCAACTCTATCTAGCAGCACTGGGGTCATCAGTTTGAATCCCAACCATGGTACTACCTGCCTGGAGTTTGCATGTTCTCCCTGTCCCTGCATGGGTTTCCTCCAACACTCCAAAGACAAGTTAGTAGGTTAATTGGCTCCTGTCTAAATTGCCCCTAGTATGTGTATGTATGAATGTGAGTTAGGGACCTTAGATTGTAAGCTCCTTGAGCACAGGGACTGATGTGAATGTACAATATATATGTAAAGTGCTGTGTAAATTGATGGCATTGTATAAGTACCTGTAATAAAAAAAAAACATTTATTATATTGCAGCTTGACAATTCTTATGCCCCATACACACGATCGGATTTCCCGACAACAAAACCATGGATTTTTTTCCGAAGGATGTTGGCTCAAACTTGTCTTGCATACACACGGTCACACAAATGTTGGCCCAAAATTCCTAACGTGAGAACTCGGTGACGTACAACACGTACGACGAGCCGAGAAAAAGGAAGTTCAATAGCCAGTGCGGCTCCTTCTGCTTGATTCAGAGCATGCGTGGACTTTTGTGCGACAGACTTGTGTATACACGATCGGACTTTCGTTGTCGGAAAATTTGAGAACCTGCTCGCAAACATTTGTGTGTGGAAATTCCGACAGCAAATTTTCGATGGAGCATACACACGGTCGGACTTTCCAACAACAAGCTCACATCGAACATTTCCCGTCGGAAAATACGACCGTGTGTACGCTGCATTAGATGTGATGGCTGCATTCATTTTATTTTTTAGGCTTTCTGTCTTCTATTTTCATCTGTCGATCCAGCCAGCAAGTCTGTTGTTTTTCAAAAGCACAAGCTCTCCAGCAAAATGTATCAGTTTACAGGGATGGGACAAACCATTTACTGCTGACATGGGTGCTTAACCACTTCAATACAGGGCACTTATACCCCCTTCCTGCCCAGACCAATTTTCAACTTTCAGCGCTCTCACACTTTGAATGACAAGTACTCAGTCATGCAACACTGTACCCAAATTTGCATCCTTTTTTCACACAAATAGAGCTTTCTTTTGGTGGTATTTAATTGCTAGTGGGTTTTTTATTTTTTGTGCTATAAATAAAAAAAGATTGTACATTTTGTGAAAAAAATGCCTTTTTCTTTGTTTCTGTCATAAAATTTTGCAAATTAGTAATTGTTCTCCATAAATTTTGCCCAAAATCTATACTGCTACATACTGTATCTTTGGTAAAAATAACCCAAATTAGTGTATATTGTTTGGTCTTTGTGAAAGTTATAGATTCTACAAACTATGGTGCCAATCACTGAAAATTGATCACACCTGATGTACTAAAGGCCTATCTAATTTCTTGAGACACTAACCAGTCAGAAAAGTACAAATACCCCCAAATTACCCCTTTTTAGAAAGTAGAAATTCCAGGGTATTAAGTAGCATGGTGAGCTTTTTTAAGTTGTAATTTTTTTCCCACAATTCTTTTCAAAATGAGGTTTTTTTTTTTACAAAATTGTCATATTAACAGGTTATTTCTTTCCCAGAGCATATGCATACTACAAATTATACACCAAAACACATTCTGCTACTCTTCCTGAGTATGGCGATACCACATGTGTGAGACTTTTACACAGCCTGGCCACATACAAAGGCCCAACATTGAAGTAGTACCTTCAGGCTTTCTACGAGCATAAATTACATAAACTTAAATTAGATTTCTCATTTCTCAACCACCTATTACACTTTTGAAGGCCCTGGAGCACCAGGAAAATGAAATTGCCCACAAAATGACCCCATTTTGGAAAGCAAACACCCCAACGTGTAATCTATGAGGCATAATGAGTCTTTTGAACGGGTTCATTTTTTTTCCAGAAGTTTTTGGAAATTGTGGAAAAAAAATTAAAACACATTTTTTTTACACAAAGTTGTCCATTTATAAGATATTTCCAACACATAGCAAATACATGACACCCCAAAATACATTCTGCTACTCCTGGCGATACCACATGTGTGAGACTTTTACACAGCTTGGCCACATACAGAGGCCCAACATCCAAGTAGCACCATCAGGCATTCTAGGAGCATAAATTACATATATAATTTCCTGGCAACCTATCATTTTTGAAGGCCCTTCATATTTCTTACACATAGCATGTACATACAAAGAATTACAATACAAAATAAATTCTATTGCGGAAAAGGTAAAAAAAAAAAAAAAAGTATTACCTGTGCTTTTAGTAGTGTTCACAGAGGAGAGCACTGGTCCAGGCAGCAGGCAGGGATGTGCTTAGTGACAGCAATAGTAATTATCCAGGCAGCAGGCAGGAATATTGTCTATAGTCAGCACAAGGATATTGTCAGCACAGCCAAAGCATTTGTCCATAGAAATTGCCCAGGCAGAGACAGCCAGCACAGCCATAATATTGGTCCTGGTACGCTGTTACCTGCAGACACTCATTATTATACCGCTCTCCAGCCCTTCATGAACATACTGCCTCTTGCTACAGCTAATTATTTGCATAGTCCATGTAGCAGGGAGAAGTGTGGTCCGTTAGTCAATAGGCTGTGGGCCGCAATCAGGTAAGATCGGTGCACAGGGGTAGAGGCTTCTCCCACCCAAATCTCTATGAAGCCTCTGGACTCCAGACCCTAATCTGGAAATTATGAAACCCAGAGAAAACAAATAAAAATAGTTTTCTCCATCCTGAAAAACAATTATGGAGCCCCTCACATATGTGAGACCCCTGTGTACTACAGTAGCAGGGCAACAGATCAGTCCAAGCGGTAGGCAAAAGCATAGTCCATAAAACAGGCCAGGGTCAGTTCACATGCACGCAGCCCAAGCGGCCGGCTGAAGTGTAGTTGATAAAACAGGCCAGGGTCAGTTCACGTGGAAGCAGTCCAAACGGTAGGCAGAGGCATAGTCAAAAAACAGGCCAGGGTCAGTTCACGTGGAAGCAGTCCAAACGGTAGGCAGAGGCATAGTCAAAAAATCGGCCAGGGTCAGTTCACGTGGAAGGCAGTTGCATGGTTATTTGGGGAAGCATGGAAAATGGTCAGCACAGATGATGAAAATGGGGAAGTGGTTAAAAATATGGGCTAATATTTTAGGGATGCATGATAAAGATGGAAGCATTCACCAATGCAAAGGCCAGGTTGGGGGGGACCCTGGGGACAATGGTAGCTGGTATCTCTTTGAAATCCTCTTTTGCTGCACACGCAACATTTTTTTTGTCGTCTTCGGCCTGCTTCAGATGGTGGAATGTTGTACGGGAAGTGGCGCTCAGGAAGTTGGCTAACAGCATCAGAGAGAAGGTCTTCTGGGGGGGGGTCTTTGTTGATAGATGAGGGACATGAAAACTTCTATGAATTTTAGGAAGGGGGCGGGGCTTTCCATGAATTTGGTGTAGACTACATAGATATTATAAATGGCCAAATGTATGAGATAAATTGCTATCTTCTTGTACCAGAATCGCGACCTCCTTATTGACAAATAGGGCTAAATCATTTGATCATTGAAATCCACCCCCCTTGTAGAGACTGTAATGTTGGCTTTTCAACGGGACCTCGTCTTCTTTGAACGTCTTTGTAGTGTCATTGTGGATGGTGTACATCATGTGCATGTTCCTGTTATCCTTCTACCTCAAGGCCAGCACTTTGTTGCATCTCAATGTTGCTCTTTCCCCCCTTCACAGCTTTTTGTTCACTAGAGATTGTGGGAAGCCTTTCCTATTCTTTCTGGAGGTTCCACAGGCCAGGGTTTTTGTGATGTATAAATGTTTGAAAAAGGGCAGGCTGGTGTAGAAGTTGTCAAGGTATAAGTAATATCCTTTTTTCAGAAGTGGGTATGCCAGGTCCCATACAATTTTTCCAGTTGTGCTTATGTAGGCTGGGCACTCAGGGGGCTGGAGCTGGGAATCTCTTCCTTCATATATGCGGAACACATACAGATATCCCATGACTCTCTCTCAGAGCTTGTAAAATTTGACTCCTAGCCCTTTTGCTAGGAATGTATTGCTTTATTCCTAGCCAGCCTGAAAAGGGTACCAGGGACTCATCTACACATATATGCTGATCGGGGATATAGAGTTCTGCAAATTGTTGGTAAAAAAAAATAATCAGTGGGCAAATTTTATATAACTTATCGTAATTTGAATGATTGCGGGGAGGGCACTGGGTGTTGTCGCTAAAATGAAGGAGTCGCATAATCATCTCATATCGGGACCTGGACATTACGGCAGAATAAATGGGCATGTGGTGGATGGCGTTGGTGGACCAATAGGCATGTCCTTCATTTTTTTTTGTAAGCCCCGTGTTTATGGTGAGGCTCATAAACAATTTGAACTCCTCCAAATGCAGATCTTTCCACCCAAACGGACAGGCATTTGATGATTGGGGGTTGTTGGCAATATACTGCTGGGCATATAATTAGTTCTGCTCCACAATGAATTGCAGCAAAGTGTCGGGCAAAAACAGATAAAAGCAATCGATCTCTGTGAAATTTTGGGTGTTGGCCTGCACACCTGGCTGTGCTGTGAACGGGGGAATAATTGGTGATCCTGAGTCAGAAGGCAGCCATGACCATCTGGCATGTATGTAGAGGCCCTGGCTCTTGGGGGACGTGACACTCTAGTAGTTGGGGAATTTGAATTCCCTGTGCTGGTACTCAGGCGTGATGTTGCAGCACTGGTACTGGGCCTGGGCATTTGTTCCCAGGTCCAGTCGCCAGTGGCAGCACTGGTACTTGGCATTTGTTCCCGGGGCCTATCGCTGGCGGCAGCGCTGGTACTGGGCCAGGGAATTTGTTCTTGGGGCCCACTGCTGGCGGCAGCGCTGGTACTGGGCCGGGGAATATAATCCTGGTTGCTGGCGGCTGCCTGGTTTCCAGAGTGCCACGTACTTTTAGGAGGGACCCATTCTTCATATTCATTTGCCGATCCACTACTCTCAATCGGTTCAAATGCCGAATTTGATTCGGAATCAGAATTGGAATCTGATAAGAACTCCCCGCTGCTCTCATCAGTCATGGAGAGGATCTGACGCTGATGGCTGTGTGATGGGTGGCAGGTGATGGTCACTGATGGGCTGTGCGATGGGTGGCAGGTGATGTTCACTGATAGGTAATGACGGTGTGACGGACGATGGTCACTGATGGGTGACAGGCGATGGTCACTGATGGGTGACAGGCGATGGTCACTGATAGGTGACAGGCCACGGACGGTGATGGTCACTGACGGGTGACAGGCCACGGTCACTGATGGGTGACAGGCCACGGTCACTGATGGGTGATGGGTGACAGGCCAAGGTCACTGATAGGTGACAGGTGCAACAGTGACAGTCACTGATAGGCGACAGGTGATGTGTGACAGGGCACGGTCACTAATGGCTGACGGTCACCGATGGGTGACGGGTGACAGGCCACGGTCACTGATGGGCGACGGTGATAGATGACAGGCCATGTTCACTGATGGGCGACGGGTGATGGTCACTGATAGGTGACAGGCCACGGACGGTGATGGTCACTGACGGGTGACAGGCCACGGTCACTGATAGGTGACAGACCATGGTCACTGATGGGTGACAGGTGACAGGCCAAGGTCACTGATGGGTGACAGGTGCAACAGTGACGGTCACTGATGGGTGACAAGTGATGGGTGACAGGGCACGGTCACTAATGGCTGACGGTCACCGATGGGTGACGGGTGACAGGCCACGGTCACTGATGGGCGACGGGTGATGGATGACAGGCCACGGTCACTGATGGGTGACGGGTGATGGATGACAGGCCACGGTCACTGATAGGTGACTGGTGCACCGCTGATGGTCACTGGTGGGTGACAGGCCACGGTCACTGATGGGTGACAGGTGCAATGCTGACGGTCACTGATGGGTGACAGGTGATGGGTGACAGGGCACGGTCACTGATGGGTGACGGGTGCACCTCTGACGGTCACTGATTGTGACACGCAACAGTCACTGATGGGTGCACCGCTGACGGTCACTGATGGCAGTCTCTTATGTGACAGGTGCACTTTATGGGGTGACTGTGGTGACTGTTGGGTGACAGATGACAATGGGCAATGGGGGGGAGGTCGATTGGACAAGTGTGGTGTTGGTGCAGACACTATAGAACACAGGTCTGTAACTCACTGTTCCTGGCTCTTCTCTCCTCACACTGGAAACGCTATGTGAGGAGGGAAGAGCCGGTAACAGGTAGTTAAAGGTCTGTGTTTACATTTAGAGAATGGATCACAGCCGATCACGTGTTAAACAGCCATGCCCAATGGCTGTTCACCCCCGTCGGTGACGAGTGGTGTCTCGGTGACACGCCGCTACCGACAGTACAGGGCTGTACGCAAATGATCGCGCACATGCCCTGTTTAAATGGATGGACGTCATATGACACCCGTCCAGAACGAGTGCCGCACCGGCCAGCCGTCATATGACGGTGGGCTGGTGGCAAGCGATTAAAATGATCAGCTTTTATTTATTCACGTAAAACTTTTATCCCAAAAGGAAAAAAAAAAACTATTACGCCCTGTACACACGATCGGACATTGATCGGACACTCCGACAACAAAATCCATTGGATTTTTTCTGACGGATGTTGGCTCAAACTAGTCTTGCATACACACGGTCGCACAAAGTTGTTGGAAAATCCGATCGTTCCGAATGCGGTGACGTAAAACACGTACGTCAGGACTATAAACGGGGCAGTAGCCAATAGCTTTCATCTCTTAATTTATTCTGAGCATGCGTGGCACTTTGTGCGTCGGATTTGTTTACACACGATCGGAGTTTGAACGATCGGATTTTGTTGTCGGAAATTTTATATCCTGTTCTCAAACTTTGTGTGCCGGAAATTCCGACGGAAAAGGTCTGATGGAGCCCAAACACGATCGGAATTTCCGACAACACAATCTGATCGCACTTTTGCCGTCGGAAAATCCGATCGTGTGTACAGGGCATTACTGTTACTGTAGTGTGAGCTGGAGTTTGGCTTCAATTTGTTAGTGTATTTAAATTTGCTAGTGCATCTAACACTTCCCTTCCCCCTAGACTGACAATACTGCTGTCCAAACTTGCCCCCTGTGCTCCTTCATCCAGAGTGGGGGCACTCTAATACAGGAGGGAAAAAGCCAATGAAAAGAAAACTTAGCAGCCACCACATCTAATATTTGGTAAGCTGCAGTATATTACATTTTTGGCTTTGAGTTTAATACTGCTTTAACAATACCCATAGGGGTAATCTGGCTGGCTTTACAGCTAAAAAGTAAAAACAGCGTGACCCAGTGTTAGGATAACCAGGATCATGAAAGAGCTGGGCATCCTGGAATATGTTGGAAAAACAAGTTCAGTGGCACATGTAGTTCACCACAGCAAGTGGTGGGCATGGCCAGATTGTACCTAACAGAGGGAGTGGTTTTAAGGGAGATGATTAAATAAAATCTAGGCCTACTCGCTGTATGCTTTGCAATACATATATATTGCTAATTTCTGTGCTGCAAGTGACAATCTCACAGACATAAATAAACCTCAGGACAAAGGATAATTTTTGAGAAATAAACTTTTTTCCATTAGGCCTTACTTATATGACCCGCTGAGGGGTGGTAAAAACAGACATTGAGGGGCGTGTCCGGAATGGTGCTGGGAGCAGACGTGTAGTGTCTGAACTCCCATAGACCGGCGCTAAATCCAGCAATTATCGGGTGCAGAACCGCATAAAAGGACCCTCCTTTGCACCCCCAGCTTCCACGGGCGGCATCCCTGGGGCATGCACAGGAGAAAATCCCAGCAAAAACCACGCAAAAAGGCCGCAACGGCGAACATCGTGAGCAAGGCCGCGGCCGCGGCCTCGCCTAAATCTCCTGCCAGATGGAGAACCAGGCCGACGACCCGGAATGGCTGCCAGCCACAGCCACCGATTTTAAAGCTGTTATGCAGGTCATCACTGCCCTGACAGATAAAGTGGACCATATACAGACATGTGGAGTTTATTAGGAAGGACTTTGATACTCTCCGCGGTTGCTTGAACGAAGTGGAGCAGAGGGTCTCACAGACTGAAGACACAGTACGTGACCAGGGGGCTGATATGCATATACTGAAAACTAAAGTTAAAGTACTGGAGGCCCAGGCTGAGGATGCCCAAAATCACAATCGAAGAAACAACTTGCGAGTTTTGGGCCTTCCAGAAGGGGCAGAGGGAACGGACCCCACCGCATTTGCTGAACGGTTATTGCAGCAACTACTTCCCTCGGCGCGTTTCTCACCATTTTTTACAATGGAAAGAGCTCATTGCATACCCTCCACCAGGGGGCCACAAGGAGCGCCACCCAGCACTTTCATCTTCAAGCTGCTCCACTTCCATGATCGTGACACGGTAATGAAAGAAGCCAGAGCCCAAGGAGAACTGCGATTTGAAAACGCCAAACTCCTGATCTTCCCAGATTACTCGCTGGAAACTGAGAGGCAACGGAAATCCTATGACGCAGTGAGGGCCAGACTCCGAACCAAGCATATCAAGTACAGCATGCTGTTCCCGGCCAGACTACGGGTGGAGGACGGTGAATCGGTGCGATTCTTTACATCTCCCGAAGAGGCCTCCTTGTGGATCGACACATTGCCACGCAGATAAGTATCATTATTACCCGGAAAATATTTTGCCTGTGCCATGGCCATTTGCTGTCTTATAGAAGTGCCTCCTTTACACACTGGCCTAAGCATACCCCCTTGACCCTGGAGACCCCCCTCACGTGTAACCAAACACTTTATCTCAGGGACTGCAGGGGACTCAGGGGCCATTGATCCCTAGTTTTAGCCCATGGCTTGTTGGGGCATCCCGAGTAAGGGAATACAAGAATGCCGCTCATTTGCTACATCCTCCCCCCCTCCCTTCCCCTCTCCTTTGGCCAAGGCCGACAACTCTGATTTTTTCTGCAACGTTAACGTTCAAGTTTGTGCCCCTAGCAGTTGCCGGGAGACTGCACCCACATTTTTCTGAACCGGTCTCCAGCAAGAGACTACATGTAAAACATTTAACTGCTGAACTGTGGATGCCATTCCGCGTGCGTTACCCCACTACAGGTGTGTTCGCTTCGGGTCTAAGTTGCGATCCTAAGCCTCCCCAAGGTTGGGGCTGGGGTTGGCGGGGTAGGGGGTTGGTTGGGAATGTTTTGTTATAAGTTGTTTTCTTAATGTTTTTTCACAGGCGATGCATGCATCATTAGATACTTAAGATGCTATGTCTTGACCTGCGTAGTGGTTCAGACTCTGCATTTAATTCTGAAAGGTAGATTCTGGTTTGAAAATGTGACACTAGACGAATATGGCTGAACGTACTATAATATCATGGAACACCAGGGGTTTGAATTCCTCTATGAAGAGGTCACTGGTGTTTCAACTCCTTAAAACATACCGTCCCCAAATCTGCATATTGCAGGAGACTCACCTGACGGGCAGTAAACTTTTGAGTCTTCGAAGGCCGTGGGTCATCAGTACCACTTCACATACACCAACTACTCTAGAGGGGTCAGCATCCTTGTACACAAATCCCTACCGTTTAGATTGCTGGCACTGGAAATAGATCCGAATGGCCGTTATGTTATACTACAAGCCATGGTAGATAGACTAAAACTGGTGGTGGTGGGTTTATACCTGTCCCCCCCCCCCCCCCCGGCATCCATGAGAATACTCAACCAGCTGATTTCCAAAATTGCTGGCTTTGTGGTGATACTGGGGGACTTTAATCTGTTTCTGGACTCTGGGGGCGACAGACTCTCGCCCGGATCAGGCTCATCCTCAGAGCTGCTCTCTTGGGCTGAAGCCTCCAACCTGACAGACGTGTGGAGGTGGCGCTATCCTTCTCGGCGGGCCTATACATGTCACTCAGCTTTACACAAAACCTTCTCACATATAGACCTTGCCTATGCTGGGGGGTCTGTCCTCTCCAGAGTTTGGGACGTTTCTATTCCCCCCCCGCGGCATATCCGACCAAGCTCTGCTTGCTTTGAAGCTGTGCGTCTCCAGTGCACCGGGGGAGAGTCTGTGGAGACTGTCCAGGTTTTGGCTGTCGGACTTGAGGATCTCTGAGCCATATAGATCAGAGGTGATCCATTACTGGCGGGACCTGGACCATTCTGTACCCTTGATCACATCCTGGGACGCATTTAAGGCCTTCACTAGGGGCAGCTTGCAAACACACATCCGTAAGATCAGGAGGGAATCTGCGGGAGGAAACCCTGAAAGCTGAGGAAAGGGTGGCTACACTTGAGGTGGAATACTCCACAACTAGGACCCCCAAGGCATACTCAAACTTTCAGGCAGCATTGGGGGATGTTCTCCTGCTACGAACAGCAGCCACTAAAACTAAATTCCTACACCAGTCCCAAAGAATTTTTGAGCATGGAGAAAAGACGGTTAGTATGTTGGCATGGCAAGGGAAAGCTCCTTTCGGGTGACTATTTCAGCTAAATGCGACTCAGATGTGACAACTTTGACCGACCCCACCGCTATTAATGGCAGATTTGCATCTTTTTATCAAGAGCTCTATAGCTCCCGGATGGTGTGCACGGATGAGGAGCTAACAGCATACCTTGATGAGGTAGACCTCCCTTGCCTGACATCCACATACAGGGAGGCATTAGATGGCCCTATCAGGTTGGAGAAACTCCAGCGGGCGGTAGCCTCTTTACAAAATAGCAAAACCCCGGGCTCAGATGGCATCCCTGCCGAGTTCTTTAAAACATATGCGTAAGAAATACTCCCATCATTTAAATTAATGCTCCAAAAGTCCATGGAGGGAAACTCTCTCCCCCGACAATGGCTGAGGCGGTTATCGTCATCATTCTTAAACCTGGTAAGCCCCCTGAACGGTGTTCCTTGTAACGGTCAATTTCTCTCCTTAATGTGGATGCCAAGTTGTTGGCCAAGGTATTGGCCGGACGACTGAACACTGTGATTATGGCATTGGTGCATGCAGACCATTCTGTATTTATGCCAGGCAGGGCAACCAATAGAAACATCCAACGCCTCCTCACACATCTCTCCAGGGCAGGCGGAGATGGTCTGGAGGCGGTAGCCTCCTTGGACACCGAGAAGGCTTTTGACTCGGTTGAGTGGCGCTACCTCTGGGCCATCTTATGTAAATTTGGGTTTGGCCCCCGTTTTATAAACTGGGTTCAGATGTTATACCACAGTCCCACAGCCCGCATACGCACAAACAACTCGCTGTCATCACCTTTCCCCCTGTCCAGGTGCACCAGACAGGGCTGTCCACTCTCCCCTGGAACCCATGGCAGCCCGGATCAGATTGACCCTCTCGGTGGAGGTAATTCAGGTGGGGGTAATAACCGATAAAATATCCCTATATGCCGATGACACCCTCCTTTTCCTTGAGGATATTTCCTCCCTTTCACCAGCACTTCAAATAGTAGATGTGTTCAGCTCGTTCTCAGACATCAAAGTCAACTGGGGGAAATCACTCCTCTTCTCGCTAAATGCATCGGGTCATCACCCACCAACAGGCACCCCCCTAAACTGGACACCTGAGTTTAAATACCTAGGAGTAAGGGTTGGAACCCCGCTGTCCTCATACTTTGAGCTAAATCTCCAACCACTACTCAAAAACTTCTTGCAGAAATATATGGCCCGGAGGACTCTTCCCCTTTCACCAGTGGGTAGGGTAAACTTAGTTAAGATGGTATACGTTCCTAAATTTCGCTACTTCTTTCAAAACTCCCCTCTAATTCCTCCCGCCTCATTCTTTGCCAAATTAAAAAGTATAATATCATCCTTTGTCTGGAACGGGAGGCCCCCACGACTGGCCATCTCTACCCTTCAGCTTCCCGTCACCCAGGGAGGCTTGTCCCTACCAGACTTCCAGGTTCACTTCTGGGCGGCTGTCCTGGTGACGGTCAGATTGTGATTCCCCCAACCCCATGACAACCCAGCAGTGACTCTGGAAGCAGCTATAATGGGGTCCTATTCCTCCCTTAGCAACGTGGTGTTCAGGGGGGCGAGATCCCACGCTGGCATCACGGAACTGATGCGTACAACAATCACGATATGGCACAGGGCCAGGATCAGTTTTAATAACCCCGAGATATTCTCCCCTCACATCCCCCTCTGGGGTAACCCTAACCTACCACACATGAACACTGTTCCAGATCCTCAGATCTGGGCGAGAAAGGGAATAGTGAAACTTAAGCACATTGTCATGGGAGGTAGACTAAGATCTTTCTCTGATCTCAAGGATGCCTACTCACTACTGGGCTGGATGTTGTTCCAATATTATCAGCTTCGCCATGCTTATAGGAAACAGTTCCCGCCACTCCTCACACTAGAATCAGACTCTGAGGAGGGATTGCTTACTGCCAAGATCATAGACAAGCCCTTGTCCTCCCTATATTTCCATCTGTCCATAGCTCCCACAAAGAAACTTGAAAAAACTCTGGACAAATGGAAAATGGATATTTCTGACCTGTCAGAGGACGAATGGGAAACATGTATATCCTCCTTTGTTACCAATATGATTTCAGCAAGAGACCGATTCATGCAGGTTAAGTTCCTTCAGAGCCTATTACACCCCGAAACGACTGACTGACAATTATGAATCCTACTACCCCGATGGCCTGTCCCAAATGTGGTCTAGAGTCTGCCTCCTTTTTCCACATGGCCTGGTCCTGCCCCCACCTCGGAGACTATTGGTCGGGAATAGTTGACAGCCTTGACCAGATTACCTCTCTGGATCTGGGAATTAACCCCAAACCGATGTTCCTAAATGTTTTCAACCCTAGGCAAATACACTAAATTATTCCTAAGCTACGCTATGTTTTACGCCCGTAGGGAGATATTCCTCCACTGGAAGGACGCTACGTCTCCCATGGTGTCCCCATGGCGCTTAGTATTGAACTCGGTGCTGCCACTGTACAAAATCACCTATGCTAATCGAAATTGCCCTAATAAATTCGACAAGATATGGTCGGGATGGATAGATGCTTGGGGTACAGAGTTGGCAGATGACAACCGAGACATTGCTGATGCACCCGCTCCATGATAATGGACCACTGATATGATCTCCTGTATAACCATGTACTGTCTATATCATGTGAATCCAACTATTCAGATGAGGTCCCCCCCCCCCTTTTAATTTATCTTACTCCTCTCCTTCCGTCTCCCTTCCCCTCTGGACCTCCTTAAATCAGTCTGCCGAGACCTACTACTTCCGTCCAGTATCTCACTGTAATGGTATTAAACAGCTTTGAACACCTCTCTCCTGTTTATATCACCGAATCAACTGACAATTTATGCAATATTATATTTGTAACTAACTCCGTATATGCATCGCTTGTACTGTAAACTTTGAATAAACATTTTTCTTGTGAAAAAAAAACAGACATTGAGCCATGGTATTATTACTGCACCCCGAGCTGCATGTTAACATGGCCAGCCATTTGCAGTATGGTGAAAATGATAAAACCTGTCATGTTTGGCAGGCTGAACTGCCACTAAATTTACCCTTTTCGAGTGCAATGCTCGCAGTTATAGCAAAGTGCTACATGCTTTTACTAGTTAAAACAAGCATTCAGGAGGCAATATACTGGCTGTGAGCTGCCTTTCAATTGTCCTTGAAAAGTGACCCACTGTGGATCCACTGTTGCACATGTAAATGAGGCCTTACATTTCCTTTTCTGCACATATATATATATATAAATATAAATATATATATATCACTTTGTCTAAGCCTTCCTTAACCACTTCAATACAGGGCACTTATACACCCTTCCTGCCCAGACCAATTTTCAGCTTTCAGTGCTCTCACACTTTGAATGCCAATTACTCAGTCATGCAACACTGTACCCAAACAAACTTTATATCATTTTTTTTTCATACAAATAGAGCTTTCTTTTGGTGGTATTTAATCATCACGGGTTTTTTTTTTTTTTTTTTTTTTGCGACATAAGTGAGAAAAGAGCAAAAAAAAATTTTTTTTTAGATTTTATGATAAAATTTTGCATAAGTGCTTTTTGTTCATAAATTAAATTTTTACTGCTACATATCTTTGGTAAACATAACCCAAATTAGTGTGTATTATTTGGTATTTGGTCTGTGTGAAAGTTCTAAAGTCTACAAGCTATGGTTCAAATCATTGAAAATTGATCACACCTAATGTACTGATAGCCTCATTTCATCTCATTTCTTGAGACTCTAAAATGTCAAGACAGTACAAATACCCCCCAAATGACCCCTTTTTTAAAAGTAGACAGTACAAGGTATTTAGTAAGAGGCACGGGGAGCTTTTTGAAGTTGTAATTTTTTTCCCACAATTCTTGGGAAAATTAAGAATTAAAAAAAATTTTTTTCACACAATTGTCATAATAAAAAGTTATTTCTCACACACAGCATATGAAAATTACACCCCAAAATACATTCTGCTACTCCTCCTGGGTATGGTGATACCACATGTGTGTGACTTTTACATAGCCTGGCCACACAGAGAGGTCCAACATGCAGGGACCGCCATCAGGTGTTCTGGGAGCAAAAATTACACCTCTAATTTCCTAACGACCTATAACATTTTTGAAGGCCCTGGAGCACCAGGACAATGGAATTACCCACAAAATTACCCCATTCTGGAAAGCAATCACCCCAACGTCTATTCTATGAGGCATTTGAATGGTTCATTTTTTTCCACAAGTCTTCAGAAAACTTGGAAAGAAAATGAAAACGTTATTTAAAAAAAAAAAAATCAATTTATAAGTTATTTCTAACTCATATCATGTATATATAAAAATTACACCCCAAAATACATTCTGCTACTCCTTCCGAGTATGGCGATACCACGTGTGAGACTTTTACACAGTATGGCCACAGAGAGAGGTCCAACATGCGAAGAGCGCCATCAGGTGTTCTGGGAGCATAAATTACACCTCGAATTTCCTAACGACCTATTACACTTTTGAAGGCCCTGGCACACCAAGACAATGGAATTACCCACAAAATGACCCCATTTTGGAAAGAAAACACCCCAACGTATATTCTATGAGGCATTATGAGTCTTTTGAACGGTTAATTTTTTCCACAAGCCTTCAGAAAAAGTGGAAAGAAAATGAAAACCTATTTTTTTTTACACAAAGTTGTCAATTTATAAGATATTTCTAACAAATAGTATGTACATAGCAAAAATTACACCCCAAAATATATTCTGCTACTCCTCCTGAGTATGGCGATACCACATGTGTGAGACTTTTACACAGCCTGGCCACATAGAGAGGTCCAACATTGAAGTAGTACCTTCAGGCGTTCTAGGAGCATAAATTACACATCTCATTTCATTCTTTCCTAACACACTTCTGAAGGTCCTGGAGCACCAGTACACTGGAATTACTCACAAAATGACCCCATTTTGGAAAGCAAACACCCCAACATATATTTTATGAGGCATGGGCTGCAGATAGGTACTCAGGTACTCTGGTGGGCTGCAGATAGGTACTCGGGTACCCTGATGTGCTGGTGACTGGTACTCGGGTACTCTGATAGGTGGTGACAGGTACTCAGATGGGCTGTGACAGGTACTCAGGTACTTAGATGAACTGTGACAGGTACTCAGGTAGTCAGATGGACTGTGACAGGTACTCGGGTACTCAGATGAACTGTGACAGGTACTCAGGTGGACTGTGACAGGTACTCAGATGGACTGTAACAGGTACTCAGATGAACTGTGACAGGTACTCAGGTACTCAGATGGACTGTGAGAGGTACTCAGGGCTGTGACAGGTACTCAGATGGACTGTGACAGGTACTCAGGTACTCGGGTGCTCAGATGGACTGTGAGAGGTACTCAGGTACTCAGATGGGCTGTGACAGGTACTCGGGTACTCAGATGGACTATGACAGGTACTCGGGTACTCAGATGGGCTGTGACAGGTACTCGGGTACTTTGATGGCTGGTGACAGGTCCTCTTTATTAGGGGGGGCAATCGGTGTGTGTTGGAGTGCACTTTAAGAGGTAACAAGCTGTTACCGCAATCTCCTTTTCACACACGATCGGTGTGTGAGGAGGAGAACCCAGTAACATCTTTTTACTGCAGTTTGCTGACATTCTGTGACCGGCTGTAATTGGACACAGCTGGTCACGTGGTAAAGAGCCAATTTAATTATTTTATTGGCTCTTTACACGGATCTGGGATGGGCTGTGTCCAAGGGCCATGCCTCATCCCCGATAGGAACGGTGAGAAGCCGAGGACGTCATATGACGCCCGCCCAGGATGGGAGATCTCATCTGCGGACGTCATATGACTATCACCTGGTATTGAAGTGGTTAAACAGGAACTTTATTAAAACCATTGTTGGTTTCAGTGTGAGAAATAGTGCCCATCATTGGTGTCAGAGGAAGGAATAGTGTGCACCATCATTGGTGTCAATAGAAGGAATAGTACCCAATTGTTTGTTTAGCCAGGTGCTTGCATAAGAATGGAGAGTGGGAGAAACACTTGCTAAAGCTGCTCTCTGTAGCTGACCTGCAGTGCTTAAAGCGGGGTTCCACCCAAATTTTGAACATCATCTCTATGCATTCTCTTCCTTGCCTAGATACTGACATGCTGTGTAAAAAAATTTAAATCGCCGTAATTACCTTTTTTTTCCTAATCTTCTTAGCACTTCCTGGTTTTCCTCCCATGGGAGTAGGCGTGTTTCTAGCCTCTGCCAGACCTCCCACAGTCCCTGGGAGCTAGTCTCAGGCTTCCTAGAATGCATTGTGGAACAGCGTCATCACAACATCTCGGTGAATGCTGGAAGCACAGCATTCACCGCATCCAGGAAATACATGCTTGTGGGCTTCAAATGCCCACAATGAAGATGGAAACCGCCTTCAGTGAATTTTATAAGTTATTCTTTACAACGAAATCGGACACAGGCGGACTTATTACACAGAACATGTGAGTAGATAATCATGAGAAGAAAAGTTTGTGAATGAATTAAAAAAAAAAAAAAAACGATAGATAGGTGGACCCCCGCTTTAAGTGGTTCACAGCTGTACAAGTGGAGGGAGCAGCTGAGCAGGAAGTGTTCAATAGACTTAATAGAGTCAGGCAGCACTGCACTGTGGGAACTGTAGTCCAAAAGTTTTTGAACTGAATTTCCCAGAGGGAGATTGATAGGAGGAGGGGAAACAGCTGCATTTTCTCAGGCTGTACAGGACAAGGCTTTCTCTTGCCATGAGGGAACCCAGAGAGTGCATATTGTGACGAAAATGTAAGCGTAGGATAGTTTTGCCCTAACAAGATGTGGTGTGATCTGTAGAAGTGTAATTGTAGATGTAGTTTAATTCTGGGTTATGAAAAATATAGTATTCAATGTCAGTCATGCACATATGTTCTTTCATTAGCATTTGAAAAGGACAGAGGTAGTTTTTCTAGGATCGAAGTGACACCTAGATGCCAATAAAAGTTTTCATTAGAGTAAACAGATTGCCACCATCCTGAGGCTTCAAAGAAAACTGCTAGTCATTTTGGCTACATTGATCCGCAGGGGGCATTCGCAAGGCTCCGGACAGTCTGTACACTTTGATCAATACCAACAGATCTAAGGAACCTAGTTTATCTCTCATAAAAGCTAAAATATTAGCGTCAGAGAGATGAAAATAATTCCTTTTGATCGTACATCTGATGGGTTATGTGTACATGTAACTCTGTATGTTTAGCAGGTGTGGAATCCTAGAGAACCCCACAAAACCATTATATGGTGCCTGATTGCAGCAGGCAGGCAGTGATTGGTACTGTTGCGATCGGACTGATGCGCTGGTATCGGAAATCCTATCCATGACCCAGCAATCAGCGCTGTTCTGGGCCAATTTGACTTTGGTCATTTCAGAACACAAAACATTTGTGGGCTAAGACAGGAACACCCCCCCAGGGTTAATTGGCCAAGGGCTAAAGTCCACCCCACATTCATATTCCAATAAATTGGATAGCCTGAGATATGGACATTGTTCTTCCACAAAGCCAGTTCGAAACTGGGGAGTTCCCAAATGTTCCAGTATGCTTCTACAAAATGATAGATTTCGGTAAAGTTTATTTCTGTTTTTATCCCTCTTTATTTTCATAGCAAATTGCCAATCGTGTGTCTTTCTGCATTTTTTGTATCTTTTTTGGTAAATCCTTTTTCTTTGTATATCTTTTATGCACTGCCCACTTTTGGGATATTAAATGATAAAATTAATAAGTGACTTCTGTGTACTAAGCTAGGACTCATATCTCTGGAGAGGTTGTTGTATTTTAGTGCCTAAGTATTGGTCTAAGTTACGTGCCAATCGGTATGCAATTGCACTGTGTGTTGGCAGATTCCATGCAGATTGTAAGCTAACAGATCTGCCAGACGGAGATCTGTGTGTGTGGTGGTTTAAGCAGACCAGTCTGCGGACAAAGTGTTGGGTGGTGGCAGGCTATCATTTATTGTGTGTCTGGTGTGTGGGTGTGGGGACAGTGGGAAGAGTGATTAACACCAGGGTTCAAGCTTGCAGGATAGCTGGAGGAACCCTAGAAGTGTGTAGTAATTGCTAGACTGTTCCTCAACCCTTAGAGTGCACCAGATTTATGTAAGATTCGTATCTGCCTGTGTGTGGTCAGCTAGCTGGATTGGAGTGGAGTGGTGGCCAAAGGTAGTGCAGGCTGTGAAAATACTACAGCCAGTCTTACATGTTCAGTATAAGTTCCCCCTTATTCCCTTAGTTCCTCATATACCCCGGTCACAGAACGCACGTCGCGGTTAGCTAGTCGCTGTGGGCGTGCAAATTCGTGACACACATTGCTGCTAGTGTGCACCATCACTGGTGCATAATGGTGGCCTGAGCAGGACCTGGAGGGCTGAGTCCAAATGTGCTGACAGCCAGAATCACCTGGGTACAGAGCAGAGAATGGACCAATCACTGTGCATGACCGGATGGTGAGCTGCAATATCGCTGGGACTGGTAAACTGCTGCTGTGGGGATTTACTATTTGCTGCTAGAGAGACTGAGCCCTTTGAGAACTGACCATACAGCCATCCAGTAGCCTTATTGCTGCCTGCAGGCTAGACTGGGACTAATGTCAAGTGAACCAATGGTACAACTGGGTCCCAGCGCTAGCTGGCTGATGAATTAGAAATAAAGACTGCCCCTTTACAGCTGCTACACAGAGACCATTACCTATTGCTTTTACTAAGAAGTACCTCTCAGGGAAAATGGCACCAAATCCTAGATATTCTCTTAGAGTGCTCTGTAGACTAGTCATAGTATTATTATTCACATAGCAGTTAATGCTTACAGTATATGCACTGTTTATTGCTGACTTTGCCGAATCATGAGTTAATCCAAATCTACTGGTAAGGAACTCTAACCTAAGTTACCTTGGCTGAGTGATTATATAACCACTTGAAGACCAAGCCTTTTCTGGCACTTTTGTTTACAAGTTTAAATCTGTATTTTTTTATAAACTACTTTTAATCCCCAAACATGATATATTTTTTTTGGCAGAGAACCTTGGGAATAAAATGGGGATCATTGCAATGTTTTATGTTTAACCAGTTGCCCTTACCAGTTTTACTGTTACAGGGTGGCCACGCTGCACAGGATCACATGTATATATACGTGATCCTGCACTTTTGAGTAGCAGGTGTGGGTGTGCAGCGCCGGCGGCTCACTCCCACTGTGATTCTACACTGCGGGAGCTTATCAGCGGGTCCCGCAGACTTGATGTCCGCCGGCATCTGCTGATCGTTAGATCAGCAGATGCCGAACATGGATACCTAACATGCTATGCTTTAAAAACACGCACGCTCGTGGAATGGCGACAAACTTTTACAAGTTGCCTGTTTAGAGTTACAGAGGAGGTCTAGTGCTAGAAATATTGATCTCGCTCTAACATTCGCAGCAATACCTCACATGTGTGGTGCAAATACCATTTACATTTCATTTTTTTCTATTTTTTTTTTATTACACTGTCCCTTTAATGTAAACATCCCTTGTAATAGAAATAAGGATGACAGGTCCTCTTAATGGAGAGATCTGGGGTCAAAAAGACCCCAAATATCTTCTTTACCAGCTGGCCGCACCGCCACCGGCTGACAACACAGAGTCCAGACTCAGGCAAGTTTGCGACAATGAAGTCGGGATCCACCCACATGCCTGGACCGGCGAGTTGCTGAGAGCCTGAGCCTGATGCTCCCACCCCCTCCACAGCTCAGCGCTCCAGCAAGCGAGGGGGGAGGGGCAGAGCAGAGAGCAGTGACTGACAGTCCTAGCTCTCTGTTCGGGAAGCTCTGAGAACCGACTGATCTTTGATCGCTCGGTTCTCAGTGTTAGAGCCGGCAGGGGACAGATGCAGCATCGAATCAATGCTGCATTCACCTAGGTAAAAAAATTCCGCAAAAATTACAAACTCCATACTTCTCTTTTAAAGAGGTTGAGAAAGGCTGGATTTTTTTTATTTAACAGACTGTGTCTGAACATACCTTTTGTGTGTTCATTATTGCTTAAACAACCATTTATTCTAACCCTTACCAATACATTGAGTTCATTTACCACTAAACGGTCTTGTGTCTCCTTCCTGGTGCCAATTCACAGCTGAGTTAGGCTGGGTTCACACTGATACGACATGACAGCTGCCCTACTTTGGATCCGACTTTGCCCCGCGACTTGAAGCCGACATATGTCCGACTTTCAATGAACAGGGATCCGACTTGGATCCCCGCCAATACCAGGCACTGTGTTTGGTATGAATCTTGAGGGGGAACTCCACGCCAAATTTTTAATTAAAAACCGGCATGGGTTCCCCCTCTAAGAGAATACCAGGCCCTCCGGTCTGATATGGATTTTAAGGGGAAAGGAGAGTTCAGAGTCCAGGATAACACCTAGCACGCTGACATGTGGGGATGGGTTGATGGTTGTGCCATTGCTCTTGACAGAGAAGTCAGGGGAAGAGGCACATGGAGGAGGAAATATTATAAGCTCGGTTTTGGACAAGTTGAGTTTGAGGAAGTGTTGTGACATCCATGCAGATATACAAAACAAGTGGGGAGAAAAAGGGGGGAATTTAGGGATTTTTGGGAAGCCATGATCTTGTAAGATCAAGTATTTCCATCCCTCGGGACTTTATATGATGTCATGACCTGGTAAGGACATAGACATCCATCCCATCTATATTTAAAGAAAAAGAGGGTATATAACCATATACCAGGAATGTGGGACTTTGTGTGAAGCATATGACAGCCCAAGGAGTAATAGGGTGAATTTAAAGGAATTTTATTACACATTGCATAGTACATACATAATCAAAAATAACCAAGGTAGATTAACATACATAGGTAGTGAGACTGTTGAACACAGTTCAAAGTATATATGCTGGTAGCAATGAAGATATACATGAATCACATTAAATTGGTAAAAAAAATGATAACAGCATAAGGTAAAAATATTTGTGTAGAAATATTTAAAATTTTCCTTTTAAAAAAATAGATATCACACGTGCCCGCTCCTGATGAGTGGCTTAAGCCACGAAACGCGTAGAGCTCTCGATGTGCCGTGTCTTCACAAATGTTATTAGAACTCCAAGTCATGATGTGTTCTGTACTTTCTCAGGCCAATGAGGCCATAGGTCCTGCAGGTTATATTCTTTCTTACCAATAGTACACACCTTTAGTCTGTGGTGAACCTGGGAATTTTAAATATTTCTACACAAATATTTTTACCTTATGCTGTTATCATTTTTTTTACCAATTTAATGTGATTCATGTATATCTTCATTGCTACCAGCATATATACTTTGAACTGTGTTCAACAGTCTCACTACCTATGTATGTTAATCTACCTTGGTTATTTTTGATTATGTATGTACTATGCAATGTGTAATAAAATTCCTTTAAATTCACCCTATTACTCCTTGGGCTGTCATATGCTTCACACAAAGTTCCACATTCCTGGTATATGGTTATATACCCTCTTTTTCTTTTATCCATGCAGATATGTCTGTTAGTAAGTTAGTCATGCGTGAGGAGACTGACGGAGTGAGTTGAGGGGTGGAGAAATAGATTTGTGTGTCGTCAGCGTAGAAATGATATTGGAAGCCTTGAGAGGCTATCAGCTGACCCAGGGAGGAGGTGTAGATTGAAAATAAAGAGATCCAAAAACAGAACCTTGGGGAACTCTGACGAAGAAGGGAAGAGGAATGCAGGAAGTAGAATTGTAAGTAACACTGCAGGTGCGTTGGGATAGGTAGGATGAGAGCCACTGAAGAGCACAATCACGGAGACCAAGGGAGTAAAGTTTTTTGAGGAGGAGGGGGTGGTCAACCATGTCAAAGGCAGCTGAAAGGTCCAGAAGTAGGAGTACAGAATAGTGTCCGTTGCTTTGTGCAGTTAGTAGGTCATTTGTGAGTTTTAAAAGAGCAGTTTCTGCGGAGTGTTGAGGGCGAAATCCAGATTGAAGGGGATCAAGAAGGTTATTCTTAATGAGGTGGTCACTCAGTTGGTTGTAAACCAGGCGTTCAAGAAGTTTAGAGGAAAAGGGGAGCAAGGAGATAAGGCGCAACTCTCTGTCATCTACATCATAATTTCTCTCTGCCGTGGACAATTTATGAGAAAAGAAGGCCACAGGATGCAGCAGGGCCTTAGTTCCCTGTCTTTGGGACAACACTGCCCCTACTGCAATTTCAGATGCGTCCACTTCTAGTATAAATGGCAGAGAGGAATCTGGGTGCTTTAGTACAGAGGCGAAGGTAAAAAGGCCCTTGAGAGTCTCAAAAGCCTTTTGAGCTTCAGCAGACCAATGAAAGCGTGTACCTTGTTTGGTTAGTTGTGTGATGGGTGTAATGATGGCTGAAAACCCTTTAATAAATTTACGGTAAAAATTAGGGAATCCAACGAATCGCTGGATTCCTTTCTTGTCTGTCGGGACTGGCCAATCTAGGACTGCAGTGACCTTTTGAGGGTCCATTTTAATGCCCTTACTGGAAATGACTAACCCCAAAAATGGAATACTTTCCTGTTCAAATTCACATTTTTCAGCCTCTGCATATAGACCGTGTTGTCGAAGTCGGCCCAACACACTTCTGACGTGCCTGTGATGGGATTCAAGGGAACAAGAAAAAATCAATATGTCGTCTAAATAGACGATGACAAACAGGTCTAGAAAGTCACGTAAAACACATCATTAATAAAGTATTGAAATGTAGCAGGGGCATTGCACAGGCCGAAAGGCATCACGAGGTACTCAAAATGTCCATAGCGGGTACGAAAGGCGGTCTTACATTCGTCTCCATCCCTAATACGAACTAAATTGTAGGCCCCACGGAGATCAAGTTTGGTGAATATGGTGGCCGTCCCCAGTCTTTGGAACAGCTCTGGTACTAGGGGGAGAGGGTACCGATTCTTCACAGTGATTTTATTTAGTTTGCGGTAATCCACACAAGGCCTGAGGGTTTTATCTTTTTTCTGCACAAAGAAGATGCCTGCACCTGCGGGAGACGTGGATGGACGAATGAAGCCTCTTTTAAGGTTTTCATCAATGTATTATTTCAACGCCCCTTGTTCCACTTCAGTTAAGGGAAATATTCTTCCAAAAGGGATTTCAGCACCGGGAAGTAACTCAATGGGACAGTCATAGGCCCGGTGAGGGGGTAACACCTCTGCCTTCTGCTTGCTAAATACGTCCAAAAAGTAATGATAGGCAGAAGGAATGGACGGGTGTAGACTAGGATCTGTATCTAGGCATAGCAGAGTAGGGTTCTCCTGGGTATTCTGAGTTCTGCAGAACTGTTGGCAATAAGGAGAGGGGAAGGTAACCTCACCCGTGATCCAATTAATGTCCGGATTGTGAGCCTGTAACCATGGCATGCCGAGAATAATGGGAAATAGGGGTGAAGCGATAATGTCCAGGCGTAGCTGTTCCAGATTGGCGTTGGAAATGGAAACGGGTATTGGGATAGTCTCTTGAGTAACAGGTCCAGACTTGATAGCGGTTCCATCAGCTAGATGGATAGAGAGCCCATGGGCTTTAGGCGACAAAGGTATTTGGTGTTGGGTGGCAAAAAGAGAATCCATGAAACAGCTGCAAGCTCCCGAGTCAATAATGGCGGTTATTTGTAGGGTCTTTCCTGGAAGCTGTAGCAGAAAAGGAAGAGCAAGGTGAGTGGTATTTTTAACCAGAGGTGTAACATAGTCAGTAGATAGAGATAAACACTCACGGAGTTTAAGGGGACAGTTCCTGACATAGTGACCAGGTTCCCCACAATACAGGCACAAATTATTTGCTCGACGACGTTGTCGTTCCTCTTGGGTGAGCGAAGGCCGCAGGACTCCCAATTGCATCGGCTCAGGTAAGTTAAACGTGGAGGTAGGTGGTGTTGGTGATGAGTGATGGGGAACCTTAGGGGTAACCCAAGTTGGACGAGAAGACCCCATAGCTCTCTCAGACCTACGCTCTCGTAGGCGTCGATCGATCTGGATGGCTAGATCGATTAAAGCATTTAAAGTCTGTGGTGTACCCACCCTGGCCAATTCATCCTTCAGAGAATCAGAAAGTCCCAACCGAAACTGATAGCGGAGAGCCGCATCATTCCAATTAGTGTCCGCACTCCACTTCCTGAATTCAGCCACATAGTCTTCTGCTGCTCTGCGACCCTGTTGAAGGGTGTGCAGAGCCGTCTCCGCAGTTACGGACAGCTGGGGGTCATCATACAACTGACCCAGTGCGTCAAAGAGGGTGGAGAGATTGGTCAGGGATATGTCCTTTTGCTCTAAGAGGCGATGGGCCCAGGTTTGGGGGTCACCAGAGAGTAGAGAAATTACGTAGCCCACCTTTGTAGCCTCCAGGGAAAAGGTACGTGGCTGAAGAGCAAAAAATAATTCTCAGGAGTTGCGGAAGGCCCTGAACTTATGGCGATTTCTGAAGAAACGTTCAGGTGTAGGAACCTTAGGTTCTGGAGGGAGCATTACCACCGTTGAGGAAGGCCCGACTGAAGGAGCAGGAGCAGAGGGAGCTCCCTGGACCCCAATGGGATTAGACAGGGTTAACACTCGTTCCTCCAGCCTGGTGTATCCTTGCTGTAGATTCTTGACTGCTTCAGTCAATCCTGCCAGGTGTGCACAGAGTTCCTCCATGGGAGATGTTCCCTGCTCAGGCTCAGACATGGCTGTCTGCTACTGTCACGTACCTGGTAGGTTGTGAGCCTGAAGTGCAGGGAAAGACCTCCCTTACAGCTCCCACTCCCGTTCCCCTGGAATGGAAACAGAGGGCCAGGAGTGAAGAGTGGTATGGGTGCCTGGCAGGATCAACAGTTCTGGAAGTTCAGTAGTGGTGGCACCCTCTGGAATCAGGAACCTGAAGAGAAGACTGAAGACAGAGACTGGAATGCAGATAGGACCAGGAACCCAACAGGTAAGCAAGCCGGATAGTGGAGCGCTGGACTGGAACCAGGAACAACAGCAGATAGGAGCCTGGAACGCTGGGCTGGAACCAGGAACAAGCAGCAGGTAGCAGACTGGAACGCTGGACTGGAACCAGGAACAACAGCAGGTAGGAGCCTGGAACGCTGGGCTGGAACCAGGAACAAGCAGCAGGTAGCAGACTGGAACGCTGGACTGGAACCAGGAACAACAGCAGGTAATAGCCTGGAACGCTGGACTGGAACCAGGAACAAGCAGTAGGTAGTAGACTGGAACGCTGGACTGGAACCAGGAACAACAGCAGGTAATAGCCTGGAACGCCGGACTGGAACCAGGAACAAGCAGTAGGTAGCAGACTGGAACGCTGGACTGGAACCAGGAACAGCAGTAGGTAGGAGCCTGGAACGCTGGGCTGGAACCAGGAACAAGCAGCAGGTAGCAGACTGGAAGCCGGTATACACAGCGGAGGGTCAACAAGCTGGTGGTCGGTAGCGGTCGGACAGCAGAGCTACCAGGGGTAATGCAGAGGGATGGTCAGGCAAGCCAAGAGGGTCTGGTGCAGGCGGATAGCAGGATGGTCAAACAGGAAGCCGGGTCAGATAACAGGATACACAGATCAGATCAGGTAACACACACAGAACGCTGTAGAGCAGACAGCGGGGATGGAGTGTGACAGACCGGTTTAAATAGCCCGCCTGACACCAGCGGGAGTGCGCGCGCGCGTGCCTGTGCATGACCGCACCCGTGAACGCGCGCGCATGCGCAGTGGAACCCGTGGCCGTGTTCCCGTGCGCCTGGATGGCTGGTTACTGGCAGGATCTTCATGACATGCTCATTATAAAAATAAAAACAAAATTGGAAATAAAAATAGAAGTAGAAAATTTGTGGAAACCCTTATGTGAAAAGTGTGTCAGGCTGTGTGCCTGGCTAAATAGAAAGTGCAGTGTGTATTATACCAGCTTATTTGTAATAATCAGATTAAATACAACAAATCATGTTAATTAAAATGACCATACGCAATATGTTCATACAATTAAATAAATCTACAAAGTGCTGGTGTGCATAAACAAGTGAACACGTGACTGATAATACAATCAAAAGTGCTGTTGTGCCGGTGAAGGAGTCAGTTTTTGGCTCTGGTGGGGTTTTCAATAAATAAATAACTCTGTGCGTGCCTAATTCGTGCTCCTATAGTGATTGCACTCACCAGATCCTCCACCCCCTCTTGGGGTCTCACACATCCACAGTATATGCCACTGTGTAGCAGTATAGGATAGCTCCATCTTTATTGTTGGCTATGGCAAGATCCCATTATGGAAAGAGAAAAGAGGAGCCCAGATAGCGTAATACTGTATAAAAACCAGATCTGGGCAGTTCAAAGTAAGGGGAGTCTTCCCTTGGCTGGGACATGTCAATGGAGCCAGAAAGGAGAGGAACAGCCCCCTCGTTCTAAACTCCTGATCACGGATGTGGAAATACGGGGCAATTTAGGTAACAGCGATCACAGGTCAATTGGCTTCAGTATAAATCACACCAATAAGAAACATAAGGGGAATACAAAGACAATGAATTTCAAAAGAGCCAACTTCCCTAAACTACGAACCTTGCTAGAAGGCATAAATTGGGATAAAATCTTAGGAACAAAGAACACAGAGGAGAGATGGGTTTGCTTTAAGAGCATATTAAAAAAGGGCATTAGCCAATGCATCCAATTGGATAATACATTTAAAAGAGTGATCAAAAGTCCTGGATGGCTGCATGGCTTAACTCCAATGTAAAAATGCATATAAAAGCAAAGGAGAAAGCCTTCAAAAAATACAAGGTTGGGGGATCATCATCAGCATTCAGACTTTATAAAGAATGCAACAAGAAATGTAAGGGTGCAATAAGGATGGCTAGGATAGAACATGAAAGACACATAGCGCAGGAGAGCAAAAAAAATCTCAAGAAATTATTTAAGTATGTAGACAGTAAAAAAAGGACAGACCTATTGGCCCCATAAAGAATGAGGAAGGACATCTGGTTACAAAGGATGGGGAGATGGCGAAGGTATTGAATTTATTCTTCTCAGTCTTCACGAGGGAATCGGGGGGGCTTCAATAACCAAAACTGCAGTGTTCATCCTCATGACACATCACAGGAAGCACCTCCATGGTTAAAAGAGGAAAGAATTAAAATTAGACTTGGGAAACTTAACATTAATAAATCACGGGGACCAGATGGCTTGCACCCGAGGGTACTTAGGGAACACAGTCGAGTAATTGCCAGACCATTGTTCCTAATTTTTACTGACAGTCTACTGACTGGAATGGTACCAGCTGATTGGAGAAAAGCCAATGTAGTACCAATATTTAAAAAGGGCCCAAAATACACCCCTGGAAATTACAGACCAGCTAGCCTAACATCAATAGTATGTAAATTCTTGGAGGGGATGATAAGGGACTATATACAAGATTTTAGTAATGAGAACGGTATCAATAGCAGTAAACAGCATGGATTCATGAAGAATCTTTCTTGCCAAACCAATCTACTAACCTTCAATAAGGAGGTGAGTTGCCAGCTAGATAAAGGAAGGCCCATAGACATGGTGTATCTGGATTTAAAAAAAGCATTTGACACAGTTCTCCATAAACGTTTACTGTACAAAATAAGGTCCATTGGCATGGACCATAGGGTGAGTACATGGATTGAAAACTGGTTACAAGGGCGAGTTCAGAGGGTTGTGATAAATGGGGAGTACTCGGAATGGTCAGGGGTGGGTAGCGGGGTCCACCAGGGTTCTGTGCTAGGACCAATCCTATTTAATTTGTACATAAACGACATGGAGGATGGGGTAAACAGTTTAATCTCTGTATTTGTGGACGATACTAAGCTAAGCAGGGCAATAACTTCTCCGCAGGATGTGGAAACCTTGCAAAAAGATCTGAACAAATGAATGGGGTGGACAACTACATGGCAAATGAGGTTTAATGTAGAAAAATGTAAAATAATGCATTTGGGTGGCAAAAATATGAATGCAATCTATACACTGGGGGGGAGAACCTCTGGAGGAATCTAGGATGGAAAAGGACCTGGGGGTCCTAGTAGATGATAGGCTCAGCAATGGCATGCATGCCAAGCTGCTGCTAACAAAGCAAACAGAATATTGGCATGCATTAAAAAGGGCATTAATTCCAGAGATAAAACGATAATTTTCCCACTCTACAAGACTCCGGTCCGGCCGCACCTAGAGTATGCTGTCCAGTTCTGGGCACCAGTCCTCAGGAAGGATGTACTGGAAATGGAGCGAGTATAAAGAAGGGCAACAAAACTAATAAAGGGTCTGGAGGATATTAGTTATGAGGAAAGGTTGCGAGCACTAAACTTATTCTCTCTGAGGGGCTTTGATTTCAATATACAAATACCATACTGATGACCCCACAATAGGGATAAAACTTTTTTGCAGAAGGGAGTTTAACAAGACTCATGGCCACTCATTAAAATTAGAAGAAAAGATTTTAACCTTAAACTACGTAGAAGGTTCTTTACTGTAAGAGCGGCAAGGATGTGGAATTCCCTTCCACAGGCGATGGTCTCAGCGGGGGGCATTGATAGTTTCAAGAAACTATTAGATAAGCACCTGAACGACCGCAATGAACAGGGATATACAATGTAATACTGACATATAATCACACACATAGGTTGGACTTGATGGACTTGTGTCTTTTTTCAACCTCACCTACTATATAAGTCCATTTATGTAAATCTAGTTACTTTTTTTAAGTAGATCAAGATAATTATATTGGAATAGGTTGGTAAGGCTAGGTGTAAGATGGATACCTAAACACTTTAAGGTGACTGGTTGCCAAGTAAAAGGGAATGAGGTTTTTAACATTTCAGCTTTGTGCCTAGGTATTGATATATTTAGTATTTCAGATTTAGTCATATTAATTTTAAAATTGGATATATTTTGAAATTCTCGCATTAACCCCAATACATTTGGCAATGTAATCTTTGGTTGCTGAACATAAAATAAAACATCTGCATAAGCAGATAACTTGTGCTCCTTTCCCTTCACTTTTACATCATGTATATCAGGATTCATTCTCACAACTGATAGAAAGGGAAAATAGAATGGGTGATAATGGACAGCCCTGACGTGTACCATTTTTAAGAGTGAATGCATCACTTAGTATGCCATTAACCCTTATTCGTGCAGTTGGTTGTACATATAAAGACGCAATCCGATGAAACGTTCTTGGGCCTATTCCCAAAGATTTCAATGTTAGCATTAAATATTCTCAGTCCACCCCATCAAACGCCCTTTTGGCATCAGGTGGCATCAGTTTTTAGTGGAAAGAATGCCTATCATTGGTGTCAGCAGGGCCGGACTGGGTATGAAAACCAGCCCTGGAAAAAATGTCATACCAGCCCCATAGCATTATAATACCAGCCCAACAGCATAACGTCATTATTTTCTTGTTCATAAAATGGAAAACCATGCATTTTAAAGCACATTTAAAGAGTGCATTATATATAGATAAGACACATATAAAAGCACATAGGGCTATATATATATATATATATATATATATATATATATATATATATATATCACTGCTGTGCATTCGCTGCTTACACAGTGCTGTGTTAGGAAATCAAATAAATCGCTTCCCTAACACTGACCCGCCTCTCAGCCAATCAGGTGCACTGGGTCTGGTTACCTGTCACCTGATTGGCTGCGACAAGCGCTGTGATCGGAGGGAGCGTGGAGCAACGCGCTGACCTGAGACAGGTAAGTGCCGGGCGGGGGGGGGACACTGGCAGGAATTGATGGGGCAAACTGGCGGCAATTGATGGGGCAAACTGGCGGCAATTGATGGTTACAGTGGCTGCGTTTGATGGCATAGTGGCTGCGTTTGATGGGCACAGTGACTGCGTTTGATGGGCACAGTGGCAGCATTTAATGAGCACAGTGGTGGCGCTTGATGGGCACAGTGGCTGCGCTTGATGGCACAGTGGTTGTGTTTAATGGGCACAGTGGCTGCAATTGATGGGTACAGTAGCTGCGTTTGATGGCTCAGTGGCTGCGTTTGATGGGCACAGTGGCGGGAATTTATGGGCACAGTGGCTGTGTTTAATGGGCACAGTGGTGGGAATTTATGGGCACAGTGGCTGCGTTTGATGGGCACAGTGGCAGCATTTAATGAGCACAGTGGTGGCGCTTGATGGGCACAGTGGCTGCGCTTGATGGCACAGTGGTGGGAATTTATGGGCACAGTGGCTGCAATTGATGGGTACAGTGGCTGCGTTTGATGGCTCAGTGGCTGCGTTTGATGGGCACAGTGGCGGGAATTTATGGGCACAGTGGCTGCGTTTAATGGGCACAGTGGTGGCAATTTATGGGTACAGTTGCTGCGTTTGATGGGAACAGTGGCTGTGTTTGATGGGCACAGTGGTGGGAATTTATGGGCACAGTGGCTGCGTTTAATGGGCACAGTGGCTGCAATTTATGGGTACAGTGGCTGCGTTTAATGGGCACAGTGGTGGCAATTTATGGGTACAGTGGCTGCGTTTGATGGGCACAGTGGCTGTGTTTGATGGGCACAGTGGTGGGAATTTATGGGCACAGTGGCTGTGTTTGATGGGCACAGTGGTGGGAATTTACGGGCACAGTGGCTGCGTTTAATGGGCACAGTGGTGGCAATTTATGGGTACAGTGGCTGCGCTTGATGGCACAGTGGCTGTGTTTAATGGGCACAGTGGCTGCAATTGATGGGTACAGTGGCTGCGTTTGATGGCTCAGTGGCTGCGTTTGATGGGCACAGTGGCGGGAATTTATGGGCACAGTGGCTGCGTTTAATGGGCACAGTGGTGGGAATTTATGGGTACAGTGGCTGCGTTTGATGGGCACAGTGGCTGTGTTTAATGGGCACAGTGGTGGCAATTTATGGGTACAGTGGCTGGGCTTGATGGCCCAGTGGCTGCGTTTAATGAGCACAGTGGTGGCAATTTATGGGTACAGTGGCTGCGCTTGATGGCACAGTGGCTGTGTTTAATGTGCACAGCAGCTGCAATTGATGGGTACAGTGGCTGCGTTTGATGGCATAGTGGCTGCGTTTGATGGGCACAGTGGTGGCAATTTATGGGTACAGTGGCTGCCCTTGATGGCACAGTGGCTGTGTTTAATGGGCACAGTGGCTGCAATTGATGGGTACAGTGGCTGCGTTTGATGGCTCAGTGGCTGCGTTTGATGGGCACAGTGGCGGGAATTTATGGGCACAGTGGCTGCGTTTAATGGGCACAGTGGTGGGAATTTATGGGTACAGTGGCTGCTTTGATGGTACAGTGGCAGCGTTTAATGGGCACAGTGGCGGCAATTTATGGGTACAGTGGCTGCGTTTGATGGTACAGTGGCTGCATTTGATGGGCACAGTGGCTGTGTTTAATGGGCACAGTGGTGGCAATTTATGGGTACAGTGGCTGGGCTTGATGGCCCAGTGGCTGCGTTTAATGAGCACAGTGGTGGCAATTTATGGGTACAGTGGCTGCGCTTGATGGCACAGTGGCTGTGTTTAATGTGCACAGCGGCTGCAATTGATGGGTACAGTGGCTGCGTTTGATGGCATAGTGGCTGCGTTTGATGGGCACAGTGGTGGCAATTTATGGGTACAGTGGCTGCGCTTGATGGCACAGTGGCTGCAATTGATGGGTACAGTGGCTGCGTTTGATGGCTCAGTGGCTGCGTTTGATGGGCACAGTGGCGGGAATTTATGGGTACAGTGGCTGCGTTTGATGGTACAGTGGCTGCTGCGTTTGATGGTACAGTGGCAGCGTTTAATGGGCACAGTGGCGGCAATTTATGGGTACAGTGGCTGCGTTTGATGGTACAGTGGCTGCATTTGATGGGCACAGTGGCTGTGTTTAATGGGCACAGTGGTGGCAATTTATGGGTACAGTGGGCGGCTGTGTTTGATGGTACAGTGGTGGCAATTGATGGGTACAGTGGCTGCGTTTAATGGGCAGGGCACAGTGAGAGAGAAAAAAAAAAAAAATACCTTGATTCTTGTGCTGTAGCAGCTGCACTGTCGGCCATTCACTGAAATTCTCTCCTCGTGCAGTCAGGCGGTGCTGGCTGTCGCCGCACGGGACGAGGAAAAATGGAGCAGCACAGCGTTCTCCTGCTCCTCCCCCTCAGGCACACAGAGCGAGGCTGAGGCATGATGATAAGTGTGGTGGGCGGCGCGAACGGAGGAGACAGTGAGTGGCTGAGTGACACACAGGCAGCCATGGCGGCGGCCACCGCTGCTGATCTTTAGGTCAGGAGTCAGTCAGGACACAGCCACACAGGCAGTGAGCGGCCCCGGAGAGCGGAGACACACGCAGAGAGTGAGTGAGTGACACACAGCTGGCATAGTGCAGCAGCGGCGGCCGCCGCTGCTGCTCTTCAAAGTGCTGATGCTGACACAGGCAGTGAGCGGCCCCAGCGGTACTACAGTGCAGCCAGCCTACCGGGATATTTCCCGGTATCCCGGTAGGCCAGTCCGGCCCTGGGTGTCAGTGGGAAGTATAGTGTTCCATCATTCATGTTCATGGGAGGAATGGTGCTTCATTGCTGATGTTAGTGGGAGGAATTGGGCCTTATTGGTAATGTCAGTGGAAGGAATAATGCCCCATCATTAGTGTTAGTTGGAGGAAAAGTGCACTATTGTTGGTGTCAGTGGGCAGAATAGTGCCCATCCTCTGTGTCAGTGAAATAAATAGTGTCCTGTAGTTGGTGTCACTGGGAGGAATAGCGCCCCATCATTGGTGTCAGTGGAAGAAATAGTTCCCCATCATTGGTGTCAGTGGAAGAAATAGTTCCCCATCATTGGTGTCAGTGGAAGGAAAAGTGCGCCTTTGTTGGTATCAGTGGGAGAAATTGTGCACTTTTGTTGGAGTAAGTGGGAGAAATAGTGCTCTTTTGTTGGTGTCAGTGCTGCCTCTGCAACCAAAGCACTCAGATTTTGTTGCCATTAACACATCCAACCGAGAACCTTTCCCATCTTTTAGCATGCAGCAACAGCCCTGAAGAAGGGGGAGTCCTTATCCCCCAAACCAATTGGCTCGATGTACTTGCTGCTTTTTTCAAAAAAATGCCTTCTAACTCACTATCCAATTTGCATATTATTGGACTCTGGGCCCTCCTTTCTACCTACCTTTTTAGTCGGTGGGAGGAATAGTTCACTATTGTTGGCATCAGAGGGAAGAATAGTGCCCCATTGTCTGTGTCAGTGGAAGAAATGGTTTCCCATTATTTAGTGTCATTGGAGATAATAGTGCCCCCTCGTTGGTGTCAGTGGGAGGGATAGTGTCCCATAGTTGGTGTCATTGGGGAGAATAGTTTCCCCTTGTTGGTGTCAGTGGAAGGAACAGTGCCCCATCGTTGGTGTCAATGGGAGGAATTGTGCCTAATTGTGGTGTAAGTGGGAGGAGTTTTACTGGAAGAATATTTATGTAGCAAGGTCTTTTACCTCTTTTGGTCTGATGAGAACCTCCAAGGCCCAAGATAGCTGACATCCTTCAATACATCCTTCAATATGTGGTGGGTTGTGAGGCATAGTGGGTGCAAAGATGGTGAAAGTCAGTGGGCGCCAGACACTTCTTGGATGTAAAAGAGGTTTTATTTCTTTTGACAGTCCTTTTTATATATTTTGGGGGAAAGAGGGTTAGGGCCAGGACACCCTTAGATAGTTGCAAACTAAATTGGCAGACTCCGAGACTTTTATAGGAGAACAGCTGGGCAGGGAAAGGCCCCAGCAAGGTGCCACTTCTGCACGTGCAGGATTGCTGTCTTCTATGGTAACAGTCCTTTAACAGTTCCTAACTCAAACGTATCAGTTCTTTCAGCTTCACTGCAACTGATCCTTGTAGTTCTTCAATACTGAGCTCCTGGTCTCTCACTAGACCCACTGATTCACGGACTATGAATCCCTTGAGCTCCTCCAAGGTTTGTAGTGGTATCCCCTCAAGCGTCACCCCCACTTCTCTGCTGGGTCCCTAGCTTGGCACTCCAGATACTTTTCAAGCTTCCCCCCTGCTAACCAGCTCGGTCACTGGCTTGACACAGAAGGCTGCTCTGCAAGTGTCACCTCCGCTGGTAGGGTCCCTGACTTGATCAACACCTAAAGTTTCCCGATTCTCCACCGTGCCCTTCGGTGAGAATATGGTTCCAGTACTTGCATCAGTTACTCACTGTGGTCCCTGGTAAAGGTGATTGGTCCCTTCGTGGAGACAGCTTCCCTTCGATCTCTAACCGCTGACAGGTTCTCCGGCTGGCAGAACTGTCACTTCTGGTTGGACTGCAAGCCACAATCCCAACCCTGCGCTGCTCTCTCACTTCTGGATAGGCCCTCACACAACCTAGCAGCCAGATGCCCTTGGGATAGGCCCATTCTCCGGCCAAGCAGCCTGGGGCGTACGACACACGTCCACCCAGCCAGCCATCCAGGTGGCACAGAACACAGATCACCTGACCTCACCCGAATATATAGGCTCTCCCAGCCGGCCAAGGGATTCAGGAAAACCCCTGCCCATTGATTGGGGCACCCATATACCCATAACCTGACCTTGGGTTGCCCTTCTCGTATCTAGTACCACCAAGTACCCGGCCACCTAGTGGTAGAAGAGAAAAGTGCAACAAGGCCAAGCTTAGGGAGAAATCAATAGATCCCTATCAATCGACCAAGATAACTAGTCTAGGCAAGTAAATTTGTGAAGAGCTCCCTGACTAAACTACAGGGCGCTACATTTATTTTGTTTCTGTTAAATGTTTCTAAAGAAATGTTAATCATTAGACAAAGGTCTTTACTCAGGCGGACTACAGCTGTCAAACCTATATCAACAGATTGGGGAAGATACGTTACCAGCACAGAAGAGGGGCTGCCAATACCAAACATGAAGATGTTTCTACTTTTCTTTTCTGCCCTGTTAACAGCAGTGACCGGTAACCCTGTTGAGACAGGGACAGAAATGTTCTACCCAATAGCGGAGAATTTTGACATCATCAAGGTAACTGTCATACATTATTTTACATCTATGACTAAAGCTGGTAAACTCTTAATTTCACCAAACATGTTACAATCTCACTGTACAATCTTTGTATAATCAACTTTAGATTTACCAAAACTATGTAATATGAGCACCCACCTAAGCACCCGAAAAACTTCTATCCAATCAGGAAGGCCCTTGCACGACATAGTTGTTTGTATAGAGTATGGTCAGCTTCCGATCTACTATCTGACTGTACAATCTCCTTTAAATCTACCATCCACTATATAGTGCATAGGCCTGCCTGATTTGACACAAACTGAATAGATTATTTAGGTTGCCCTCATATTACATAGTTCTGATAAATCTAAAGGTTATTGTGCAGAGATTGTCCAATCAGATTCTATAGTGTATAGCCAGCTTAAAGAAGAGTGTACAATCAGATTGTAATGTGTTTGGTGAGCTTTAGGAATTACTTGGATTTCTTTGTGGATGGCTCCTAACTCATGGTTTCATCTTCCTCAAAACCACACCACATATTTAATTGCAGCATCTTTATTGAGCAACTAGTTTATAATGAACCCAGCATCATGTATATTTTTTCAGGTTAGATAACCGCATGCTAAGCAATATGTAAATTGAACTCCAAAGTTGGCCAATGTTTCAATAATCTGTATAAAACCTGTCAGACTATTGTCCAGTTGTATAGATCAAATAAAGTATTGCACTTACATCAAGGTAATTGTAAGAGGAGACCCTGGATCTCCCAAACATATATTCTCCAGCTAGATGTCTCTTAGGAGACTTGGAGGAAGAAGAGTTATCCACATCACAAAAAACACTTCTGAAAATAGTTTTCTTCTATGCCAAAAAAGCTCTGGCCCTTGAATGGAAAAATCCATCTCCCCATCAGTACAAAACTGGGTGAACTTAGTTAATAACGCTCCACCAAAGTATAAATTAACTTGTCAAGCTAGGGGGTGCTCAAAGAAGTTCGATAAATTATGGGGCAAATGGATTAAAAAGGTAACAGAAGCGGTAGAAGATAGTTAATTAAAGTGTAAGATCCATTGAGACCTACAATAACACTGGAAATGAGTATACATTACACTGTATTATTGTACACAAAACAGGATACACAAGAGACAAAAGTATGGTTTAATAGTTTAGGAACAAAGTTTTGCTGTTTATTGAATAAAAATTGAATATTGCTTTATTGACATATGCATGGTCTAGCTACATAATAGTTTATTCAGAATGAGATATGTCTACGAATTGTTGCACAAAATATTGACATATACAGTAATGCTGAAATGTATAATAATCCTGAACATTCAATAAAAATTACCCTTTAAAAAAAAGGTAGTTGTAAGAAGCATGTATAAAACAAGCCTGCCGGCTGTAGCAAGAACGTCCGTCCTTCCGGGATCACAGCGCGGTGGCGTCAGCACGTCGCTCTTCCTGGCGAGTATCGCCACAAGCTGACGTTGTCACTTAAAGTCCTGTGGAGGGTTCCGGACCTAGCCTCCAACATGTGTACAGCAGTGTCCTGGTCTATGGATTACAGACTTGGTGAGAGTTGCCATTTGGATAAAGTCCCTTGCTGGGTATAAGCCACAAGCAATTGTGACCTTCCATAATAGGAGGTGCCCATCAGCTGGTAAGCGAGCATTTCTTGCGGTGGAGGTTCCACTTTTGGTGGTGGTGGATACTAATATTTTGGAAGGACACTCTATCTAACTTGGATTTGTTTCACTGTTCATATTGTGATTACTGGCCATCATAATAGGATAAGCAATTCACATTTGGGACTATTTCACACTTCTTTCACAACTATTTCTAATTTGTCACATGTTTGTTTAAAAGTAGCACAACTCTATTTATCACTATAGTTCCTAGCTATGTTTGCCTAAGTTTACCTTTGTCATTTGGGAATTTTAGTACAAGTCAATACTATTCTCGGTGACATCATGATACGCACCTGGGTGGAAAATTGGACACTCGGTCGTCCTGACTTACTCATAGTGTGTACTAGGCTTAAAGTGGTTATAAAGGCAGAAGGTTTTTTTTTATCTTAAAGTATAACTAAAGGCAAAACTGTTTTTTTGTTTTTTTTTGGATAGAGTGGAGAGGGATTAGAACATCTGTACAATTTTATTGCTGTCTGTGCCCCCGTTAAAGTGTATGTAAAGGCTCATTTTTTTTTTTTTATAAAAATAACAAACTTGTTATGCTTACCACCTCTGTGCAGTGGTTTTGCACAGAGCAGCCCGGATCCTCCTCTTCTTGGGTCCCTCTTCTGTGATCCTGGCCCCTCCCTCCTGTTCAGTGCCCCCACAGCAAGCAGCTTGCTATGGGGGCACCCGAGCCGAGTCACAGCTCCCTGTGTCCATTCAGACATGGCCCTGCCACCTCTATCCCCTGATTGGCTAGCTGACTTCGATTGATAGCAGCGACAGCCAATAGCACCGCTGCTGTGTCTCAGCCAATCAGGAGGGAGAATCTCAGACAGCTGAGAAACTCGTTGACAACGCTGGACAGAGAGGGGGCTCAGGTAGGTGTTAGGGGGGCTGCTGCACACAGGCTTTATATCCTAATGCATAGAATGCATTAACCACTTAGCAACCGGCCCATAGCCGGTTCCTCCCTCCCCTCTATGTACTGATTGGTACAGAGGGGGAGGGATCGGATGGCAGCAGCGCTGTGGGCTGGATGTGTACAGTGCCTTGCAAAAGTATTCACCCCCCTTGGCTTTTTACCTATTTTGTTACATTACAGCCTTTAGTTCAATGTTTTTTTAGTCTGAATTATATGTGATGGATCAGAACACAATAGTCTAAGTTGGTGAAATAAAATTAGAAAAATATATACATAAAACTATTTTTCAGAAATAAAAAACTGATAATTGGCATGTGCGTATGTATTCACCCCCTTTGTTATGAAGCCCAAAAAAAGTTTTGGTGCAACCAATTACCTTCAGAAGTCACATAATTAGTGAAATGATGTCCACCTGTGTGCAATCTAAATGTCACATGATCTGTCATTACATATACACACCTTTTTGAAATGCCCCAGAGGCTGCAACACCTAAGCAAGAGGCACCACTAACCAAACACTTCCATGAAGACCAAGGAACTCTCTAAACAAGGGATAAAGTTGTTGAGAAGTACAAGTCAGGGTTAGGTTATAAAAAAAATATCCAAATCTTTGGATGACCCCTAGGAGCACCATCAAATTTATCATAACCAAATGGAAAGAACATGGCACAACAGCAAACATGCCAAGAGACGGCCACACACCAAAACTCACGGACCGGGCAAGGAGGGCATTAATCAGAGAGGCAGCACAGAGACCTAAGGTAACCCTGGAGGAGCTGCAGAGTTCCACAGCCGAGTCTGGAGTATCTGTACATAGGAAGACAATAAGCCGTACGCTCCATAGAGTTGGGCTTTATGGCAGAGTGGCTAGAAGAAAGCCATTACTTTAATAAAAATGCCATAAAACTATCCCCTATTTTGTAAACGCTATAACCTTTGCACAAACCGATCAATAATCGCTTATTGCAATTTTTTTTTACCAAAAATATGTAGAAGAATACGTATCGGCCTAAACTGAGGAAAAAAAAAATTATATATTTTTGGGGGATATTTATTATAGCAAAAAGTAAAAAATAATGCGTTTTTTTCAAAATTGTCGCTCTTTTTTTGTTTATAGTGCAAAAAATAAAAACCGCAGGGGTGATTATATACCACCAAAAGAAAGCTCTATTTGTGGGAAAAAAAAGGACATCAATTTTGTTTAGGAGCCACGTCGCACGACCGCGCAATTGTCAGGTAAAGCGACGCAGTGCCGAATCGCAAAAAGTGCTCTGGTCAGAAAGGGGGTAAATTCTTCCAGGGCTGAGGTGGTTAAGTAAACTGGGAAAGACAGAACAGAAGCATGAGCAGTACAATGAAAGCAAGAAAGCTCACCTGGGATACCCACCTCCCATGATGCAGCATGGCCGTACATGCTCCAAACAACCACTAACTGTGTTTAAGATGTGGCCACCTACCCCTGCATGTGCTGAACAGCTTACTGGCACAAGCAAATAAAAAAAGAAATACCTGCACCTGCACAGAGCCTTTCTGAGGCTCAACAGAGAGAAGGCAGCTGCTCTAAAATAATGCAATGGCATCCGTGCTTGCATGGACTGACAACCAGGAATTGGGAAAATATTGATTGTGGAACACATGCCAGCAATTTAACAGCCATCCCTAGACAAAACAATCAATAATGGGTCAAAGAGGAAAAAAAAAATATGGATAACATGGATGTTTTGTTGCAACTTTTTAATAACCTATTGAACTGCATCAACTGTGCTTCCCAAATACTACCATGTAATCGGGTTGGAAATAGCAAGTTAGATGCTGCCCCAGGATGTAAGAGTACTTTTCCGGTTCTTTGGTTTTGGCAGGTTTTCTCTGGGTCTGACCCACTGATTCTGTGTTGTGGGGGTGGGGCAGTAGTCTGGAGGGAGGGAGAAAGCAGGAAGGGGGGCCCGTGTGGGTAGAGCAGAGAGCTTCCCTAGAGACCAAAACAAACAAAGAATGTCACTTATCGCTGCTGAGATGTAAAACTCATCAGAGCTTGGGGTTCTCCCCAAAGACACCTAGGAGTATGCCACTGATGGTCTCTGTACTGTATATGGACTCTACCTTTGCAGGTATGCCGGGGAAGCACATAGCATGTGTTAGGGTTAGGGATGTAGAAAAGATTTGTCAGGGCTCGGCTTAGCCCTCATCGTTTCACAGTGCCTCACCTGGTGATCACTTCCTGCTTGTCAGCCAGCCCCTTCTGGCTATTTAAACTGCCTCGTTCATTTCTCCCATGCCTTCGCCTTGGTCAACATATCTGAAGACTTGCCTGGCTGGCGTCCCTTCTGGTTTCTGATCCTGTTTGCTGTCTAAGCTGATTTCTGGCTTGCACTGACTACCCACTTTGATTACCGAACCCTGGCTATGTTTTGACTACATTTACTATTTGTACCATTTTTACCACTATATTATAAGGTGTGATTTTTACTACATTTTCAGTCTCCGTCTGATTCATAGTTCCTGACAAGAATAATGTTCCGCATGTTGGATTTTGTAATGTCCTTTGCACTTTTCAAGTAAAGTTTTAAGACCTTGTTCCTGCCTGGTCTGAAGTTACTAAAAGGGTGTAATGCAAGTAATCAACACTATTCCATAGTTCAGGTCACCAAGGTATGTTGGGTTTACGAAGACATCAGTACAAGAAGGTTACCTAGGGTAATGGAAGCTACAAACAGCCTGTCATTAAGCATGTGGCTGAAATAGATGGGATAGCCTCTTGCAGGAGGCAGTTGTTGTTGGCATTCTGTGAGGGGTTAGTCTTCCATAGGAACGGTAGCAGACTCATGCCGCAGAGGTACACAGCCTGTGTCCAGGTATGAAAGGGTTAGGTGAAGTTATGTGCACGCATGGAGTCTATGCTCTGTGCCTACGGCGGGACCCCATACCCTTATTGGGAGTGAGGTAGCAGTGATATGCTGGACAGGTGGATGTGGACATGGCTCAGTGTGTCCCTCCTAAATGCAAATTACAAAGAAGGTGTACTTTTGTCATAGAGACCTGAGAGCTTACTGGCGAACAGTTACAGTTCAAGTATACACCCGGGTTCATTTATCTCTAAACATAGAGGCCCGTCTTAGGCCCCTTTCACACAATCGAACCCTTCAGGTCCGCCTGTCAGTTTTGACAGTGGACCTGAACGGGCGCTCCATGTTAGTCTATGGAGCGTCGGATGTCAGCAGAGACATGTCCGCTGACATCCGACCCCGTCCGGTCCGCTAAAAGCAGACGGATGGCCCTACATCCAGGTCCGTCGCTGGCGGATCAGATCGGGTGAGATCTGATGAAAACGGACATGCTGTCCATTTTCATCCGATCCCTCCATAGGCGGCAGCGGAGCCTGACAAGCCCCTCCCCGCTCAGTGAGCAGAGAGGGACCTGTCATCCGCCGGCTCAGCGGAGATCAACGGATAGATCTCCCGCTGAGCTGGCGGACCGAGGCGGGCTCCGTGGAAACGGAGTCCGCCTCGTGTGAAAGGGGCCTTAAGGTCAACTATTCCTCAGCCTTGTCCCAGGGTACTCATGGAAGGCTTTATCACAGGAGAGGCTGAGTTTGGATGGAACAAATAGCAGTAATAAGAGTTCCTGATATCCAGTTCCCAGGTGAAGACATACAAAAGAATGGGGTACTTTGTAATGGCCTAAAAATGTATACACATCCAGTTATATAAGGTCAAGGGGGCCACAACCCATCATAAACTATCATGATGCTTCAAAATGAAATCTGATCTCCAAAATTTAAAAAAAAAGTTAAAAAAATAATTTACTGGACTTTCCCTTTTTTGCATTTTTGGTGTATTTTGTTCTTATTTGAGGCTTTTTAGATAATAGGAAAAAAGATTCAAAGAGCAACTTTCAAATTTTAAAGAGACAGTACACAATACCTTTTTGATTTTTCTTTACCTTTTTGGCATATTTTATTGTTGTATGTGAAAAAAAATCAAATAATATTGAAAAAAGTAATAAAAGAAAAAAAACTTGAAACAATCTTGTGCGCTGTTTATAGCAATTGGACAAGGTTTTCTAAACTGTCTGATTGTAATTTATTTAGCTGAAAACTGTAAACTAAAGACATGAGATGTCACCCATTTCAGCCAAAGTCTGCTTTGTTTGATGAAAATCACCTTATGTTTACGAGTTTCGGGGTTCTTTAATTAATATTATTTCCTCTGACTATTAGTCATCTAAGCAGCATTTGGCGTACAATAATTTTCAATGATAAAAGTAAATGTATATATTTTTCTAATATTACAGAGATTTGCACGGTCAGTGGGTGATGAAGAGGTCTCTGGACAAACTGCGGATGACACTCTATTCACTGTAAATAAGGCAGGTAAGTGATCTTTCATCACGGGCACATAACACGCATTGTTGCAGGGAAACTTTTTTCTAAGCATGCTGTATATTTCATTTTAATTATTTGATGTTTATTTTAAAATATTTCACATGACTTTCAGCATTTTGTGTTTATCTACTGTATATCGTGGCGGGGGGTTTATGTAATAAAGGCAAATCCACTATGCACTACAAGTGCACTTGGAAGTGCAGTCTCTTTATATCTGAGGGGAAGATCTGAAAAGAGGGGAAGCTCTGCTTAATTAATTATCCAATCATGTACAAGCAAAAATGCTGTTTTTTATTTTCCTTGCATGGCCCCCTCAGATCTACAGCGACCGCACTTTCAAGTGCACTTTCAAGTGCACTTGTAGTGCAAAGGGAATTTGCCCTTAGTAAATCAACTCCATTGGGTGTTTAGGTGCACCTATATTAAGGTGACCAGATTTTCAAAATGAAATCCGGGGACATTTTTTTAAATTTATTTTTTATTGGCAAATGGTAAACTATTTGATAAGCATATTTTCCTCAAATGATATATGCAGTGTATGTGGTATGTGTTTATGGAATGATTGTATGATATATACATTATTTCTCACATTTTGTCCAGAGCACTGTGCACATTACAGGCCTCCTCTCATACCACCATCCAGAGAACTGTGTAGCCCCCCAGTCTGAACAACCCCCCCCCCAGTCTGCACAATCCCCCCAGCCCAGTCTACAAAATCCCCCCCAATCAGCACAAACCCCCCCCCAGTCAGCACAACCCCCCCCCCAAGTGAGCACAACCCCCTCAGTCTGCACAATCCCCCCCAAGTCTGCACAATCCCCCAGTTTGCCAGTCTGCACAATCCCTGTCCCCCAGTCAGCCCAACACCCCCCCCCCCCCCCCAGTCTGCACAATCCCCCCCAGTCTGCATAATCCTCCCCCCAGTCTGCACAATCCCCCCAGCCCAGTCTGCAAAATTCCCCCCAGTCTACACAGACCCCCCCCAATCTGCACAATCCCCCCCCCCAGTCTGCACAATCCCACCCCCCCAGTCTGCACAATCCCCCCCCCCCAGTCTGCACAATCCCCCCCCCCAGTCTGCACAATCTCCCCCCCCCCAGTCTGCACAATCTCCCCCCCCCAGTCTGCACAATCTCCCCCCCCCAGTCTGCACAATCTCCCCCCCCCAGTCTGCACAATCTCCCCCCCCCAGTCTGCACAATCTCCCCCCCAGTCTGCACAATCCCCCCCCCCCAGTCTGCACAATCCCCCCCCAATCTGCAAAATCCCCCCCCCCAGTCAGCACAATCCCACTCCCCAGTCTGCACAATCCCCCTCCCCAGTCTGCACAATACCCGCCAGTCTGAACAATCTTCCCACCCAGTCTGAACAATCCCCCCCCCCCCAGTCTGCACAATCCACCCCCCCAGTCTGCACAATCCACCCCCCCAGTCTGCCCAATCTACCCCCCCATTCTGCACAACCCCCCCATTCTGCACAATCTTCCCACCCAGTCTGCACAATCCACCCCCCCAGTCTGCACAATCCCCCCCCAGTCTGCACAATCCCCCCCCCAGTCTGCACAATCCCCCCCCCCAGTCTGCACAATCCCCCCCCCCCCCCAGTCTGCACAATCCCCCCCCCCCCCCAGTCTGCACAATCCCCCCCCCCCCCCAGTCTGCACAATCCCCATCCCCCCAGTCTGCACAATCCATCACCCCAGTCTGCACAATCCATCACCCCAGTCTGCACAATCCCCCCCCCAGTCTGCACAATCCCCCCCCCAGTCTGCACAATCCCCCCCCCCCAGTCTGCACAATCCCCAGTCTGCACAATCCCCCCCCCCCATTCTGCACAATCCCCCCCCCCATTCTGCACAATCCCCCCCCAGTCTGCACAATCCCCCCCCCCCATTCTGCACAATCCCCCCCCCCATTCTGCACAATCCCCCCCCCCAGTCTGCACAATCCCCCCCCCCAGTCTGCACAATCCACCCCCCCCAGTCTGCACAATCCACCCCCCCCAGTCTGCACAATCCACCCCCCCCAGTCTGCACAATCCACCCCCCCCAGTCTGCACAATCCCCCTCCCCAGTCTGCACAATCCCCCCCCCCAGTCTGCACAATCCACCCCCCCAGTCTGCACAATCCCCCTCCCCAGTCTGCACAATCCCCCCCCCCAGTCTGCACAATCCCCCCCCCCATTCTGCACAATCTTCCCCCCCAGTCTGCACAATCCACCCCCCCAGTCTGCACAATCCCCCTCCCCAGTCTGCACAATCCCCCTCAGACTGCACAATCCCCCTCAGACTGCACAATTCCCCCCCCAGTCTGCACAATTCCCCCCCCCATTCTGCACAATTCCCCCCCCCCCCCATTCTGCACAATCCCCCCCCCCATTCTGCACAATCCCCCCCCCCATTCTGCACAATCCCCCCCCCAGTCTGCACAATCCACCCCCCCAGTCTGCACAATCCCCCCCCCAGTCTGCACAATTCCCCTCCCCAGTCTGCACAATCCCCCCCCCATTCTGCAAAATTCCCCCCCCCAATCTGCACAATCCCCCCCCCATTCTGCACAATCCCCCCCCCCCAGTCTGCACAATCCACCCCCCCAGTCTGCACAATCCACCCCCCCCAGTCTGCACAATCCCCCTCCCCAGTCTGCACAATCCCCCCCCCATTCTGCACAATCTTCCCCCCCAGTCTGCACAATCCACCCCCCCAGTCTGCACAATCCCCCTCCCCAGTCTGCACAATCCCCCTCCCCAGTCTGCACAATCCCCCTCAGACTGCACAATCCCCCTCAGACTGCACAATCCCCCCCCCCCCAGTCTGCACAATTCCCCCCCCCCAGTCTGCACAATCCCCCCCCCCATTCTGCACAATCCCCCCCCCCATTCTGCACAATCCCCCCCCCCCATTCTGCACAATCCCCCCCCCCCATTCTGCACAATCCACCCCCCCAGTCTGCACAATCCACCCCCCCAGTCTGCACAATCCCCCTCCGACTGCACAATCCCCCCCAGTCTGCACAATCCCCCCCCCAGTCTGCACAATCCCCCTCCGACTGCACAATCCCCCCCAGTCTGCACAATCCCCCCCCCAGTCTGCACAATCCCCCCCCCCCAGTCTGCACAATCCCCCCCCCCAGTCTGCACAAATTCCCCCCCCCCAGTCTGCACAATCCCCCTCCCCAGTCTGCACAATCCCCCTCAGACTGCACAATCCCCCTCCCCAGTCTGCACAATCTTCCCACCCAGTCTGCACAATCCCCCCCCCCCCCAGTCTGCACAATCCCCCCTCCCCAGTCTGCACAATCCCCCCCCCCATTCTGCACAATCCCCCCCCCATTCTGACCAATCCCCCCCCCATTCTGCACAATCCCCCCCCCATTCTGCACAATCCCCCCCCCCCAGTCTGCACAATCCACCCCCCCCCCAGTCTGCACAATCCACCCCCCCAGTCTGCACAATCCACCCCCCCAGTCTGCACAATCCACCCCCCCCCAGTCTGCACAATCCCCCTCCCCAGTCTGCACAATCCCCCCCCCATTCTGCACAATCTTCCCCCCCAGTCTGCACAATCCACCCCCCCAGTCTGCACAATCCCCCTCCCCAGTCTGCACAATCCCCCTCAGACTGCACAATCCCCCCCCCCAGTCTGCACAATCCCCCCCCCCCAGTCTGCACAATTCCCCCCCCCCCATTCTGCACAATCCCCCCCCCCCCATTCTGCACAATCCCCCCCCCATTCTGCACAATCCCCCCCCCATTCTGCACAATCCCCCCTCCCCAGTCTGCACAATCCCCCCCCCAGTCTGCACAACCCCCCCCCCATTCTGCACAATCCCCCCCCCATTCTGCACAATCCCCCCCCCCAGTCTGCACAATCCCCCCCCCCATTCTGCACAATCCCCCCCCCATTCTGCACAATCCCCCCCCCCCCAGTCTGCACAACCCACCCCCCCCCAGT